>JASPKZ010007933.1:205000-354045 GCA_030220185.1 Diploptera punctata | reverse complement strand
ATGGATGTTGTATGTAGTATGTATGTAGTATGCAGCTTGATATTATATATTATGACGAGCTTGTTACTATTCATATTTTCTTAAATTATTAACGGTCAAGAAGGTGAATTTTTTGTTGAATTATTTGTATTATCTGACTTATGATTCTCATTAAATATACATTTTAGTTAACTATGTTTACTAATGGTGTAGCTAGTCATGTCTCATGTTGATATATATTCTAAAGCTTTCTCAAGCCAAGTTAATCCCCTTTTTTTCTTTCTAGCTTCCACGATTATAATACTGTTTGGCAACTAGTACTATATGTTAGGTAATTTACAAAGGAAAGGTGGATTAATCTTTGCCTTTATGGGCCCGGGCAAAGGAATGTTGATATAGTCACTCAAAACTTTCAAACTCAATATTATAAAAGGGTAGGATCGCGGCACAGCACTAATATAGGCTTGACGTTCTTTTACGAGTTTGAATATCTTCAGATATTGGACCCACGGCTTAAAGTCCCTCCCGCAGAACTTTTCTCTTGGATTTTTCCAACCTGGATTTCCATCTATATCGGCCATGTGTACGGAGTATAATTGGGACTGGAGGAAAAGAATATTACCACAAGACCACCAAATTCGACGAAAATAATTATAAGTAAATATAAAAATAGGTATACAAAAAAACTTGTATTGAAATTTATTAAATTAACATTATTAGTGTACGCCTATTGGTCGAAATTCGACCAAAAATAACACGTCACCGTACTTATTATCTCACTTTATATTATATTATATTAGGCATTATTATTTTTAAATTGTATTTTATTTTATTTGACATTGAACTGGAAGTTTTATTATTATCACATTATTTATATATGTACCAGAGGGAAAGGGCCAGCTAGTAATCCAAGAATTAGATGGGAGAATAACATTAATAATGATTTTTAATGGAGGTAAATTATATTGGGTACTAAGCTAATACCCTGCTTGCGCTGATACGTCTAAACAAATTAAAATGAACGCACTTTTATGTTTAGTTAAAGTAAGTAAAAGTAAAAATAATTACAAATTTATTTTTTTAGATATCCCGTGCTGATTACCCGGCGTTGCCCGGGAATCTACTTATCCCGATATTCTTGACATAAGTGAGCTGAAATACGAAAATTGATGTGTTTTATGTTCAGTTACATCAGTAAGAGCAAACATTTGTATCGTAATTATTTTTAGGTACCCCGTGCTGTTTAACCGGCGTTGTAACGGGAATCTAATCATCCTGATCTTCTTGGTATAAATGAGCTGAAATACAAAAATTTAATGTATTTCTTATGATTCATTGATTAGTTGAATAAGTAGAATGAAAAATAATTATAAATGTATATCGTAATTATTTTAAGACTCCCCGTGCTGATTACCCGGTGTTTCCTGGGAATCTACTTATCTCTAACTTCTTGGCATAAATGAGCTAAAAGACAAAATTCGTTATTGTGGGTTATCCGTAATAGAATACCCGCCATGTGCTGCTATGCTTGCACAGGAATCTACGTACTTGTCTTGCTCTTCTTGGCATCAATGAAAGACACAATATGGTTATTGTGAGTTATCCGTAAGAGATAAACATATGCTGTCGCCTACTTTTTTGTACAGCTTTCTGAGATATTCAAATTCTGTGTACATTAATTTTGCTGTATTTGTTATGGTTTAGGCAGCGTAAGCCATTTAAGCGTCCAAAGAGCTACTTTTTTCACGTTTTCCACTACAAAGGGCGATTATTAAGGGTTTAGAAGTTGAGTATCACAACTCTCTTATAGCCTATGTTTATCCCGGGAATCTCCTGAACATTTTGCAAAAAGCCCCATCACAATCGGATCAACGGTATGGCCGCGCAAAAAGTGCGAGCAAGCAAACATCCATTTTTATGTATATTATAAAATCGGTTGACAAATAGAGGAGAAAAAGTTATTTAATTGTATTGTGTCGAAGGTAGGGAAAAAACTGTTTCCGATTTTTTATATTAATGACACTAAATCTCGTCAATAGCTACTAAAAACATCGATTGACCAACGGAGGAGAAAATAATACTTAACTATTTTGTCTTTGCCTATTTATATATAGATAAAAAAACAAAAAAAGAAGAAAGAACACAAATAAATATGTTAATAGACCATTTACAAAATAAAGCAATTTTATTTTTAAAAGAAGAATTATAGTAGGGAATTCAGAGCTTATCAGTGGAAATAGAGCAGGAAAATATGTGATGTAGGATAGCGTATCAAGTAACATATTCTGGTGCGGTCTATACCGGTGCACAAATTATGACTGGAGGACAAAAGTTGAAAGCGAGAAGATAATTGGCTTAGTCTAGAGGCATGTATAATTTTGAATAGAAGAGAAAGATGAAGATTTTTTCCGAGATCGTGGAGATGGAGATAAAATATTTCGCGTAAGGATAAAAGAATTGAGAAAGTAAATACATATATAAATGTGTTCACCTTATTGAAAATATATTTATCATATTTATAGATTATTCTTTCAACCCATTAACGCTTAAATTCGTAATGTATCATATTTTATTTAATAGTTTTAAAAAAACAAAAGGAAACTAACGGCAAGAGATTACTGAAATGTGTGTGGAATTACAAAATATATATAATAATAACTGTTATACACAATTTCGTTTTCAGCGCAGTCCGCCACATTTAAGTAACTGATGCTAGAAATTGTTTTGCCAACTTAAAGGTTAAACTAATATAACAAATATATAAAAATGTGCAATCATTATAATAGCATTATGGAATAAACAATGTACCTCTTGCGAGTTCTAAAAATCAGATCATGTATAAGCTGTTATATAATTATTTTTAATCAAAATATTGACTAAAATGTATATTTAGGGTCGACAGTTTGAATTTTGCGAGTTGAGAATGCTGCAGTTCCCTGAGTATATTTATCTATTAATTTTATATGACGGTATATTGAATTGAAATAAAACGAGGAACATTTTCTCAAAACATCACCGAAATCCGGCCATTCGAAGGAGGGGTTTACCTAAAAGCCGAAATTTAAAACCTCTGTGGCGGCCGCCATTTTTTTTCGTAACGAAACGCAAATAATATTTGAATAAGAAAACTAACATCGAGTTTGTTAATCAGCAAATTTGGATCATAAGTTCGACTTACTTATGAATTCGCTTAGTTTACACATCTCTCGAGTCACTTTTTTTTAAATTTAGCTGAGCACCCATGTCT
This sequence comes from Diploptera punctata, assembly GCA_030220185.1. Classification (NCBI taxonomy): domain Eukaryota; kingdom Metazoa; phylum Arthropoda; class Insecta; order Blattodea; family Blaberidae; genus Diploptera; species Diploptera punctata. The sequence goes on along the minus strand of JASPKZ010007933.1, from coordinate 350,819 downwards.
AAAAGTACATATTGTAAGTTTTAGTAGTATCAGACTTAGAGATCTTAAAATCCACCCGACTTCCGGACAGAATTTTGTATTTGGAATAATATAATACATGAATCATATTAGTTTATTACTAAAGGTAGAATTTAATTCATACAGTCCCCCAAAATGAAAGAAATTTAAGAAATTTTCGCCTTCTGGGTGTATATAATCGTGCGCCTTACCAATCAATAAGTTAGAAACAAATTTAAAAATTATTTAATTATTTATTTTACCTGATGTAGTTAAGACCGTAAGATCATCTCTTCTACTTCACCTGGGTTAAATTATACATACAATAAGAATTATGATTCCATTTTATGATAGCATTTTCATGCTATGCTTGCAGCTTTTTCTAGGGAATTGTATGTGTGGTAGCTTCCCGTTGCTTTCCACACCGGTGAAGGATGATGATGATGATGATAAGGATGATGATGGCCATATGATTTCGGGGACTGTTTGGGTCTTAAAGTTTTCCTTACATTTGTCTAAAAGGTGAGGATAAACCCCTATAAAAACCTCACCCAGAAAAACTGTCCCGACCGGGGATCGAACCCGGGCCCGCTGCGTCACAAGGCAGCACGCTACTCCGATACCACAGCGGTGGACGAATTATGATTAATGACACATAATGTATATAGACTACACAATATAAAGTTGACAAGAGTAAGAAAGAATAATAATAATAATAATAACAAAAATCCATTCATCCATAGTAATTCTGCCCGAGGGCAGGTCTTTCACTGCAGTGATTGCATTTTGATGATATACTTTCCACACCGGTGAAGGATGGTGATGATAATGATAAGTATAATGATGACGATGATGGCCGGATGATTTTCGGGGACCGTTGGGCCCTACACTTCCTGGCATTTGTCTTACAGGTGAGGAAAAACCCCCAAAAAAAAAACTCACCCAGGAAGCTTGTCCCGACCGGGGATTGAACCCGGGCCCGTTGTGTGACAAGGCAGCGCACTACCTCGAGACCAGAGCGGTGGACTATAACAAAAATAATAACCTTTAACTAAATTAAGTAAATGAAAGTTTGAAATATAAAGGAATAATGAAAGTATACAGAAACAAGTGAAATGCTCCGACATTCATCTTATCGCTAAGAAAAACCACTGAACTTTTTTTGGTGATTTAAAGATGGTAATAAGTCAATATCGTGTCTGGACCCCAACGGACGGACGTTATAAGAAACGTCGGTAGTTTTTTCTCGTCCGATATTAAATACCTGCATGCTATTTGTAACACGTTCTTCCTTTCAAGAGCCCATTTAACTAAATAACTTCGGATTTTTTTTGTTATTTTTCAAAGTAAGAGCCTATTAGAAAAACAGTCATGCAAAACATTGATAAGAAGAAAAAATGTTTTCTGATAAACATTGAATCAGTCAATCTTAATTGAAACTGTTGCCTTACAACACCTGCAAGATTCAATTGAAACAGTCTGATGCGTTTGTTGGATTGCACAGGTGTCTGTATTTGTTGGCAGAGAATCAAGTGTTGTTGAGTTCCTTGATATGAACTCATCCTTCGACAGCTTTATAAAACTGATATGAACAAACGTTTCATTTTTATATTATGAACTTCCTGAGCAAAACAATAAAGAATGTGATCAACTAGATGCAAGAAGTGCATTATCTAAGTTAGTGGAAACACCTTGAAGTATTGAATATCATTTGACCTACATTTCAAGAGAAATGAACCTCAGTTTGATTATTGGTATATATCCCTCTTTTGTCAACGTTAGAACGTCTATATTACTGTGTTTCTAGATTACATATCATAGATAACAAGTCTGTCAGCTGCATTGTAATTGCAAATCTAGTTCGTTTACGTAGATATACTATTAATAATGGAAAATGGAGAAATAAGGAAATTAGTTTTAACTACAACAGTAGCAATTCTAAAATCTATAAATACCCATAAATAACTTCACTGTAAAATATAGAAGAGTAAAATAAACTAAATACCTACTTAAAACATCCTAACAAAACGAAATATTAAATATAATAGAACTTTTACTAATAATTTTAAAATTGGTAATTACATCAATTATATTCACACACACACACACATACACACACACACACACACACACACACACACACACAAGCGGCTCCGTGGCGCAAAGTGGTTACACGCTCGTGTCTCACCGCTGGGATCCCGAGATCGAGTCTCGGTCACTCCATGTGGGTTTCGTGGTGGATGAATCCGAGCTTGGGCAGGTTTTTCTCGGGGTTTCTCCCGTTTTCCCCTACCACAATATAATTCACCATTTCTCCATACTCATCCATTTCGTTCATCTGCCCCTGTGATGGTGCGTCAGGCGTGGTTGGCCGGCACCTTGTCATTTACAGGCCTCTATATAAGGGGTTTCACCACATCTCATCCCTGAGTTGGATATGAGTTGAGGATATATATATATATATATACAAACAAACAAAAATATTGATTTCTGTTAGTAAGGAATTTGATTAGTACGACGAAGTGCTTAATGGTATAGGCTATTTTCTCTTCATTTTGAGACAGTGTTTTATTAGTCAGTGTATAAAGACTCAAGATAGCTTAAATATTGATTGTCGTAGAGATATATATTATCCTAAGTATGGTATTAATTGTTGATGTATCTGATATACAGTATGCTGTTTCTTTTTTACAACTGTACTTTACTTTTTTTTGTAAATACTGGCTTACACCAGCATGCCATATACCCTTGTGTATGTGTGTGTGTATGTGTATATATATATACATATATACACACACACACACATACAAATGTCAGTAAGCTCAGGGCCAACGGTCCCCGAAAATCATCTGGCCGTCATCATCATCCTTATCATTACCATCATTCTCCACCGGTTTGGAAAGCAACGGGAAGCTACCACACCTACAATTCCCTAGTAAATCCGCAAAGCATAGCATGAAAATGCCACGATTGCAGTGAAAGACCTGTCCTCGGGCAGAATTACTATAGATGGATGGATATATATATATATATATATATATATATATATATATATATATATATATTGAATTGGACAACAATAACTCCCATTTAAATGTGAAATAAAATAAATATATATTATTAATTATATTATTATTCTAAAATATATTTATAGGTCCATCGCTGTGGTCTCGAGGTAGTGTGTTGCCTTGTCACGCAGCGGACCCGGGTTCGATCCCCGCTATGGACACGTTTCCTGGGTGAGATTTTTTCGGGGTTTTTCCTCACCTGTAAGACAAATTTCAGGATAATTTAAGGCCCAAACGGTCCCCAAACACCATTTGACCATCATTATCATATTCATATTTACCTCATTAGATTAAGTTTAGGTTTAAGGTCTCCCCTGGCATGTCATTACCCATCGTCATCACCCATCATACAGTATTACTGAGGCAGCGTAACCCCACCTTCCAGGCGCCCCAACCTCAGAAGTGGGTTACAATACGCCAATGCCAGGAGAGAATACCTGAAATGTCGAATGACAAACAGGTAGCATGAAGAAGAACATATATATTTAATTATTTATTTATAAGGAAGAACGCAAAAGCTAGAGTGTATAAAACAGTCATTGGACGAGTATTGTTATATGGAAGTGAGACCTTTTGACTAGAATAGAATCGTATTTAATGACATGGAACAGAAAGATGTTGAGAAAGATTTTTGGACCATGACATAAAAATTCTATTGGAGGATAGGATAATTCTGAGTTGGGACATCAGTATAACTCCCGTGATACTATAGCTGAGATCAAGACACGACGTTTTGGATAATTGGAACATATTGTCAGAATGGAGGACGATCAGAATTCAAAATTAAAAGTTACTTTTAAACCTGAAGAAGACAAAAGTTAAAACGGTTAGACAATATGGAGTCGGATTAGCGAACGGTGAGGGTCAGGAGAAGGAGAATCAAGGCTCAGGATAGAAAGGAGTGGTTGGCTGTTATTAGAGTGGCTAAGACTAGAGTCAAAGGGCCGTGAAACCAAAGACGAAGAACAAAATTAATAATAATAATAATAATAATAATAATAATAATAATAATAATAACAATTTTTATATAGTGGTGCGCCAGGAGAATCCTTAATCCTAAACTTAATCTAAGGCGAATATAAATGATGATTATGATGACCATAAGATGTTCGGGAACCGTTTGGCCTTGAATTTTCGTGATATTTGTCTTAAAGGCGAAGAAAAACCCCGAATAAAAAACTCACCCAGGAAACTTGTCCCGACCTGGGATCGAACCTGAACCCGCTGCGTGAAGAAGCAGCACGCTACCTCGAGATCACTGCCGTAAGAATATGAACTCATAATAGAGGGTGTTGCAAAAAAACACCAACAACGAAGGTGAGATATATTGAGATATGTCGATAATTTTTTTAATTAGGTACCCATGTTCGGAAATGATGCGTTTTCACACTATGACTAATTAATTATGTCTCAAGATCAGTGTAAGTTCGAAGGATTTAAGACTCATTACTTGACAACACCTCAACATGTACGGAACTTGCGATACTTCGCAACGGAATGTGGTTGCAACATGTCGGAGCTCCAGTTCACTTCCATGCCAATGTGAGGATACATTTGGAATACCAGGGTATTCAAGTCGATGGATTGGCAGAGGTATACCAGTCCCATGGTATCCGAGATCACCTGATCTTAACCCTCTCGACTATTTTTTTAGGCGACATGAAACAGTCGTTTATCAGGCTCCAGTAGAGACACGTATGGATGTTATAGCCCGAATCCACGCTGCTGCAGAAATAATTCTAACGAGGCCAGGCGTATTTGAACGTGTGCGCCAATCACTACACCGTCGATGTACGTTCTGCAATGAGATGGGAGGTGGATATTTTGAAACCTTGATCTGACTGTGACAGTATTGTCAAGTATTGAGTCTTGAAATCCAACTAACGGAACTTTTGAGAGGTTAGCTACTCATAGTGTGAAAACGCATGATGATATAAGATTATCATAAGTAATGCCACGAGTGTTTTCCAATTTATCTAGAGAATTTGGAAATCAAGAATGGCATTTGTTAGGACTATTTAACGAATAAAATTAAGATGTTTACTCACAAATCATTATTTAACTATAGTTATTTTAAAATATTTATATATTTAATGTAAACGGCGATGTTTGAAAACAAATGAGAAACGATAGGTACGCTTCATCTGCTTCTTTTGTTTATCACTGCAACCAGATCATACTCTTTATTGCCAAAGGAACGCAATATTGTAAGAATGCTCTCTAGTGGAGAAAAAATGAAACACATCAAACTGTATATTAATTCATTTCTGATGTCGTATGATGTAAATATGACAATTATATTTTTCTGGATTATTACCTGGGAAAAATACGTTTAAGACAGTGCAAACAGTGGTTTCTTTTTTTGGTTGTATAATAAATTGCTACAAATGTTTTTAACTCCTGCAAGCGCTATGTGTTGACATCTATGCACTATATATACAATCTGGTAGCCGTATTTATTATGGGCTCAGTCACTGCAAAATAATATTCAGACCTGTTCAGAATATTAAAAAGGAGGAGCTTTCTTTAATATGGTAGATATAACACTGATAAATATTTCATGAAACACGACTCTGATTGGTTGTAAAACAGAAATCATTGAAACGTGATTGGTCATTGACTCCCATTTGGGGCATGAGTTAAATAGTCACCTTAACTTGGGCAGACTATTTTAAAATATAACGATTTATCCGTCAAATGCTATTGGAAAATCGAATGTTCTTATAGTGTTTTATACTTCAATAAACTAACTTCTCTTCATATACAAATACTCCAAACGTTTTGGGCGAAGTGAGGTTAACAGTATTGAATAAAACCTGTTTTGTAATTATTTCAGCTGAAAAGATTGAACTAGGCTTCGTTCCGCGATGCTTATCAACGTATGCAAAATCCATTGCATGTACCTAATCTCTCAGCCGATGTAACCTCGAATGACGTCACAGTTACAATCGATCAGAAAAAGGGTTGCAAATTAACGGGAAGTCCAATGACTGTTATAGTTACCACGGAACACGTTAAAAAAACTGAAACAGATTTTGCAACTCTATCGATGTTTTTTCTCCCTTTTATTAGTTTATACCAAATTTAAAATTTAAACGTCATACATAGTCACGTTTACTCGCTGCTGGAATAATTATGCCCGTACACAAGAAAGGATATAAAAAAATATGATGTGACCATCTAAAAATGTTTCATAAGAAATTTCGATTTTATAGTATTATTATTTAGAATAGATTTATAAACGTAGTATTTTCATAACATATAAAAATAAGATAGGAGAATGCAGAAGGCCTACAACTCAATGGTTTTAATATGCTGTTAGTTTATGCTGATGATGTAGTATTATTGAGCGATAACGAGGAGATACTAAGAAACAACACACAAACTACATTGAATAACACTAAGAAATTGGGACTGGAAATAAACATCAATAAAACTAAATATATGTTCACACATAGAAATGCGTCATATAATGGAAATGGACAACTAATGACAGAAAAATGAAGGAACTTTAAAAGAAGTGGCTGATTTCAAGTATCTAGGAACAATGATTACAAATAGGAATGAGAAGCACAAAGAAATTAAACATAAGCTCAATTCTGGAAATGCGTGCTAGTATGCATTACAGGATCTCTTGGCGTCCCAACTCGTTTAAAAAAACGTTAAACCGAAAATATATAAACCTGTTATTCTACCAGTTATATTATATGGATGCGAAATATGGACTCTTACTTCAAGGGATGAAAGAAGATTGCGAGTATTTGAGAATAAAGTTCGTAGGAAAAATGTTGGGTAAAAAAGAGATGGAGAAAACTACATAATAGTGAGCTACATGATATGTATAGGAAGCCAGATATAATAAGAATAGTTAAGTCTCGTAGACTGCGATAGGTAGGACATGTGGCACGTATGGGGGATGAAAGAGGTGCATAGTAGCTTGTTGTAGGAAAACCTGAGGGAAAACTCCCAGTTGGTAGACCAAAAATGATGTGGGAGAATAACACTATCCGTGATTTGAGGGAAGTAGATTATACAGGGGATGACTGGAAAAGATTAGATCAGGACAGGGATGTATGGAGAGCTTATGTCCGCGTGGCCATGAACCTACGGGTTTGATAGAGTCAATGAGTTAGTTAGTTGTAAAAACAAGATAGCATTCAACTTCTATAAACTAAACATACAATCCACTAACTTAATATTTATGAAAAATGTGCGTCAATGCTGCATTCACAAACCCCCTCATGACGTCGCTATACTTAAACAACTGGATCCAGTAATGTGTCTCTGATATCCAATTCCTTAAGATCTATCTTAATGTATCTTCCCGCCTATGCCTTTCCGATGGTATTTTCCCCAGCGGTTTTCTAATAAAAGTTTTGAAAACATGACATGCCCACCTCGATCTCCTAGTTTAATAAAAGCTATAAATTACACTGGACAACACATTTTAATTTTTTGTTAGTTACGGGATTGAAATGACCAGATTTCGATGTATTTTTTCATGCTGAACACGAAACTGACAATAAAATTGTCAGCAGCGGTCCAGTTTTTTCGTAATTTTGACAAATATCTTTGAGTAAAATAAAATCCCTCCTTAAATCTGATAATATTAAGACTAGCTTATCTTATTAAAGGGCGTCTCCTTTTAGCTTGTCTGCTGTAATGACTTCGGGGACATCTCTCACCGCAGACCTACAATAGTCAGCTAGCATAGATGTATTCTATTTGCCTTGGTATCGTCTTCCAAATGATGAGATCGTCTGGTGAAAGTGCTCTCCTTGTTCATTAGAAACTGCACCATAGTTTTCCAGGGAAAAGTCCAAATGAGATTGGAGGAAATGGATTTTTAATGACATATTGCACCCCATTTCACGATAAGCTAGTAACATGTTGTCCACACATTGTCTGTAGATTGGGACTCGATGGTTCCCCAAGAAATTTAAGTTAACTACTTCGAATAATTCCTACGCATTTTTTTCTCTTCTTTTCAAATGTTCCGAAACGTGTTAATCCTTGAAGTTCTCTGACCAAGGAACCAACAAAAATACCTACCTTATTTTAGTTGTACTTAGTCTCGGAAATGTTGTAAGTACCTAAATGCACTCCCATCAAGTATCTAAATGCACTCACATCAGTACCACTGCCTTAAGACTAAACTTTGATAAATTTAAAAATAATCGCCACTCTTCTGGTCTGTGTTGGATGTTTATAGCAGACATTAGACCTTGTATATTGTTACAGAATATAATCTTATTTTTTAATTGCTCAAATGGCTTCTGGCGTGTTCAATATGCAGAGACCTTTACATTCTCGCCAAGATACTTCAAACTGTCTAAATCGCGAAGTCAGGAGCTCTGCTTTGGCCTTTGAGAGTTCTGAGTCTCGGACAAGTTCATTTATTTCCTCTTAAGTCATTCTGTGTGACTGAGTTGGAATTTCAGGACTGAAGTTAGAATCATGGGATGTGGATGGTCTGGGTATTTCTTGCGAAGTGCTGGATATCGTTCCATTGTCTGAATCAATATTATAGGAGTCTGGAAGTTCTGGAATAGGAAGCTTTTCAGAGTGTGGTCGGACGATGGTATGTTGGGATAATTCGCGACTGACTTATTCTTCTTCTTCTTTGAAATAAACTTAACTGGTGGGACCATACCGAAATAACAATCACTTACATGATTAGTTTGTTCTTTCCAAATCATGGGGATTTCTTCTTTCCTTTCAACCATTCACTGCGATTTGCAGGGCAACCATTGTGGCATATATGTGGAGCAAAATGTTTGTCAAAGTTCTTAATTTTGTACCCGAAATAAAGATTGATACGCTTTCATAATAAATAGAGTTATATGTCGCTTTTGCGATGCGAACGTAACTTTTCCTCAAATATAACAAAAGTTATGTGGACTATATACACAATTTCGTGGCATTTTAGCTTTCATTTCACTACAATCATATCTCCGCATATGATTTAAAAAATGTATCTGAGAAAATATAGACATATCACACATGTGTTCTACACGACAAAACTGCACATCTATATCTTATACACCAAAGCACGAACCATCGTTCACTCACGACATTCCATTTCAACTGATTTCACAACATTTTGGAGCAAACGCCGACCCTTTAAGATAAATAATATCTATATTATACACCTGTGGCTGTCTCCCCTCCTCTAAGGGTGTTTCCTTGACCTTCGCACTTACTACAACATCCACAGCATACGCAGTAATACTAGACATGCTGATAATTTAAAAACCAGATCAATGTCATCATTTTAATTGTCATATTCGTAATTAGGGGTTTCATCTTAATATAAAACCCTCACTTTTACTTCCTTAACTTTTTGGCTGTTGTCCAGTGTTATGGAACACAAACCAAAATATGATATGTCGACCGTTGTAGTCTGTAATGACACTGCCTCAGACGCACGATTTCTGATTTTATCCCCGGTCGAGACAAGTTTCTTGGGTGAAATTTATCTCGATTTTTTTTTCTCACATGTAAGACAAATGTAAAGGAACTTTAAGCTTCAAATAGTTGCGGACACCTCTGGCTTCATAACCATCCATATCATGGATACTATGCACTTGCAAATTCTATAGATTTTGAAAGATTTAAAAAAAAACAATGTTTCAGTTGGCCTATAAATTTTACACAAATTTAAATATAAATAAAATGTATATAATAATAAAATAATAATAATAATAATAATAATAATAATAATAATAATAATAATAATAATGAGAGACGGTTAGGTGCACACAAAGACGTATATACAAAGAAATGTTGAGAGATAATAATATATAAATATGTAAACTTAAGTCGTAGATTTTTTAGAATCTATACATAATTACTTGTATGTTGTAAATATGTTTTAAACGTTACTGTAAGAAGCATGTAGCATTAGTCCTTGTAATGTAGCATACTGGAAAACATACCATAAAATTCATGGATGAACACATGAATGTACAAGTAAATAGTATGTCTTGTCTTAAATGTTCGTGTAGTCTCAGAGGTGGCCCCAACATTATAGATCAGAAGATTTATCCAAAAAGACCTTAAAATATTCTTATGTGGTCAAAAATATGTATTAATTCATATTTAAAATCCTCTCCCGAAAGGTCGTAACCTTGCAAGACCCAGGAGGCATGTGAACTTAAAAGTACCTTTAAAAATAAGGAAAATATAAGAGAGAATATAACAAATAAACGTAAATTACAGATATAAAAATAACTACGACTTATAGAAGTAATTTATTTATTATCAGAATTATTAAGACCCTACACTGATCCGTATCCTCAGTGAATTAAATCTAGTTGATCTTCGATATTCAGTTCCTTAATATTCATCCACATATTATTTATCCTCCCACTTAAATATGGGTCTTCCTAGTAGTATTTTATTAAGGATTTTCCATTAAAAGAATTGAAATTAATTTATATTATTTCCCATTCGAGCCAAATACCTTGCCCATAGCAAATGTCATAGATTTTAATGTTTAGAATTTCGAATTAACTACCTCATCCCTTAAGGGCTAAGGCTTCCTGTTGTCTTGAATAATGCACCAGATAGAGTCCTTAGATGAGACAATTCCGATTCTCTGAGTTGTAATCTCTAGGTTTGAGCCATCGATCAGTTCGCTAATGAGCATGAAGTGTTGAAACCATTTAATTCTACAGTGTTTTTTCTGTTTAGATTTAATGGATGGAAAATATTAGGGCAACGATATGAATTCTGGAGCTCCTAGTTAGGAAGTTTCCACCATTCTTCATGCTCATTCCTTATGGGCTGGAATATTTGTCTCAGGAACCTATTTTCCAATACCTTTTGCCTGCGTTCTTCCCTTAACCAAGAGGCCATGTTTCAACACATAAAGAATCACAAATAATATTATAATTTTATATATTTTAATGTTTAGGTTCCCTACTTAGATAAAATCCGAGAAGACAGGAGACATTGAAATTATTACTCAGCATTCTCCACTCTTTCCTTAACTCAGCTTTCCCTTTTTGTATCCGCAAATTAACCATTTATTTTTATATTATATCATCGGATGTCTTTTTTTGCCTCTAACTTTCTTTCCGCTGATTATTCCCTTTAGGGCATCCGTCAGCAGGCTGTTTCTTCTTAGCCAGTGGCCAATCCAATGATTGGCAACACGAATATCTTGCCTCAAACCGTATTTTTTGTGTGTAAGATAAGATTATTATCTGTTAACAATGATCCCAGATATTTGAATGGAAGATATAAAATCCTATCATCAAATCAAAATGACAAAACATATGAAATTAGTATGAGGTTAAGGTAATAATTGATACGTGGTTATCATAGCAGAATAAAATGTCCTATGTCAGAATTAAAATACATTATGTGATAATTAATATTATGAAAAAACATTTTTAAAAATCTCAGAAAGTGTTTCAAAATAAAAACGGGTTCACATTTCAAGTAAAAGGCACACATACATAAACAATGTGTGACTAAGTAACGTAACAATGAACAAGGAGGAGAGAACGTGCTAACGCGTTCGGGAATTGGATCAAGATTCAGTTTCAAATATCCAGAACAAAAAGAAAAATTATTTTATTGTAAATACGTTTATTTTAATGTTCTGAGTTAAAATGCAAATAAGAATAAAAATTGTATTTAGGATAACTAATGCTGCTCCATTTACGAGATGCTACAAACACAGCACTGCTTATGAATTAATGTATTATGTGGTATATATACATTAAAACTTGTTTAATCCGGAACGTGAATAATGCGAAAATCTGTCAAATGTGATCAAATGTATTGGTCCCGGCAAATAATAGTAATATTAGGTTATTTATTTTGTATAAAACGGAATCTGTTCAACGCGGAAACGGAAGTATACTACTACATAATTCATGAAAAAATGTTTATAAGGCAGAAAGACAGAGAGAAATAAATTTCAAAAGAAGAGGAAAGCAAAATAAATAAATAAATAATAAAATAAATGAAGAAATCAAGGAACTAGTGTGGAAGTGTTTTACAAGTGCATGGTAAAAAATATCCAAATTTCGGGACCGATGCTCGAAAGTCAAGCTCTGTTGCTACATCCCTAGATAATAACGATTTCAAGACATCTTCAGGTTGGCTGTACAGTTTTGAAAGACAACACAATGCAGTGTGGAATGACATTTGTGGGAAATCAAAGGATGTGGACGAAAGTGTAGTTAGTGAGTGGTAACCGAAACTGCATACTTTAATTTCAGGATACGCGCCTAAGAGACATTTTTAACGCTGACGAAACGGACTGGTTTTTTTGCGCGTTACCGTCGAAATCGCTCCTACATACTATACTTCAATTTTCAACGGCAACGGAACTACAATTAATCCAAGGTACGTAAAAAGACGTATACGGTACTCTATAATGTAAGATTGATTAATAATGTTTTGTTTTTTTATAATGCGGAATTTTGTCTAATGTGGAAACAAAAATTGGTCCCATGCTATTCCGCTTTGAACACGTTTTAGTGTATATATTTCTGAATACACTGGAGGTAAATGAAAACAAATTCTTGCTGAACTTTTTTAAATTAATTAAAAGTAGTAAGATATTTAAATGTTTGAAAATATATTTTTTGCGCGATAGTGCGTTTTGTCGTACTTGCAGCAATGGAGACCATGAATGAAAGTTCAACTTCCTACATTTCGGTGTCGCCAACCTAAATAACTATACTGTAATAAAAATAAATATATTGTAATAAATACATATTACAAACACGCTTGAGGGAAGTGAAACCACTGACCTCTATATATACACTACATACAATGTATATACAAAAAATATCCAAATGTTAGTGTTAATATACATTATACGAAACAAATCACTGCATTTTAAATGAACTGAACTTTATTTGAAACAATATAAACAATAAATACGCACATGCCGTCATTTTATGACTGATTGGCGTCACGGAGCTCCTGTTGTTTCAATTAATAGACATTGCCCACACTGTTAATGTTAGTCATTTTTTATAATGAAAGCAAATATTTCCAACAACGATGTTATTATTTTACTATTTATTATTTTGAAAACATCATAGCGCAAAAAAAATAATGTACAACGCACATTTGTGAAATGTTTTGCAGAATCTCGGAAGTTAAAAACCTCGCTATCGCTCGATTTTTAAACATTTTCCTCGATTCCGTAAAAACCACTCCCCAACCTCGTATCGTAATATAATATTAATATGTTTGAAAATTGGTACAAAACCATTATAATTTAACCAAAAAATCTTAAAACTAATTCATCACTGTTTCTCTCGCTCCCAGAAACATAAATTAAAAAATTCTAAAATCATGGAAATTCAAAATTTGACAAAATATATAATATCTTGTAAATTTCTGTATTACATATAGGCTACCATATTCCTTGTTTATACAAATTTGGTGTGACCAGAAAAATGAGAAGAAAAGAAAGAAGTTTATGTGCATTCTGATACTAACGATGGAGATGATAAAAACACTAAAAATAATTATTTTTTTTTTATTTTTACAAAATATAATCTTTATATTTACATATTGGAAATTTATGTATTATAGATATATTACATTTCTGAAATAATGAATTGTAGATATTACATAACCTAAAATAACAAATTGATGACATATAAATTAACACAGTAGAATCATTTAAATACATAGGTACCAAAGTAAATGGACATAATACATTAGAAGAGGAAATTAAATAAAGATTGGTAAATGGGAATAAAGCTTATTTTGCAAATAGAACCTTATTTAAAATCAAATTAATATCAATAACTGCAAAAATAAGGTTATACAAAACGCTCGTTAGACCAGTAGTTACACATGCTTGTGAAACTTGGGTCTTAAAAGAAACAATAAAACAGAAATTACTAATTTTTTTAAGAAAATGTTTAAGAAGAATATTTGGACCAAATAGAGGAACTGATAACTGTTGGAGAATCAAAACAAATAACGAACTAAACAAATGAATAAAAAATCAGAACATAGTAAACCATATAAGATCTCTCAAAATTGGTCGGCTCGGACATTTAATAAGAATGGATGATCAGAGATTGGTCAAAAAACCCTACAAATGGAAACTTACAGGAGGCAGAGCTGTTGAAAAACCGAAGATCAGATGGGAGGATGACACAATGAACGATCTAAGGAAAATTGAGTGACTAGTTTGAATATGGCAAGAGACAGATTGGCATGGAGGGGGATTGTTGAGAAGGCCAAAACTTTCACATTTGAAGTTGTCGTGCCTTAAGATGATGATGAAAACAACAAACTGTATTTAGAATTAGAATCGAGGTCAAATGTTAATCAAAAATCTAAACAGTCATTAAGTCAGGGCTTAAACATCAGAGCTCCAAATGAGGTAATCGAGTTAAACATGAGACCATAAGCAGTATTAAGTCAATTATATCTGAACATCCCAAAGGGAATCGAATACGTGATCCTCTGGCTTCTAGCTTATCTCCTACATAAGCGAAACGTACCTAAGCAGGCCTGAATTGTGTAAACCGACTTAGAAGGATTGAACTAAAATAATATAGACTAACACTGAAGCCTGTGAAATATTTATCTAGGTCAAGATACAAGCTGTGAAAATACTATTAAGATGCAGTTTAAAAAATTTGAGAGGATAAAATAAATTGGATTTCACTTCTCTTGGATAAAAATATAACTAAACTTTCCACTTAAGTTTATTTTCTTAAAAAAAAAGATAATATTATATTCAAGGTAACACACGGTACACATCGGGGTGTTTTAGAAGTATGTTATGTTCAGTTACAATAAAGCAAATGTCAAAAAAGGCATTTTCAATAATTCACTCTTTAAATAGATTCATTATTTATCTTCCGACTCAACTCAAAAAATAATTCTAGTACGAACTCTCGTAATGCCGCATTTCTATTATTGCAACATCTTATGGAAAGACATTATCGATGGGTTAGCAAATAAAATGTAACATCTTCATAGGTATCAGATATATTTTCTATATTCGTAAATATGATATTTCTTCATTCTTCCGCGAACTAGCTAACTCTATCTCCATGAAAAATGCATTCTCTTGATCTGCTATTCAAAATTATTCATAACTCTACGCCATGCTACTTATCCTCTCGCATCCATATTTACTCCAATCACAATCTGGGTTCACGATCGCACCAGTACCGCCTATTTCACGTTCCACAACATAGTCTTCCATTATTATAATTCCCATACTGTGTGTACTGCTAGACTCTGGAGCTCCTTACCACAAGAAATCAAGGACTGCCGGACATTAGATTCCTTTAAAATAAATTTAAATATTTTTCTTTTGTAATTGGTTTTCAGTTGATTAATTGATGATTTCTAATTTTTTGCTTCTCTAATAATATTTTCTTGATTCATCATAATTTTAGTTCAATTTGTATAAACATTTACTTATAATTGTACATGTTATGAAATTATGTAAATATTTTCTAAACTTAATATTTTTCGCCGGTGGAGTGGAAAAGAAGGCCTTATGGTCTTAACTCTGCCAATTTAAATAAATAAATAAATGATTATTATTATTATTATGATGATTATTATTATTATTATTATTATTATTATTATTATTATTATTATTATTATTATTATTATTATTATTATTATTATTATTATTATTATTATTATTATTATTATTATTATTATTATTATTATTATTATTATTATTATTATTATTATGCATTTCATAAGGAGAGCAGCAAGATGTTCAAAATTAGAAAAAATACTATCATACGAGAAAAATAGTATATTACAATGCAAGGTTGGGAAGTGGTTTTTACAGAAGAGAGGAAATGTTTGAAAACCGAGCGAAAGCCAGGTTTTTAATTTCCAAGGTTCTGTAAAACACTTAACAAACGTGCGTTATTTATTTTTTTTGCACGACGGTTTTTTCACAATAATAAATAATAGTAAAATAATAACATTTGTCGGAAATATTTGCTTTCATTATAAACAACTGACTAACGTTAACAGTGTGGGCAATGTTTATTAGTTGAAACAACAGGAGGCCTAGAGAACAATTATTGATAACATGGCGGCAAGTACATATTTATTGTTTTATATTGTTTCAAATAAAGTTCAGTTCATTTAAAAAGCAGTAATTTGTTTCGTATAATGTATATTAACACTAACTTTACGATACTTTTTGTATATACATTGTACGTAGTATACATAGAGGGAAATGGTTTTACTTCTCGCACGTGGGTGTAAATGTAATATTACAGTATAGTTATTTAGGTTGGCAAGTCCGAAATGTAGGAAGTTTACTTTCAATAATGGTCGCCATTGCTGTAAGTACGACAAAACGCACTATCGCGCAAAAGTGAATATTAGATATTCAATAGTAGATTATATAAGATATAAGCAATTAAATTGGTATGGGAATGTACGACGAATAAAAGAATAAAGGTTTCCTAGAAACACATTGAAATGGTGTCCACCTGGAAGAAGGAAAGGAAAACCTCGAAACTCGTGGATGCAAGAAATAAGAACTGGAATGAGAACAAGAGAACTGGAGGGCATGGAGTGGATAGATAGAGACAAGTGGAGAAGGATGTGTAAACATTAAAAATTTGTTTATAAATAAATTATTATTATTAATTATTATTATTATTATTATTATTATTATTATTATTATTATTATTATTATTATTAAAGAGGCAATATTCATGAAAAAATAAATGTGAATATTGAATTTTATGTTTATAAATTCCACTATTAAGTTCAAAATGTCGTTTAGTACAGTATAATACAAAAAAAATTAAAAGTGAAATATTTTATTAAAAATTCATTACTTCCCAGATAAAGTAAAATACATACTGGAACAGTACTCCGTTTTGATCGATACAGTTCATATTGTACAGATTAAGAATATGTAAGGAGCTTTAGAACTTAGAATTATGCATCACGCCAAATTAGGCCTAGCCCTCAAATCCTTTATCCGAATGCCAGCTTCTGAGTAAGTTTTCATAAAATATGGATATATATATACGATTACATAAAACATGACTTACTTTGGCATCCATCCACTATTAAGAATCCCATTGCAGAATGTCATTACCTAATAATGAAAACCTTCGTAACTCAGTTTCTTTAAATTTTCAACATAAGAATACACTTTTTTTCAGCTTACATTGATTATAACTTTTTCAATCTTATTTATGGATACTTGAACTTCAACGACTTTATCGCATTACTAGTATAACCATTAGTCTAGGTGTCTATATTGTGTATTGAACTGTTTTTAAAAAGGTGAATATAATATGTACGATTATGACATTTTAAATAAATGGAAAGTATTAGTTAATCCAGGAATAAGAGTAGATAATAAAAAATATATATAAATAATATTTTGTTTGCAGATGATCTAAGTATTATAAAGAAAAACGATTTACAGAAATCTTTGTATGAATTAAATAAAACATCAACTTTTATAAGATTCATGATGTGTTCCGTTGAGGTATTATTCAAAATTTAAAGGAACAGCAAAGGAGTATATAAATTGACATTTAAGGACTGCAACAAATTTTATATAGGAAAAACAAACAGGAGTTTTAACATCAGATTTAAAGAATATTTTCGAGACTTCATTCACGCAGAAGGAAAATCAAGCTATGCAAAACACGTTATCCATGAAGGACATCGCATGTTAAATATTGAAAACATCCTAACAGTAATGCACAGAGAAAATAATCCAGCGAAGATAAACGTATTCGAAGAGATGGAAATCATGAAAGCAGCTCACAACAACAACAGTCTGATAAACGAAAACGAACCCAAAACATGTAACCCCCTCTACCAGATCTTCAGTGAAACACCAGTTTTGAATCCTGCCGATGATGGGACAAGTCCCGAAAGCGCTACAGTTAAATAATTAAATAAGCTGAGGAGACGGACCTTTCAGGTGAATATTCCACAATTTTATATTTTAATTTTAAATAAAACATGTAAGCCTACATTACATGATCTAAAGATATCAGTAACAAAAACAATGTTCATGGCTTTTAGAGGAAGAGATACAGTGAGATTCAAAATTATTTTAGAAAACCAAAGTATAGAACAAGTGTCTAGTTTCAACTATTTGGGCTGCGATGTTAGCATCAATATGGATAGAGATATTCATTCCAAAATAAAGAAATACATTTCAGACGGTATTTGGAAAAATACAAAGAGCGTTCAAGAATAAAATTAAAAATGAAACAAAAATACAAATGTATAAAGTTACGACAATTCCCACAATATTGTGTGGATGTGAAACATAGGCTCCCACGAAAAAAAAAAACAGAAAGATAGAATACACACAGCGCAGATGAGGTTCCTCAGACAAGTTAAAGGATGTACAAAACTTGATAGGATTAGAAATGAGGATATAAGAGAAGAATTAAAAGTGCAGCCTTTATTGGATAAAGTCAAGAATTATAGACAAAAGTGGATCGATCACACGAATGGAATGATTAAGGACAGATATCCACTGCTAGCAAGAAATTTTGTAACAAGAGGAAGACGTGATGTCGGAAGACCTAGAAAACGTTGGGCTGAAGCATTTTGAAGTCGGAACGGGTAATTGCCTAATCCTTGGTGTGAGAAAAAAAATTATGATCGTCAGATTATGTTAAGGGATGCATGCACTCTGACTTTCTCTGATATTTCCATATAAGTGAATAAAAATGCTGCAAAAACTTCACCCATGAATCATAACCTGACTGCGAATTTAATCTGTGCTCGCTGTGTCTCAGGATAGACCACAGTAGTGAATTTAGTTTACATTGCTTACTGCTAAGGGGTGTAAGAGTTAGTGATGTGCATTCTATAACCTCTCCTACCTAATTCTCAACCTCACCTGCACGTGGTACACCCTGCTTTTAACTAACGAGGTAATGGGGACCGAGTCACGGCGGTATAACCGTTGCTCAAATATGGAGGAAATTCCATATTTTGAACACGTGACTAGAGGCTATAAGGTAGCAGCCCTACCACTAGTCTTGCTCTGTGGATGGCTGGTAACCAACCCAGGGGACTTCCTAGTACTCGAAGAAACTTGAGCAAAGACTGGAATGATCCGTACAGGCCACATGGCCTAAAACGAATTTGTTCATGATGATGATGATGATGATGATGCTTACTGCTAATATTTTTAAATTCCATGGCGCAACAGATCTAGAAGACCATTGGGTGAACAGCAGGCCATTGGGCTCATATCCACATGCGTTAATCACAGAGGTAGACGATCATGCAGCCAGGATAGGGAAGACATGTCGGCTCCCCAAGCCGTTATAGCTGGTTTTGTCAACCTGGAGCCGTTACTTATTGTAGCTACCCAAATGCTTCACGATGCTGTTGGGCACCGGTCCCATTTTTTACTCATGGCGCGTCAGGCCTAGAAGGCCCTTAGCCTACCATCCGGCTGTTGACCTCACATCCAGATGTGTCAATCACAGATGTAGATGATCATCAGCCAGTGTAGGGGTGACATGTGGGCAGCATGTCGAGTCCCCCAGCCGTTATAGCTGGTTTTCTCAACCTGGAGCCGCTACTTATTGTAGCTACTCAAATGCTTCACGATGCTGGGTGGGCACCGGTCACGTACTGGCCGAAATACCATAAGAAAATGTCTTCCCCATGGAGAACTCGAACCATCGCAAGCCCCGTAACTCTGCGCCAAGGCTTCCTACCTTAACCACTCGGCTTCGGCGCGGGACTAGCACCGGTCCCATACTAGCCGAAATTTCATGAGAAAATTTCATCCCTCACGGAAACTCGAACCAGCGCACAAGTCCAGTAGCTCTGCGCCAAGGCATCTTGCTACACCACTCTGCTACGGCGCTACACCTAACATGTAAAATTATAAATCCATTGTATAGGTTGTCTGTAATATCTAGAATTTTATATATATTTTGGTGTCACAAGCCATTTTGATGGCAGATACAAATTGTTCACACTTGTCAAAAGCTCAATACCGGAAATCCATTCTATCATGAATTACAGGGATTCTTGTTTCAACTTCTCTCAAAAAACGTTAAACTGATAATACATAAAACTGGAGGAGACAAGATTATAATTATTTAAGAATAAAGTTCTTAGGAACAAATTTTGGATCAAAGAGAGATGAACAGACAGACGAATGGCGAAGACTACATAACAGTGAATCGGCCGCGGTGGTCTAGTGGTTATGCTCCTTAAGGTCCTGAGGGTCGCGGGTTCAAACCCGGGCGGAGTCGATGGACTTTTTTTAGGACGGAAAAATCCAACGAGCAAGTCCTCCAGGAGGGACTTTAAGACGTAGGTCTCGAGTCTGAAGATTTTCAGGCTCGTAAAAGATCCTTAAAGAACGCCTCTAAGCGAAATTTACCGTCCTCAACGTTCAAGTAATACCTTAGTTGTCTGCTAGATGTCTCATTGGGTCGGTGTGTTGACCACATTCATGACATTTACGGACAAATAAGGTAACTAATTAACTTGGTCTAGTAGCACCTGACAAGGGAGAGGTTATGACTCAACTTTGGGCTATGTCATTATAGATAGATAGAAATAACAGCGAGCTACATGGTCTTTGTAGGAAACCAGATATAATAAGAACTGTTAAGTCTCATAGACTGCGATGGGCTGGGCATGTGGCACGAATGGAGAATATAGAGGAGCAAGGGAGCTTCTTGCAAAGAAACAAGGGGAAAAACGCCCAGTTGGTAGACCAAGAATGAGGTTATAGTATAACATTGATCATGTTTTGAGGAAGTAGATAATATAAGGGATGATTGTAAAATATTAGCTCAGGATAGGGATGTGTGGAGAACCTATATCCGCACGGCCATGATCCTACGGGTTCGGTAGTGTCAACGGTAGTATTAAACATATCTTACGATAAGAGGTTTTACAATTCAAACTTTGCAATCACTAGGGCTGAAAAAAGTATGTGTTACAGACTAGGCTGCATCGTACTTAGACCGTTGTGTTACTCGGGACATGCTTCTAGTACAGTCCGCTGTGGGTAAGAATGGACTCGTCTTTGCTCAATGTTTGTTTCGGAATTCTGATACAACCAGACGTCACGTAAATAGGTATAATACTGAGGAGAGTCGAAAATACGCACTCTCCGCTCCGAGCAAGCAGTGAAGACACTCGACAAAGACACGCAATTTGTAAACAACGTGTACAGAAATCAGTTTACTACCCTGATACGATACTTTTTTTCAGCCCTAGTAATCACGAAAAAATAATATACTATTGACATGAAAACATTTCAGATTATGTGTTTTGTGTTTCGAAACGTATCAAATATCTCAATTCTTATAAAATCTGTATGTACGATAAGTTATTTATTATAATTATTATAAGGATATATAAATTGGCTTAATCTATTGACAATTGTCTATTACAGAAGCTTTTATATTGCAAGAACAGTGTGTTAGTTAATTCCATATGAGGTCTAGATCGAGTTTTTACTAGAGGTAGATAGATAGCTTTTTAACAGCGCTCTTTAAAAGCTCAGTCATTCGAAATTAGACAAGTGGAGTGAAAAGATCGACCCATCGACCTTGTCCGTCTTTCAACCGCAAACATTGGTTCTAGAAACAAACATGGTAACCACTAGACCACCAGAATTGAGAATGCAGGTGGATTTCTCGTTTTAAAACTCTTTAGAAAATCTACGAACGAACTTTATATTAACTTCTTCTTCTTCTTCTTCTTCTTCTTCCTTCCAAGTATTAGGCCAAGGCCTGTTACGATCCTATAGAAAATTTTCCCTCCAGCGTTTCTTTGGCCTTCCTTTGGCCAACAACCAATCGAAGGGACTATTATTATGCTTTCAAGTCGTATATTAACTTCTATGATAGAAATACCAGATGTATGGAATTGAAAATGGATTTTCATAAAATTGTTGTTTGCTTTTGAAAAATGATTGCGTTTCGTATTTATGTGTAAATTTAAGTTCAAGGAAAGTAAATTTAACGCGTATCAGTTCATAAAGGCCAAAATTAAACGCCATTCACGTCAGAAATATCTAGTTATAATACACTGGTCGACAAAAATGAACTTTTTTTTCCTTCAGAAGAATAAAAGTATGAGATTTTAGAAGTATTTTTCATCCTGAATTTAAATGTCATTTTTTCAGGCAAGAGTTATCTGTGATATTCATTTATATTTTTTATAATTTTTAATAAAATCTATCTAACTAACTCATTCTGACTTACCTAGAAAGTGGTAGATAGTCATTTTCGGGCATATTTTGCATCTGAAATATATATCTTCTTGGTCCAATAGTAGTCAGCCAGTATATTAGAACTCCACTTGCATTGGTACCTCTTTTCCATTGTGGAAATTGGCTGATGAAAACGCTCACCGTGCTCATCAGAGACAGCCCTTAAATACAGCTTGAATAAAATCGCTACATATGCCAATGTCAGGAGAGAATACCTGAAACTTCGAATGACAAACAGGTGGCATCGGAAAAAAAAGTAAAGATTCCTATCACAGGTGAAAGAAAATGCTAAAATCAATTTTTAAAAAGTAGCTGTCCAAAATAAACTGTGCCTGATGGAAAAATTCTGACTACAAATCTGAATTCAGTATGAAAAAATATACTAGATTCACTAATCAGATTTCTTGTGAAGAAAACCTTGTCGACCAATGTTATTAGAGCACGATATCCTGAACAAACTTGCATTAAATTAGGGGACCAGAATCTAAATAATAAATTATTCGTTTGACAGTTTTCTTGAATATTTTAAAGAAGGGCCCCAAACAATAAAATACATTTAATAACTCAACCACCCTCCGAGTATTTTTGTAGTAATAATAATAATAATAATAATAATAATAATAATCCATCCATAGTAATTCTGCCCGAAGGCAGGTCCTTCACTGCAATCATAGCATTTTCATGCTATGCTTGCAGCTTTACTAGGGAATTGTGTAGGTTTGGTAGCTTCCCGTTGCTTTCCACACCGGTGAAGGATGATGATGATAAAGATGATGGTCATATAATTTCGGGGACCGTTTGGGCCTTAAAGTTTTCCTGACATTTGTCTTACAGGTGAGGAAATACCCCGATAAAAACCTCACCCAGAAAAACTGCCCCGACCGGGGATCGAACCCGGGCCCACTGCGTGACAAGGCAGCACGCTACCTCGAGACCACAGCGGTGGACAATAATAATAATAATAATAATAATAATAATAATAATAATAATAATAATAATAATAATAATAATAATAATAATAATAATAAGGGTCGCGGATTCAAACCTGGCCGGGGTCGATGTATTTTTTAGGATGGGAAAATCCAAGGAGTAAATCCTCCGGGAGGGACTTCAAGCCGTGGGTCCCGAGTCAAGAATATTCAGGCTCGTAAAAGAACCTTAAGCCTGAATGAAGAGGACTCTAAGCAATATTTACCGACTTTCTTCATCCTAGTAAAAACTTAGTTGCCTATTAGGTATCCCATTGTATCGGTATGTTGACCGCATACAATTAATGACATCTTTAGGGATATAAGTGTAACTAACTTGTTCTAGTAACTCCTAACAAAGGTGAAGCTAAGGCTCAACATTGAGCTGTTACGCAATTGTAGATATAATAATAATAATAATAATAATAATAATAATAATAATATAATACAATAATAATATAATACAATAATAATATAATACAATAATAATATAATACAATAATAATATAATACAATAATAATATAATACAATAATAATATAACACAATAATAATATAATACAATAATAATATAATACAATAATAATATAATACAATAATAATATAATAATATAATAAATATACAATAATAATAATATAACACTAATAATAGCTTATTTTCTACATTTTTTTTTATTTTTCACTTTTATCTGAAACTAAAAGTAGACATCCACTCTGTACATGACATTATATTCCACTGTTAAAAAAATACAAATAATGTAAAAGTAAAAGCGAATGGAATAGGATCGGCTACAAATATGTGTTTTCGAATGGAAATCTAAAGGAAGACGAGGCAGGAATATAATTATGCATGGAGGAGGAACGTCTAAAACCAGGATATTGGATGGACCGACAAAATTGGATATTAGAAATCAGACGATAAAAAAGACAATCAACCGATGATCTATCTATCTATGTAAAAGTAAAAACTGATAGTAGTTCCTGTGCGTTTAGATCATTATGGAATTAGTGCCTCGTACAGAAAAGAAAACTAAAATAAGTAGTTGTGGTAGTAAAAAAAAGTTACAAAATACACCAACATCATCTTCATGGTATAGACCTTCAGATCCGTTCCGCTTACTCAGAAACTGCATCTTCTCCCCATCTTCTTGGTCACCCAACATCTCTCCTTCCAGCGGGCATCGATTGTCTGATGATTCTTGTTCCGTCTATTCTAACAATGTGTTTTTGCTTTTTTCTCAGTCAAAAGTTGATTTAATTTATAAATTTGTAGTTGGTTTCGGATTGTAAGGTTACTGATTTCATCTCTTAGAGTGTATTCAGCAATCGATCTCAAAATTTCTTCTCCGCGTTCTCGATTTATTTTTCTCAAATTTATTGAGTGCCAACGTTTCACATCCATATGGAATAGTGGATTTTGCTATCGTTTTATAGATATTGATTTGGTCGCCTTTCCTTGTTTTATTTTTCAAGCTTCGTCTAATTGTTCAGCAGATGTATTGAAATTTTACATCATACATATCAGACCAATTTCAAACCTTCGTTTACCAGTCAGATATTTGAAGCGAATGCAGTAAAATCTGATATAAACAGTGAAATAAATTCGATGCTATTCGAAGTCAAACTTTATGGATGGGGAAAAATAAAAGGTCGCGAATTTTTAGGAAACAAATTGTCACCAGTTCTGTTTTGCCAAAAATGTGGTTTGTTTAAGAAAAAACCCTTCTGAATAGTAAAACATCCCTAGTAAAAATTCTCAGTAACATGATCTCATCCTTCGGCTTCATAAATATTTCGTCGAAGTAAGTGCCAAAGTAAATAATTTATTAAACATGAAGGTTTCGTCCAGACTGCGTATAAAAATCTTTTCGTAACTGGGACTACGATATAGGGTTCAACACAAAGGGATTATTAAATTACTTATTCATGAATGTATGGATTATATAGTCCATACGTATTATACAGGCAAAAATTTTACAGGAAACATTGACGCAAATTGTAACTGCAAGCAGAGTTCTTGGTTATAACAAATACTTCAAGCTTAATTAGGAACCAATAAATAAAAAATAATAAATAAAATGTATGATAAATTTAAAGCTGATAATTCAGAAATGGTTATACCTAAATTGACAAAAAGTTTCTGACGCTAAAATAACAGTCACAGACATGCATCCATCTACATAACTGTCCAATGTTTTTTTATCCATAATACAGTGGTTCTCAGTCTTCTCCAGTCGTAGAGGTCTTGAATATCCTTATATGTAAGTCCCAGTTCACTCATATTTCTTCTCGCACCATCCATACAACCTTTTTGGGATTTCTTTTCTTATCTGTTTTCCACTCAAAGATCTTCTTAGAGATTCTATAAGATGTCATCCTCTTGTGATGTCCATATCATCTTATTTGTCTCTCATCAATAATTATTGTATTTAATGTGTTTCTTTCAACTTTCATAATCTTTCTAACTTATACGTTTCTATTTTATCTAATCTCGAATTTCGCGATGATCTTCTCCAGTAATCCAATTCCGTTGCTAATATATTTTAGTCTGGCATATTTTAATTGAAATGTGCCTAATCCATATAGTATAATACTCTCTGTAATGACCTTATAAATAAATTCCTTTGTTCTGTAAGCGATGTTTTTACACCATAATGCTGTGAGTTCAGCATGCCAATTAATCTTCGTCCTTCTGCTATTCTTTTTTCTATTTCTAATTGTAATGAACCTTCTTCTTCTAAGAAAATATCTAAATTTATTGTTATGTTGAATGCCTTTTAATATTACTTGCAAAGCTATGATGATACTGAATAAATTATAGAACAAAATCTGGAAAATAAATCAAGCATACACAGTGGCTAAGAAATCGTGAACAGAGAAAATAATTATGAAAAAAATAACACAACATTAACCCTTAAATTCATAATAGGATACATCAGTTGGTTTAATTAATTTAATGTTTTAAATAAATCAAAAGAAAATGAACAAAAAGAAACCACTGAAATGTGTGTCCAATTATACAATATATCTAATAATAACAGTTTCACAAGATTCCGCAACATTTAAATAACAGACACAAGAAATTTGTGTTTTGCCAATTTAAGGGTTAAAGAGGATGGATTATTCAAATTACGGGATAATTGATGGGTTCCTTCTCCTTCTGGTATAAAGTTAATTAAAGTATGTTTCGGGGCCAGGAGTATGAAAGGATTTCTCCATGTGTGAGAACTTGGATTGCTCAGATTGGGTATTGGTAGAGTTGAGGTTCTTTTTCTTCAGAGATAGCAAATGATCTGGCCGACACAATTCTGTGTTAGATGTAACTTCTTTTATTATTTATTCTTTAAACAAGTCACACTTATACACTTTGAATGGTGGCAATAGTTGAAGATAAACGTTAAGGACCTCAAGTATCGAAGATATATTCCTAAATGTATTATCGCGTTATGTATCGTTGTGAATTCTCTAAGTATAAAATCGCGATGGTGCAAATTAGTTGAATCTGTAAATTTGACTTTTAGTACTTTGATTATATCGATCCATGATGGTGACCGTTCAACTATGCGATGGTTGAGCTTCAACTTCAACTTGTGTTTACATTTCAAGACTAACTTCAGTTTTATTCTTAATCAATTAGGAAACCTCGGATTCCCCTACTCTGTGTTTATCGTCTCTTGAGATATTTACTTTGTTGTAATATAACATTCTTTTAGATTAGCTGATCACCATTTCCTGTATGTTAAGAGGGGATTGCCGTCTTTGATAGGACATGACTCCACCAAGTTTCAGTTAGATACGCCCTTCTAAAAAAAAGTACACTTCTTCATAAGTTCTCATATATTTCTAACCTAGGAAAATAGTCTAATTCGTTATATAATTTAGTTTAGGACAGTGACCTTTTCCTGCTTGTTTTCGAAGTTTGCTTATGGCTGATGCTCTGTTACGTGTCTAAATCGTCTTTATTATCTTTGTTGATTTGCCTGTAATGGGTTGTTTACATCCAAGCAATAGTTTCCAAACCATATATCACCCTTTGTTCCCTGCTGTCTGCGAAACTGAGTTGGATTGCTGGCCTACAATGAAATGGCTTATAATCTGCTACCACAATACAGTTCCCCGACTTTTGACTACATTGTCAACTTTCAAGTGCTTGTCATTTCTCAAGAGTAGTGCGATGTACTTGTTAAGTGTTTTCTGCAATAAATAACTGATCCTAATCCTATTAACTTCTTTAATTTTAATTTATTTGTACTTAATTATATTAAAATCAAATTCCTTGTGTTCTCCCGATTCGATTGAATGTACATTTCATATATGTCCGATGATTACTTCATCCTACAATGTTTTAACCTGTGTGAGATTGCACCACGCTCTGCTAGCATTTTTGCAACCTCTCGCGTGTGCGTGCCGTGATCGTACCAATCTTTTCATAATTACCTTGAGTTTGAAAGTATTGAGTGCTTAAATCAACATTCCTTTGCCCAGGCCCATAGGAGGCAAAGATTAATCCACATTTTCTCAGTAAATTATTAAACATATAGTACTCTATGCTAAACAGTATTATAATCATGGAAGCTAGAAGGAAAAAGGGGATTAAAATCGCTTGAGAAAGCTTTGGAGTTTACATCAATATCTAACATGACTAGCTACGCAATTAGTAGACATGAGTTAAATAAAAATAATTTAACTTCAATGAGAGTCATAAGTCAGATAAATTAAATACAAATAATATAACAAAAGATCATTTTCTTGACCATTGAAAAATAAGTTAAGAAAGAAATAATAACATTAATTGGTCATCCAAACAAAATATCAATAACGATAATAATAATCATACATATATACATACAAACACTCAAATCAGTCCATTCAAGGGGTAGGGTACACGGTCCTGGTGGCCCTACCTTGGCTTATGGGACTGATTAAACCCAACAGCTCCTTCGAGCTACTATCGACTTGGCTCCTACAAAATCAAATTCATGATGACACTGATATTCACATGCACAGCTCATTTGAGGACTTCACTAGCAAGGGGAAGATGCGCAGTAACACGCAGCGCATAAAGGAAAGGGGGGTACGTAGCAGAGAGGACAACGAAGATAGGAATTTGAAACTGTTTAATAAGATCACTGAAGAAAGAAGACACGATGACGTAGTAGTTGTGTAGTATTACATAGTGATTTCGGTACAAGATAATAATTCCCGTCATGATTCATTAATTGTTTAATTACTAATTTTAGGGGAGGCTGAGTTAAAGATTTCGTCTCATACTATCTGTCTGGATATTTCCTCCGAGATGTTTGGTATTTCCTTTTTATTACACAATTTCTGACGCTATTATCATAGAAGGACAAAATTGTTTCAGACCCAACAGATCGTGTATTGATAGTGTATTCACGTTAGCACAAATCATAGAAAAACATCGGGAATTTAATATACCAACTTTTATGATATTCATTATCATAAAGTCTTCGACACAGTAAACAGAATAAAATTATGGAATATATTACGTAATGGAGGAATGCCCAAACATTTAATTCAAGCGAATTCAAAGCATATATCTTAATACCCGAATTCGAATAAAGATAAATAATCAAGTCAGCAAATCAGATAGACTAATAACGTAATAACCTAAGGTGTAAAACAAGGCTGTCCACTTTCCCCTCTTCTATTTAATTTATATATGAATGAAATCATAAAATTATGGCAAAACCAATCACAATCACACTTTATGATTGATCGCCGACCCCTCAGTACATTAATGTATGCAGATGAGCAAGTAATATTGGCTACATCTGAAGATCACCACAGAGAGCAGTACATAGATTGTCAAATGTAACCCAAAATTATAATATACACATTTCGGTGAGTAAGACAAAAACTATGGCATTTCACGGGAAAATACCGACATGAACTAAAATTGTTATTAACAACAATATAATATAACAAGTTAATAACATTACTTATCTTGGCTGTAATCTTTCCTACGACACATGTGGACAGACATAAAATTGGTCAAATTCCAAAACCTTATAGGAACAATAAAAAACACTATTCTCTGAAACGTACGCCCAGATACAATTCTAAAATTTTATAAAACAATGGCTCTTCCAACTCTACTTCATGGTTCTGAAACCTGGACTCTTCCTACAGGTAAATTAAATAGGATAGTAGCTGCAGAAATTAAGTTATTAAGGTCTCTAGCGGGTTATACACCTTATGACACACCAGTAATAACTGAAACCATTCAAATATACCAAAATAATTGGCATGGACATCTTCATAGAATGCCAAACAATAGACAACCTCTGCAGCAATTCAACTACAGATCCACAGGGCGAAGAGACCCAGGAAGACCTAAGAAGAGATGGTGGGATCAATTTCTATCTTGAAGTGGAACAGGCCAATGGCCTAATTCATGCCTGCAATTGATGATGATGATTACATAGCTGACGTATGCCGTACAATCCTAACTTTGAGAGACCAGATTTTCATGCGGTATTTTTCCATTAGTCTTTGGAAATACGGTATCTTTAACATAGTACACATTTTCTACCCTACTCCTCCTCTCAATCGCTAATGAATTTGTATTCCTCTCCTAGATGTCGTTTAGGTCTTCATCCTAGGACAAGGATTCTTGTTACACCCACAAAGATCCTAAGATCTTAACAGAATGTTGTCATTACAAGTGTTTTCCCTCGTTTAGTTACAGTTTTCGTCCCTATTAATGTTTGGCCAAGTGAATAGTATAAAATCGAGGCATACAATTCAATTATTGAATAGACAGAATAATAATAATCCGTGATAATTTATCGGGTTGCATTTCACATACATACATACACACACACACACACACACACACACACACACACACATATATATATATATATATATATATATATCTTAGGATAGAGAAGAAGGGGTTTCAGGCTAGAACAAACATAATTAGGAATGAAAATGGGGATATTATTGCAGATTCCAGGAGTATATTAAATAGATGGAAAAGTTACTTTAATCAACCATTAAATGTACATATAGAACAGGAAATTCAAGAGGATATTTACAGACAGCAGAAATGCTAATCGCAGAACTAAGTGCATTAGAGGTTGAAATGGCGATTAAAAAAATGAAGCTGTATAAAGCATCAGGTTCAGATAAGATCCCAGCAGAACTGATAAAATCAGGGGGAAAAAAATTGATGGACAAGATACTCCAGTTGCTTAATATGATTTGAGATAAAGAAGCTCTTCCAGATGAATGGAAAGAAACGATTATCGTACCAATTTATAAGAAGGGAGATAAAATTGATTGCAACAACTATATGGGCGTCTCATTACTTTCAATTTCGTACAAAATTCTAACAAATATATACTTTGAATTTCGTACAAAATTCTAACAAATATATTAGTAAGCAGACTTACTCCTTATATTGATGACATTCTAGGAGATCATCAATGTGCATTTAGAAGAAACAGGTCAACAGCAATCAAATTTTTAGCTTAAGACATATTTTAGAAAAGAAATGGGAATATAATAGTACTGTACATCAACTATACGTAGACTTCAAAAAGGCATACGATTCAATTAAGAGGGAGAAGTTATATAATATCCTGCTAGAGTTCGGAATTCCTAAAAAGTTAGTTAGACTTATACGAATGTGTCTAAATGGCACGTGTAGGGTGCGAGTAGGCAAACAGTTTTCGGATACTTTTGAAATCCAGAATGGGTTGAAGAAAGGAGATGCACTTTCTCCTCTACTATTTAATTTTGTACTGTAGTATGCCATCCAATCTTTAGAGGATGAAAAAGACCTACAACTCAATGGTATTAATAAGCTGTTAGTTTATGCTGATGATGTAGTACTATTGGGCGATAGCGAGGAGATACTAAAGGACAACACGCACACGCTATTGAGTAACACTAAGAAATTGGGACTGGAAGTAATACCAATAAAACTAAATATATGGTCGCACAATGAAATACATTATATAATGAAAATGGACAGCTAATGACAAATGAGGGAAATTTTGAGGAAGTGGCTGAATTCAAATACCTAGGAACAATAATCACAGACAGGAATGAGATGCACAAGGAAATTAAACATAGGCTCAATTCTGGAAATGCATGCTATTATGCATTACAGAGACTCTTGACGTTCCAACTCCTTTAAAAAAACGTTAAACTGAAAATATATAAAACTATTATTCTACCAGTTATATTATATGGATGCGAAACATGGACTCTTACTTTAAGGGAGGAAAGGAGATTACGAGTATTTGAGAATAAAGTTCTTAGGAAAATTTTTGGACCAAAGAGAGATGAACAGACAGGTGAATGGAGAAGACTGCATAAAAGTGAATTACATGGTCTTTATAGGAAGCCAGATATAATGAGAACAGTAGATTGCGATGGGTAGGACATGTGGCACGAATGGGGAATGAAAGACTTGCATGGGAGCTTCTTGTGGGAAAACCAGAGGGAAAACGCCCAGTTAGTAGACCAAGAATGAGGTGGGAGAATAAGATTAACTATGATTTGAGGGAAGTAGATTATACAGGAGATGATTGGAAAACATTAGCTCAGGATAGGGATGTATGGAGAGCTTATATCCGCGCGGCCATGAACCTACGGGTTCGACAGTACCAGTTAGTTATATAAATATAAATAAATAAATAAATATTTATATATATATATATATATATATATATAAATAATCACTTGTTCCACCTTTTGCGTTATTCATTAAAGTCTTTTTAATTATAGAATGTGAGCTTAAATCAAATAATACAGCAATGATGTTCAATCTGAATTATTTTACAAACAATAAGTTTTTAACTCCGTGCTCATTCAGCAACGAAAGAAATACGTATGACTCTACATCAGTACTTTTAAGAAATTGCATTTAATTTTTGCATCAGGGGAAATATTTTCCACTGCTGTGCATTTTCATTCTTGTGGGTAATGAATAAAGCAGGAGAAAAGAGGAGAGTAGCCGACAAAGAAGTTCATAAGCTTACTTCGTTAAGTAAAATATGTTCTAATCTCCCTGCTTACCTCTAAAAACAACATAGTAGGCCTATATTTGTTTAATAACAATGTAACATCTGACTTTAGCTCTGGGAGTTAATTGTTAACTGTTTCTGAAATTTCTAAATATACGTTCTCAAGAAATATAAACACATTCATTATAATTAAGAAAAAGTATTAGATTAGGAAAATCTCATAAATAATAGGAATTTATTACTATACTTTATTTCTACTTATTCCAAATGTTTCCCCTTATCTCAGTTTAACTTCTCCGTTTATAAGAATTTGATTCCACTTTTATCACAGTGAAATGTGTTCTATGAAATAATGTGATATGCTAATGTTACTTTTTTTATTGATACAGCAGGATATGCGAGCACTATTTCAAATGGAATGAAGCCTTTTAGAGCGAAGAGGGATTGAAGACGTCGGGATATAGGCCTACATAGAACCAAATACAATTGCCAATTTCAACAGGTTAAAAACATAAATGTTCCTAGACTAACTCACTAGCACTATCGAACCCATAGGTTCATGCCCGTGCGGACATAAGCTCTACACACGTCTCTATCCTGAGCTAATGTTTTCCGAACATCCCTTGTAAATTTACTTCCCTCTAATAATGGTTAATTTTATTCTCCCAGCTCATTCTTGGCCTGCCCATTGGGCGCTTTCCCTCCGTTTTTCCTACATGGAGATTCCACGTCTCTCTTTCATTCCCCAATCATACCACATGCCCTGCCCATCCCAATCTATGAGACTTAATCCTACTTATTAGGCTATATCTGACTTCCCATAAAGATCATGTTACGCAGTCTTATCCATTCACTTAAATGTTTCTAGATCGTTCATAAATTATGAACACAGACATATTTTTAGTTTTTATCATCATCATCGTTATCATCATTACTGTAACTATTATTATTATTATTATTATTATTATTATTATTATTATTATTATTAATCCAAATAGGAATGAGATGCACAAAGAAATAAAAAAGGCTCAATTTTGGAAATGCATGCTATTATGCATTACAGGGACTGTTGTCTTTCCAGCTCCTTTCAAAAAAATGTTGAATTGGATATATCCGTCCATCCGTAGTAATTCTGCCCGAAGGCAGGTCCTTCACTGCAATCATAGAATTTGATGCCATGATTGCAGGTTTACTAGGGAATTGTAGGTGTGGTAGCTTCCCGTTGCTTTCCACACCGGTGAAGGATGATTATGATGATGATGGCCATATGATTTCGGGGACCGTTTGGGCCTTAAAGTTTTCCTGACATTTGTCTTACAGTTGAGGAAAAACCCCGATAAAAACCTCACCCAGAAAAATGCCCCCACCGGGGATCGAACCCGGGCCCGCTGCGTGACAAGGCAGCACGCTACCTCGAGACCACAGCGGTGGACAATTAAGATATATAAAACAGTTATTCTCCCAGTTATATTATACGGATGCAAAACATGGTCTCTTACTTTAAGGGAGAAAAGAAGATTACGAGTATTTGAGAATAAAGTTCTTAGGAAATGTTTTGCACCAAGAAGGGATGAACAGTCAGATGAATGGAGAAAACTACATAATAGTGAGCTACATGATATGTATATGAAGCTAGATATAATAAGAACAGTTAAGTCTCGTAGATTGCGATGGGCAAGATATATGGGCACGTATAGGTAATGAAAGAGGTGCATGGAAACTTACGGTAGGAAAACCAGAGGGGAAACTCCCAGTTGGTAGACCAAGAATGATATGGGAAAATAACATTGAACATGATTATAGAGAGAAGTAGATTATACAGGGATGATTGGAAAATATTAGCTCAGGATAGGGATGTATTGAGAATTTATGTCCGCGCGGCCATGAACCTACGGGTTCGACAGATACAGCGAGTTATTTAATATTATTATTATTATTATTATTATTATTATTATTATTATTATTATTATTATTATTATTATTATTAAATAATGATATAATTCCGTTAAAGTAAATAGTCACAAAATGAAATATTAAAATAAGTACCTGGCAGGTGCTATATTCCTCAACTAGGTTAAAATCTTTTAAAAATATAGGCCTTTCGGAAAACGGATTCCATCTTCAACCGAAATATATGAGCTACTGACTGTATTGTATAATTCCATATAAAGGGTTGTATGTACTAGCTGTGTTTTCATTTAAAATCAGTTCGTTGCTTATTTTCTTTAGAATTTTTAGTTCAACTAGTATGTTTATCTTTGTCGGATTTCATCCCTGTGAATTACAGTGAGAGTGTTTATATTTTTTCCATGTGGTGGAGGTGTTGATGACGTGTTTGGCGTAATTAGATTTTCCTTCTGCATACACAAAATCTTTAAAATGTTCTTTGAATCTTGTGTTTAAACTTTTGCTGGTTCTGCCTTTGTAGAATGTATTACAATCTTTAGATGTTAAGGTATTAACTTCTTTTTATATTTTCTTCTATTCCGTTGTTTACTATATTTAATTTATATTCAGCCTTGTATGCAATGTTTATGTTTTTATCTAGTTTTTTTCAGAGTTTTAACTAATTTTGTTGTTTCATTTCGTGTGTATGTGAGTGTAATTATATCAATTTTTAGTTTCTGATTGAGTTCGGTTATGTTACGTGTATCGGTTTTTTACGAGTTTGTCTATAATTTGTTCATTAAAGCCGTTATTTTTTAGTATTTGTAATATGTCTCAGCTCTTTGATGTAATTTAATTTGTTTAGAGGCTGTTTAACATCCTATTTATTAACCCTTAAATTGGCAATGTAGACTATAGGATACATCAAGTGATTAATTTATTAACATCTTTAATAAATCAGAATAAATTAATAAATTGATTACTTAAATGTTGTCGAATTACACAATATTCCCAATTATAATAGTTATCGTTTTCAGTGCGATCCGTCACATTCAAATAACTGACACAAAATATTGGTGCTTTACTAATTTAAGGGTTAAATTTCTTAAACTATTTTCTATCCAATGCCCCAGGTTTAGCATTTCGACATTTTCTGGTGTTCTCTGCTGACATTTGCAATTTGTAATCATCTTCTGAGGTTGGGGCGCCTGGAAGCCGGTGTTACTCTGCCCCGATGATATCCATCCATCCATAGTA
Source organism: Diploptera punctata (assembly GCA_030220185.1). Taxonomy (NCBI): domain Eukaryota; kingdom Metazoa; phylum Arthropoda; class Insecta; order Blattodea; family Blaberidae; genus Diploptera; species Diploptera punctata. Next base: position 315,413 of record JASPKZ010007933.1, on the reverse strand, counting down.
ATTCTGCCCGAAGGCAGGTCCTTCACTGCAATCATAGCATTTCCATGTTATGTTTGCAGCTTTACTAGGGAATTGTGGGTGTGGTAGCTTCCCGTTGCTTTCCACACCCGAAAAGGATGATGATGATTATGGTAAGGATGATGATGATGATGATGTGATGCCCGCATGATTTCGGGGACCGTTTGGGCCTTAAAGTTTTCCTGACATTTGTCTTACAGTTGAGGAAAAACCCCGATAAAAACCTCACCCAGAAAAACTGCCCCGACCGAGGATCGAACCCGGACCCGCTGCGTGACAAGGCAGCACGCTACCTCGAGACCACAGCGGTGGACTCCCGATGATATGATGGTTGATAATTATGATAGTGGTGCGCCAGGAGAGTCCTTAATCCTATACTTAATCTAAGGTGAATATGCATTATGATGATTATGATGGCCATATGACCGTTTGGGCTTTAAAGATTCCTGACATTTGTCTTATAGATGAGGAAAAAACCGAAATAAGAAACTCATCTAGGAAATATCGACCGAGGATCGAACCCGGGCTCGCTGCGTGGTAAGGCAGCACGCTATTAAGTGTTCCAAATGCTGGTATAAGGATTTCTTCAGTTATTGTTCATAGTAAGCGTATTCTTTTAGGCTTTAGTGAATGCTTATCCCAATTTTTTCAGGTTTTTTGTTATCGTTAGATCTAAGTAAATTAATTTGTTATTGATTTCTATTTCCTCAGTAAATCTATTCTCTGTGCATATTATTTAATTCATCATCATCGTCCTTTCAAGTATTAGGCCCAGTGGCCCGTTACGGTCTCCCGCCATCTCCGAAAAGGTCGACCCACAGATCTTCTGCCTCGAGGAATGTAGTGAAGAATTTTAATTCATGCTAGATTATTTTCGGTATTCGTATTCATAAATTATCACGTCACCGGCATATTTTGTGATTATTTTGATGAGGAAAGCAGATTCTGCAAACATAAATTATCATAGCTAGCTTTCCGAAATACTCCGAAATGCAACATTAGATGGGTGCTCGATTTAACGCACATAGAATGCACTGTGTAATTATAAGGCAACCCCACTTTTCCATAGGAGACTGTTCCCTTGAGAGACTCATTGGAACTTCTAGTATTGGAATTAGAAGAAACATTTTTTAAAGTATACAAGCTAAATATGAAATTCGTTCTCCAAACATTGACTCTAACTTTAAGCGAGGAGAAAAGTCTAAGAGTTTATAAGAATAAAGTTCTTCGGAAAATGAGTCTGAAAAACTATCGCTTGAACAAACTCACTTAATTATCATAGTTAGTAAATAAGTTTCTTACAATACAAATTTCTCCCAAAAACTATTCGTCGCAAAACTCTACCAAGTTCTGATCTTCTTTGAGGATGTTAAATGTGTGATTGCAATCAGTATGTTTATTTAATTATGTTCTCTGATAGTTCAGGTCATTAGCTTAGGGATAGCAATTGGGCGTGAAATGGCTGATACTTTTTTATCAGAGACCTCTTATTCAGTCTTTGGGCTTCCTTTACATATCGTAAATATACCACATGGGGCACGCGGGTTTATTTCCCTTCCGAAGGAAGCCTTACTCAGCATTTTTATGGCCTTAAAGATGGTTGTACCCAGCCAGATTCGAACCTGCAAACCTCGGAATCGGAGGGAGTATGATCCATCAAGATCGACTATAACTTGAAAAATGATAAGCCATTTATGTTTTATTTAAAACGCTTAAAAAACAGTACAGTGTGAAACTTGACTCAAAATAAAAACTTACTTTGGCTGAACAGCACTTCTAGTTATCCTTCATTCTTCAGTTTATTGTTGTAAATTATAGCTCTTCTTCTGTATATTTACTAACATTTTTTTAATATTTTAAAATTTTCAAACAATTTTTATAACATATTTTGATAATTTCTTAAGTATTTATTTAAATATGTAAATCACAACATTAAGTCACTATTAGACAATATTGTGATGCTGACTTATTTTCTCCACAGAATATATTAGTCTATGATTTCTCAATCGCTGGTTTGGGTTATCGCTGGTTAGGAGCGTTAGGAAATGATAAGTAAGTGTACACCCATTTTTATTAGTTTGGTAATTTTAATATTATTAGTATATATCTTTAACATACATGGGTATTCATTGCAAAGACCGGTCATTTAAATTTCAGAGCGACGTTCTGTCATCTAGCGTAAGCTGTATAAACTTTAGTACGATATCGATAATAATCGATATGTGGCAAGGATGGATAATCGATATGTGGTTCGATGGTGGGTTACCGCTGGCTCTATAAACTCTGGCGCATGCGTACTGTTGTTCTATAGGAATTTGAAATATATTAGGTAACTTAAAGTACTGTTTTTCCACTTTTTTTTTACAAGAGAAGCTTTTATAATCAAATGTTTGCTTAGTGGTCAGATAATATAAATGTTATAATACTAACACAATGTATACATTTTAATTTGATTTAAACGACCTCTTAGGTTTTTATTTAATCTCACTAAATCAATTAACGTCCCGCGACATATTCGAGCTGCTTAAGGCATCATGCCTTGGTGCAGGGTTGTATTATTTGCGCTGACTCGAGTCCCCGTGGGAGAACAAATTTTGTCATGAAGTTTTAGCGTATATGGAACGGGTGCCCACCCAGCATCGTGAAAAATGTGGATACCTACCATAAGTAGCGGCTCTAGGTTGAGAAGGACTAGCTATAACGGCTGGGGACCAGACATGCTGAGAACATGTCACCCCTTATACTTGCTGGATGACCGTCTACCTCTTCTGTTAACATATGTGTATGTGACGCCAGCATCCGGCTGACAGGGTAAGAGCTTTCTAGGCTGAAGCGGTATAGATTTTAAATAAATGAATGAAATGCAATTGATATTATAGTTAGGATCCATTTATGAAAGGTAAATCATAAAATATAGTCGGATCTTAGTCTTTTTGGCCTGTGAGGAAGGGAGATTGAATGAAAACTATGTGTGCCGCCAATAACATACTATGGGCAGCATGCATAATCTTCATTCCATCTCACTCCCTCTCAGGACAAGAAAGACTGTGATCCAACTAATTAACATGCTAAAAAATCTAAAAATTCCACGTTCTTTGAATTCCGACAAAATATGAAAATGTATCATACATAACAAATCGGATACAATGAACATAGAAATAAAATATTTACGTAATGCAAATATTCAAATACAACTTCCTTGTATAGTTTTCACATTTCTGGCCTCGTAAGTGTTGAATGAAATGCTTTAATGTTTTACTTACGTAAGTACATGATTCTGGAATATGACCAAATAGAGAAGAGTTCACTTACCTGAAATAAAAAAAAAGAAATAGATTAATAAAGAACACTTGATCAAAACAATATAAGAGTAACACTTAATTTATTACATCCTCAGTTTATTTATTTTTTTAAGTTACACATTTATTTAAAAAATATTCAGTACGTAACATTTGTGAAAATATGAACACTTTATAAAATGATGAGAATGTCTAAATTTACAAAAAAATCACCTCCACAGAATAAATTGTACCATAATTGTTATTAATACTTAGATACATATAATTTTTAGTTAGCCTTACAATGAAATATAACGATGATATAAATTATTATTTACCTCCATATAATTTCAATTGAATACCTTTACTAGATCACTTTCAAAATAACTGTGTTTGCCGTGGTTTATTATTAATTAAAGTTGCTCCGTCTTATGAATATTACAAAACATTGTGCTATAATTTGCAGTCCATAGTATTGAAATAAGACAGAACATGAAATAGCATAACAAACCAAGCAGCCAGAATAGATCGTAGTTGACTAAACTCGAGGATATTCCTAACTGACCAAGAAGTATAACAGGTCACGACTGCCCATCTAATCCCTCCTCCGAATAAACATCTACAACACTCCAATCTACAGCGTTTGTAACCAGAACGTCATATTGGATGTAAAGCATCTGAAAGCCTGCACTTCCCTCTCAAGGACGCATATGATATTGGGAAGCCAGAGACCGTCTAGATAATCGCCTAGTTTATCATTCTCTCCTTTTATATTATTTATTAGCTAATACCCGGCGTGCGCTGCTACTCCTAAATAAATGTTAATGTGTTTTTACCACCAGCCGTGCGCTGTTATACTTGCCCGGGAATCTGCTTATCCCGATCTTCTTGGCATCAATGAAAGACAAAAATGATTATTGCGAGTTATCCGTAGAAGATAACCAAACATATGCTGTCGCGGACTTTTTTGTAGTGTGTTTTGAGATATTCAATTTTGTGTACATTAATTTGGTGTATTTGTTACGGTTTAGGCAGCGTAAACCATTTAAGCGTCAAAATAGGGACTTTATTTCACGTTTTTCACTACAGAGAGTGATTTTTAGAGGTGAAGCGTTGAGTATTACAACTCTCTTAGAGCCTATGTTCATCCCGGCAATATCCTGAATATTTTACAAAAAACCCCATCACAATCGAATCGACGGTATGGCCGCGCATAAAGCACGGACAAACAAACAAACAAACATTCATTTTTATATATTAGATTTGTCTTATTTGTTTTGTGCTACGTTACTTTCTTGGGTCAATCGTGTGAATCAAATATATGCCCATTAAATTAATAAAATTAAAAAAATAACCAATCATCCTAAGTTGTTATTTTATGAGAGACTGTGCATTTTTCCAGCAGGCGCAGATAAATAAATCACGTGTGTAGACACCTGACTTTACACCATTCAAGTGAAGTACATAATTTCACTATTACTATAATAATAATCTAACTAAATATTTAGAAACTATAGATCAGAACAGTAAAATTTCAGTTTTATGACAAAGTTTAAAATATGGGGCCAAGTTCCTTTATCCATATTCACTAAATGGTGCAACATATAATAGAATTGTTTGATCTTTCATACAGTATTCATGGAATAAAAAGCGGATACGAATATAGGTGTAGTTTTATTGGCAAAGAAGAAAAACATTACCACAATGCTAGTTGTTGTTTTTGTTGAGCTGTTGATGTATTGGATTATATGCGGTGGTGATGCTTCCTTTATATTACACTTTGGGCATATTGGGAATGTCTTCTTGCTGTCTACTATTTTGAGAGAGTTCTAAGATGTCCTGTTTTAAGTTTTGCTATAGCTGCCTATACGTTTCGTTCTGACGAAGTAACCAGACTTCTTTGATTTATACCAGTTGTGTTGTGATGGTAACTTCCATATTTTTGTTTGTATTTATTTTAAATTTTGAATACATAAGAATGAAATGTAATTGTTCTGTTTCTGTTGTGTTCTTGCTCCTTCCTTTTCCTTTGCCAAACTATCTGCTATTTCGTTACCCTGAATACCCACATGTGATGGGATCCACTGGAAGTGTATTTCAGTTTTTTTGATATAGTTATTTGAGCTGTTTCAATGTATGTTTATTTCTGTTACAAGGTAAACATCCTGGTACTCTGAAGATTTTGTATAGCGTTTTACTGTCCATGAGGATCCAGATGTATTTAGAGACTGTATTACTTACAATTTATTTGAAAGTACTAACTATTTCTATCAATTCTGATCTTATTACTTAGCAGCAGTCTGGATTTCTCAATTTTAGTTTTTTATTTGTTCCATTTTCCACTATCAAAACTCTGCTGCCTGTATGTCCAAACTCCTTCTTAACTACTGTCTGTGAATATTTCATAACATTTCTTTGTATCATGTTTGTAGATTCTATAGGTGATTGTTTGAGGTATTCCGATAATGGATCCCGCACCCAGAGTAATGGTAATGTAGTATCTATCTCTATAAAGGACGACTACAAATGTCTGTACTCCCAGTTGGGAAGCCATCCACTACTGCCACAGTGATGTGTCCACGCAAACGCACACAAATTCAACCATGAATTTAAATCATGAAGCGTGATATGAGATTTTCATACAGCCCTGTTTCTATTCTTCTTTATTTGAGACAGATTAAACGCCACTAGACACAAAAAGGAAATTATTAACTTCAATATTTGCTGTGAGATTTTCTGCCACAGGTTATAATTGAGCCAATAGCAATTTTTAAATTTTGAAATAATGCCCAAAAATAGAATAAATCATTACTATCAACCTAAAAGTGTTTAGATATCCAAAAGAATTAAACAGTATATCTCCAGCAAAAATAAATAGATGATTTCACAAATAATTATCCTGAGTGAATTAAATAGCAAAATTCCAGGGAATATGTAGAACGATAAAACGATCACTAAATAAAAAAACAACAAGAGAGACCCAATGGAAATTTTAAAAAACATTGGCAGTACCGGTACTGCTCTATGGATCAGAAGCCTGGATACATAAAAAACAAGACCTAAGTAGAATAACGGCGGCAGAAATGAAATTTTTGAGATCTGTTAAAGGGGTGCACTAAGAAAGACAGAATCAAGAACACAGAAATAAGACAGGAACTTGAAATATTTGCAATAACTGATAAAATAGATACATATAGACAAAAATGGAAGCAACACATAGACAGAATGAATAAGATAGATATCCAAAACAAATAACAAAATACAAACCTAAAGGCACCCGAGATGTGGGCAGACCTAGAAAGAGATGGGCTGAAGTTGGAACGGGTCAACAGACCTAATCCATGAATGCAGATGAAGATGATCATCCTGAGTGATAACGAAACAGATGTGAATTTGTATTCGACTAAAATTTATCCAGAATGTTCAAACCGTGTTGGTGGAAATTCATATGCTATGAAATTTGGTAGCAAAATAATAGTCCATAAACTATCTGATTTTCTCTATTTTTCACCGGAATTACATAATTCTTTATATGGATAAAAATTTTCACAAACATGTTACTATGTTTTTGGACTCTCTGAGCTTGTTCTTAAAAATGTATGGACGACAGATTACTTCAAGATATCCAGATATTATACCATGAAATTAAAAAAAAAAAAAAAGAATTAACACTTTTCACCTTGGTATCCCCATACAAAGGAAGTGAGGAATGTTATTATTGTTATTTGTTATTATTATTATTATTATTATTATTATTATTATTATTATTATTATTATAACTGTCCGAACTTTAGTTAATTACTTCTCTATTCCCCGTAGAGACTTTAGTTTCAAATATACATAGACATTGAAGGATCCCCGCATTCATTTTTGGACTCAAAATAATGCTAGCAAAATTAAATTAAGAAATAGATACAAATATTATGTGACAAACCCACAAGAAAATATCAAATTCTGTTAAAAATACCAAGAAATGGACACACTAAATTAACCCATTCCTATATGATGTCCTAAGGACACCGTTTTGCGAATCCTGCAAATGACCACTCACAATACAGCTAAACTGCATCATATTGGAATGATGTATATACAATGATTCTACAAAAATTGTACATACCTAACAGTATAACTAAAGTCTACAACTATAAAACCTCCATTGTAGAATAATCATTTTTTTAATTTAAATTGTCTAACTGTTTGTTCTCTGTAAAACTGATTGATGTTTTATTGTTTTAAAAATATTTTAAACTTAAATTGAACAAAGGCTAAATTCTTTAAATGCATACTATTACGCATTACAGGAATTTTTGCCATCCCAACTCCTCTCAAAAAACGTTAAACTGAAAATATATAAAACAGTTATTCTCTCAGTTACTCATTTGATGTGAAACATAGACTCTTACTTTAAGGAAAGGGAAAAGATTTCGAGTATTTGAGAATAACGCTCTTACGAAAATGTTTGGACCGCAGAGAGACGAACAGAAAGATGAATGGAAAAGGCTGCGTAACAGAGAGCTACATGACCTTTATGGGAAGCTAGATGTAATAAGAAGAAATTAAGTCTCGTGCGGTAGGCAGAACATATAGAACGAATGGGGAATGAAAGAAAGGCTGTAGGAAAACCAGACAGAAAGCGCAAAGTTGGTAGACCAAAAATGAGGTGAGATAATAACATTTACCAGATTTTGAATGTATGGAGAGCTTATGCTCTCATGGCTATGAACCTATGGGTTCGATAATGCTAGTGCATTAGTTCGTAAAAAAATTGAACAAATATAGTATCCAAACTTATTAATCGCATTGGAGTAAAACAGATGATTATCAATATTAAATTAGAGGCAACAGATGAACAACAGATCCGATTTTCAGCATGAAACAGATTCTAGAAGAGAAATACTTTTGACACAGTACATCAACTATATGTAGACTTCAAAATGGCATCTTATTCAATTAACAGAGAAAAGTTGTTTAGGATCCTGATATAATTCGAAATTCCTAAAAAGTTTGTTAAGACTTTTTGGAATATGTCTAATAGGTCCAAGGAGTAGTGGTACGGGTAGGCAAAGTTTTCACATACTTTTTGTTAAACAATTATATGCATTATTAATCTGCTATTCAATTTTGTGCTATAGTATCTAATCACATCTTTAGTGAAATTGGGTTTGGATGTAATTATCAATAACTGTAACTATGGTCACATATAGAAGTTCATTCCATCCTTAGAAATTCTGCCCGAAGGCAGGTCTTGCAATCATAGCATTTCCATGGCATGCTTTGCGTCTTTACTAGGGAATTATAGTTGTGGTAGCTTCCCGTTGCTTTCCACACCGGTGAAGGATGACGATGATAAGGATGATGATGATGGCCGGATGATTTTCGGGGACCGTTGGGCCCTAAGCTTCCTGACATTTGTATTACAGGTGAGGGAAACCCCCGAAAAAAACCTCACCCAGGAGCCTGCCCCAACCGGTCCGCTGCGTGACAAGGCAGCACGCTACCTCAAGACCACAGTGGTGGACAGAAGTTCATTATTAAATGGAAATGGACTCTTAATAACGAATGAGGAAAGTTTAGAAGGGGTGGCGGATTTCAGTGCCTATGGACAATTATTACAAACAGGAATAAGGTGAAGAAATAAATTAAAGCTATAATCAATTGAGTTGGTGTTTACTTGATGAAAATCCATATTTATTAATTAAATAAAAATAAAACGTAGTTTTATTTGATTTTCATATTTATTATATAATTCAGTGACAGCTGTTTCGGTACACTGTACCTTCTTCAGACATGTTAACAAATTATGAATTGTGTTCCAACTGATCTAAGCAACAATACAACAATGCAACAATACAACAATTGTTGTATTGTTGCTTAGATCAGTTGGAACACAATTCATAATTTGTTAACATGTCTGAAGAAGGTACAGTGTACCGAAACAGCTGTCACTGAATTATATAATAAATATGAAAATCAAATAAAACTACGTTTTATTTTTATATAATTAATAAATTAAAGCTAGACTGAAGTATGGAAACGCATGCTATTTTAAACTGCGGGACTCTTGTCATTTCAACTCCTCTAAAAAAATTAACTAAAATGTATAAGAGTGTTATTCTTCCAGTTTTACTATATGGATGTCACACATGTCACACATGGTTTCTTACTTTAAGAGAGGAGAAATAATTACGGCCATTTGAAAATAAAGTCTACGGAATAAATTGGTAAATACGACGGTAGATATTGCTGTTATATTAAGAGTTATAAAGTCCTTACGTACAATTTTGGACCAAAGAGAGACGAAAGGTGGTGAATGGAGAAAACTTCATAACAGTGAGCAAAATTATCTTTATGAGACATAATAATAACAGTTAATTCTCGTAGATTACGATGGACAGGGATGTGGCACGAAATGGGGGAATGAAAGGTGGCATGGAAATATCTTGTAGAAAAACCAGAGGGAAAGCGCCAAGTAGGTTGGTCAAGAAAGAGGTGGGGTAATAATAATACCCATGATATAAGGGAACTAAATCATACAGGGAATGATTGGGAAACGGTTCAGGATAGGGATGTAAAGGGAGCTATTCGCGTGGCCATGAACTTCCGGCCTCGATATTGCAGTGAGTTACTCGTAATTATAAGCTAGACCGGTATTACTACTCAAATAAGAATTCACGTCAATTTAAGAGGACTCCCACTTAATTTAATATGGAACATTTATACAATTTTCCTTTGTATAAAAAATAATTGATATCGTAATATGCCTATATTTGAGAAGTAATTCGTCATGATTTGGAGAAATATACGTATGAACCGTAATCAGCTGTTTCGTTGCTGGCACTCAAATGTATTTCCTATAAAATGATTTAAAGTAAATTGTATTTCTTTGAAGGCCTAAGATACAGAATGATTATTCCCTGGTTAGTACGAAAAGAAGGAAGAATATCTTGTTTGAAGCAATCAACATACATTTTAATCAATTTAGTCTGTTCCTTTATTCATCGTAACCTGAAATAATAATAATAATAATAATAATAATAATAATAATAATAATAATGTTAATAATAATGTTAATAATAATGATAATAATAACGATAATGATAATAATAATAATAATAATAATAATGTTTGATTTAAGTTAGTAGAGTTAAGGCCATAAGACTATGTCTTCCACTCAACCAGTGAATAATAAAATCATTTAACAATTGAATACTTATTACAAGTTTAGAATGTTATTAAAATATAGAATAAACAACGCAAATGTGAATGTGGTCTAATATTAGCTAACACTAATAAAACAGAAATAAATAATAGCCTAACATTAAATGTGGTATCTAAATGAAAATGTAATTTCAATAAATTTAACAGTTGGTTAATTTCTTATCATCATGAGGAGTAGTTGATAATGATGTTCATGATAATAGATAATAATAGTAATAATAATAAAATAATAATAACAATAATAATAGTGGGGCACGCCGTAGTGTAGTTCGTTAAGGCATTATGCGAGAAGCAGGAAGATTGAGGGTTCTAGTCCCGGTGTAGTCAGGATTTTTAAACTGGCCCAAACCTTCTGGCGGGACCATGACCTGGGGTTGACTCAGTCTCTAATCGAAACGAGAACCAGACGCTTGTCATGTGGGTAAAGTCGGCCGATACGCACGACTGGCATTAAGTGCCGATAGTCTCTAAAAGTGGGAGCCTTGACCTACTACTACCCCGAGGGTTTCCTAAGGTCTGTAATGAAATTTAAATGAAAATGCTCACTTGGTGGACCAAGAATGAGGCGGGAGAATAATATTAATCATGATTTGAGAGAAATAGACTATGCAGGGGATGATTAGAAAATTTTAGCTCAGGATAGGCATATATGAAGAGCTTATGTCCGCGCGGCGATAAACTATGGGTTCTATAGAGCCAGTGAGTTAGTTAGTTATAATAATAATAATAATAACAATAATAATAATAATAATAATTTATTGGACGAGAAAAATCAAGAACAGCAAGAGAATGAGAGAATACAGACGCACAATATACTTCAAATTATCAAGATTGTGGTCGGCAAGTACGTTATCATAAGTAAAGCCACGAGTGATTTGCAAATTATCACAAACATTTCCTTTAACTTCTAATTATATTTCTTATTATTTTGCCCCTATTTTTAGTTTATTTTTGTCTTTACTATTATGAATAATTTTCCCTTATATAAATTCACCACTCACGAAGTGAGGATTCATCTAGAGAATTTGGAAATTAAGAGTGGCATTTGTTAGGACTATTTAACGAATAAAATTAATATGTTTACTCACAAATCATTATTTAACTATAGTTATTTTAAAATATTTATATATTTAATGTAAACGGCGATGTTTGAAAACAAATGAGAAACGATTGGTACGCTTCATTTGCTTCTTTTGTTCGATCACTGCAACCAGATCATAATATTATTTATTGCCAAAAGATCGCAATGTTGTAAGAATGCACCCTAGTGGAGAAATTTATAACCAACGTTATAGGTATTAATTAATTTCTGATGTCCTATGATGTAAATATGTCAATTATATTTTTCTGCGTCATTTCCTGGAAAAATAATTCGTTTAAGGAGGTGCAAACAGTGTTTTTTTGGTGGTATAAAATCAATTGTTACAAATGTTTTTATATTATCTCTCGTATGCGATACGTGTTGACATTCATGCAATATATATATAATCTAGTAGCCATATTTCTTAGAGAGTCAGTCACTGCAAAATGATGCTATGACCTATTCAGAATGTTAAAAAGGAGGTGCTTTCTTTATTATGATAAACTTCAGTTGGTAAATGTTAGGCAAAACACGACTGTGATTGGTTTTAAATCAAAAATCATTGAAATGTGCCATTGTACCATTTGGGGCATGAGTTAAATAGTCATTACCAATCGCAATAGAACGAATTGATATGAAGTAAGTTTCCTAGGGAGGTAGACTACTCATATATTACGTATTCAAATGAAAGTATCTTCTTTCTATGGATTCAAGTTTTTATTAACGTGCTCCTGCTTTACATTGTTTACCATTTCAGAAGCCCAAGGCAGTACTTGCACGGCAACACGTGTGAGCGTGGGTTGCATGTTCAATGTTGCATATTTCACCAGATCAAGTTCAATGTTGCATAGAGGAAACCATGCAACTGATGTTTCTGCATTGCTCCGAGCTACTGACACCTTTGCACACAACTAATCTTCCTCAATGAGTTTCACATTCAACAAATACCTTCCTTCTCTAATAAACGGCAATATATCAGTTCTGAATAAAATGGTTTATATTACATTCTTTAAGGAGACATCTCAATGAAAATTCTGAATCCTGAATTGAATCTAAGTGTGAGTTATTCCATATACAAAATTTGGAGATTATTCACACGCAAATGTTTCAGTCAATCCAGGAATAATATTTTAGAGCTGTACATAATTTTAAACATATATAACGGGTGATTCAAAAAATATTTTATAGTTTAGAGAGGAAATCTAATATATAAAAATGAATGTTTGATTGTTTGTTTATTTGTTTGTTCGTACTTTATGCGCGGCCATACCGTTCATCCGATTGTGTGTTTGCAAAATGTTCAGGATATTCCCGGAATAAACATAGGCTATAAGAGAGTTGTGATACTAAACTACTACACCCTTAAAAATCGCCCTTTGTAGTGGAAAACGTGTAAAAAGTACCTCTTTGTACGCTTAAATGGCTTACGCTGCCTAAACCGTAAAAAAATACACAAAATTAATGTACACAGAATTGAATATCTCAAAACGTTCTACAAAAAATTCCGCCACAGCGTATGTTTATCTCTTACGGATAACTCATAGTAACCATTTTAGTGTTTCATTGATGCCAAGAAGTACGTAGATTCTTGTGCAAACATAGCAGCACATGGCGGGTATTCTTTTACGGATAACTCACAATAACGAATTTTGTCTTTTAGCACATTTATGCCAAGAAGATCGAGATAAGTAGATTCCCGGGCAACACCGAGTAATTAGCACGGGGAATCTTAAAATAATTACGATATACATTTATAATTATTTTTTATTTTACTTATTCAACTAATCATAAGAAGTACATTAATTTTCGTCTTTCAGCTTATTTATGCCAAGAAGATCGGGATGAGTTGATTCCCGGACAACGCCGGGTAAACAGCACGGAGTATCTAAAAATAATTACGATATAAATTTTTCGTTTTACTTATTTAACTAAACATAAAACACATTAATGTTCGTATTTCAGCTCATTTATGTCAAGAAGATCGAGATAAGTAGATTCCCAGACAACGCCGGGCAATCAGCACGGGGTATCTAAGAAATATATACATTTATAATTATTTTTCCTTTTACTTATTCAACTAAACACAAAAACACATTCATTATTTATTTAGACATAGCAACGCACGCCGGGTATTAGCTAGTGAATATTTAAAAAAAAATAGCAATAACTCACAACCTGAGCAAGAATACGGCTATAACATACGGCATTATTCACATATACATAAATTAATTATGTAACTAGATAACTAACTCACTGGCCCTATCGAATCTGTGGGTTCATGACCGTGTGGACATAAGCCCTCCATAGATCCCTATCCTAAGCTAATGTTTTACAATATCACTGTATAATCCACTTCCCTCAAATCATAATTAATGCCATTCACCCTCCTCATTCTTCGTCTACCAACTGGGCGTTTTCCCTCTGGTTTTCCTACAAACAGCTTAAATGTCCCCCTTTCATTCTCCATTCGTTCCATATGTCCTGCCCATCGCTGTCTACGTGACTTAACTCTTATATGTGTGTGTGTGTGTGTGTGTGTGTGTGTGTGTGTGTGTGTGTGTGTGTGTGTGTGTGTGTGTGTGTTATAACTATATTTTTTGACATTTGGCAATGAAGGCAAATATGATATGAAAACAAAAATGAATGCTTGAGTAGGGATCTGAACCCGAGTCTCTAAACTCTGTACGTTTAGCGCTCTAACCAACTGAGCTACTCAAGTATTCCAACACAAACATACATTTTTCTTATGTATGTAGTATTCTCAATTCACACAAGAGGTAGAGGGAAGTCGTTCCAACTGACATCTAGTGGCCACCATAATAGGTAAGCAACTTTTTTAAAGAGAATATTTACTTTATAGCAGTACACAAATATACAAGCGTTACTGCTATAAACTAAATATTTTCTTCAAAAAAAAATTCTTACCTGTTATGGTGGCCACTAGATGTCAGTTGGAACGATTTCTCGCTACCTCTTGTGTGAATTGAGAATACTACATATATAAGAAAAATGTATGTGTGTTGGAATACTTGAGTAGCTCAGTTGGTTAGAGCGCTAAACATACAGAGTTTAGAGACTCGGGTTCAAATCCCGACTAAAGCATTCATGAATGCTTTTTCTTTTCATATCATATTTGTCTTCTTTGCCAAATGCCAAAAATATAGTTATAATATATATATATATATATATATATATATATATATATATATATTGTATTATCTAATGTAGTTATTACCGTTCCTTTCCTTTCTTTTCATTTTGTAGATACTTGTATGAGCCCCACACCTCTACGGCCTTAAAGGGACACGACCTAACAACAGAAGATTTTTAACTATGGCTCACATACATACTTTCTGACCATTCGACGACATGGACGACCTCTTTGGATAATTAATCAGTCCAATGCCGGGCTCACCTCCAAGACAAAACGAACAAATACAACAAGTCTCGCCATACACAAATAAATTCAACTAAACAAGAAGAACACGATAGGGTGATTATCATGACCAAATAGTGTCCGCAATTATTTTGCTCTTAAAATTTCCGACATCTCTATTACAAGTGAAAAAAGAATTGGAAAAAAAAACTACACCTAGGAAACTTATACTAACCGGGCATAAACCCGGGCTCACTCCAACGTTACACTTAACTACGCTACACCGAGACCACGGCTGTGAAATGCATTTATTACCTGTTATTAAAATTTAGGTTTTAAAGTAATTTAATAATATTTATTTAAATTATTGTTTTAAGGAATTATGTGTCATTAGAAGGCATGAATTCACATGATCAACAATTTAAAAATTAATTAAAAATACCCTACACCCTAAAAAATAATTTCATATTAACTTAAAGATTTTAAGCCCTACATTACATCAAATTAAGATTGAAATTGGAGCTATCGTACCGATAATGTACGACAACGAAACTCAGCGTACATTCTAAAATATTCGAGACATTTCCTGGATCATACATATTGCTGTTGGGTGGATCACATTTGTCTCATAATCATGATCTTGGTCTGTCGCCAAATGAAATAATTGATGGACATGATATCAAGGAAGGAAACCAGCCGTACAATTTCTTAGTAATTGATTATACTGTATGCATTTCGTTATTGTTATTACTATTATTATAATAATAATTATTATTATTATTATTATTATTGTTATTATTATTATTATTATTATTTTGCTCTATGTCACCAGGTTGTATATTTCTGGAATTCTCTCCTGCCATTGGGGGAATTGTAACCCACTTCTGAGATCGAGGCGGCTGGAAGGCGAAATTACATCATCCCGATGATGAGATGGGTGATAATTGATAACGAAGCACTAGGAAAGTCCTTAAACCTAAATCCTATACCATGGGGGATCAATAGGAATAATTCCCTTCAGGAAACATTCCTGTTGTCTGAGCGGGAACCAATCCTGGGACCTCAATGAACTGTAGTCAGAAGTTGTGACCACAAGACAGGTTATTATTATTATTATTATTATTATTATTAATATTATTATCATCACCATCATCATCACCATCATCATCACCGTCGCCGTCGTCGTCATCGTCATCGTGGTCGTCATCGTCATCGTCGTCGTCATCGTCATCGTCATCATCATTATTATTAATAATAATAATATTATTATTATTATTATTATTATACTATAATTTTGAAAGGTCTTATTTTGAATAAATACTTTCTGTGCTGAATTTATCAAGAGGCGTAGAACAGTTTGTAGACCTATATTGACAATGTCAAATTTGATTACATTTCAAGCAATAATGATAACTTTAAAATAATTCTACTATTTCAACATTAATAATATTTTTCCCCTTTTAACTTTTTAATGTACAAATTAATTATCCCAATTCTTATGTCCGTTATTCTATTTGAAAGAAAAGTTTATCAAACTGAAATTCGATTACTTTTAGCAAGGTATTTAATTAGGATATTGCTTAGTATTTCGGTAGAGTATATCCTGGTTAATAATAATAATTGTATGTATGGTTAGTTTATAAAAAAGCAATTTAATGAAATTAAAGTGATTTTCAAATAGAGTTAACAAGGGCACGATATTGAAATGAGAGAGAATAGGGTGTTAAATTCGTTAAAATTGCCAGACTGAGAGACGATATTATTACATTAATTGTGTCTCGCGGGACACGACCATGTTAACGGTGCAGCAGAACTGCAAACAACTTGTGCACTATCTGAAATGCGAACAACTTGTGCATTACCCTTATTTTTAAAAAAAACTTATCGCTTCGGATATGTGCTATAATACTATTAACAATGAATATTCTCAACTTTAGTCATACAAATTTCTAATTTTAGAGGTACAAAATTCAAATAATTACTTATTCTTTCCCGAAGATATTCAATAAAATTTTTAAAAAATCATATTGTACGTACAGGTTGTAAAAATTAATGTGATCTTAATTAGTATTCTCCCGCTGATCGTTCGTGTCCAGATTATATATATATATATATATATATATATATATTAGAAGTCCCAGCCGCTAAGGTATACGTTAAAAAAATTAATTAAGTTGCTATCTTTCAGCCAGATTACTTAAAACTAATACTTACACACGAAATTAATAATATTGAAAATAAAATAAACACTGAACACACTTAAATTATGAAATAATCAATATTTGTAATGCAATTGAAATTCGCGGTTGCAACAAAAAGCACAGCCATCTGGATCTCTCTTTGTTAGATAATAAACCAATTACCTTACCAAATTACCTTACACCGCCATCTGTTAGAATCGTATGGAACTCACAGATAATTACACCGCCATCTGTTAGAATCGTATGGAACTCATAGATAATTATAACTCTTTGTTAAATAATAAACAAATAATTTGCAATAAAAAAATAATGCGACTATAAATTTAGTTATAAACTACCCTAAGTCTGAAGTTGGATCAAAATGCACACAGTGTGCAAAATGTTATTAAAATCGGTTCAGTAGTTTAGGATTCCATCGCGGACAAACAACGTGACACGAAATGTATATATATATATATATACTAAATTATTTTACGAATTATTATGTCCAAATGTAATGTTAAAATCAATGTACCCCAGGCATTTTTTTCGTATGCAATAGTCAATACAACTAAAGATAAAAATAAGTCGCTTTAGTTGTATAAACTAAATTATATTAAGATTAAAATTAAAATTCTTTATACCTCATCTCATATCCAGTCTTCTAATTATTCTTGTATCTTGTAAGCCCATGTTTCCCTTAACAGATATTTAGGCGCTCTCCCCTTACAGAGAAGAATTTGAACCATACTAATTTAGTTACACTTGTTTTCGTGTAGATGTCATTTGAGTGGTCCGTGGTCAGGGTTCCGCCTCACACTGACATCTAGAAAACCGAGGTAGTACTAGGACGGGAAAATTCGGTAAATTTTGCTTAGAGGCCTTTTCATTCAGGCTTAAGGATCTTTTACGAGCCTGAAAATATTCAGATTCGGGACCCACGGCTTAAAGTCGCTCCCGGAGGACTTGCTCCTTGGATTTTTCCATTCTAAAAATACCCATCGACCCCGGCCGGGTTTGAACCCGCGACTCTCGGGACCAGAGGCAAGAAGCATAACCACTAGTCCACCGCAACCGGTTTCAAAACCTAAGTGGTTTCATCTTCACTAATATCTCAGCCGATGTTATGTCGTTCTGTATAATAATAAAACATTACAGAGAAAGTATTTGAAAAGCGTAGAGAAATAAATTATTTTGAATGTTTTCAAACAGTTTAGTGAAAAATATCCTACATTAGCCATTGAGGATATGATAGCAGAATTTACATCAAGTGATTCAGCTTAGAGCATATGTTCTACTCGTAATGGAATTGCAAATAAAGGATAGGCCTATCTATTGACATCATGGAAAAAACGTGAACGTCTGATTAGGTAGGCCCATAGGCTATATTTTTTGTCATAAATATGAAATGGAAGTATCTAATTATTGGTACCCTCTTATCTTGTATTCAGTCTTATTTCCGTAAAATACGATGTTGCCTAAGAACAATGTTTCTATCGATAACAGTTTCTTACACAATTCTGTCATATGGCTGGTAAAAGTAGAACCACGGTTCCCCTAATAGACAGAGTCGGCGGAGTAAAATATTATGCAAGTTTGTTTACAGTACAACTGAAACTTAGCTCGAAATTAGTATAGCTGATTTTTAAATTAATAAATTTATAGATTTGTTTAGGCCATTTATTGAATTACAAAAAATAATTAAAAAGTAATTTATCTCTATGACGAGGAACGTTTATTATTAATTATTATTACTATTACTATTATTATTACTATTACTATTATAATAATTATTATTACTATTACTATTATAATAATAATTATTACTATTATAATAATTATTATTACTATTATAATAATTATTATTACTATTATAATAATTATTATTACTATTATTATTACTATTATAATAATTATAATAATAATAATAATAATACTTTATTTATTCTGGCAGAGTTAAGGCCATAAGGCCCTCTCTTCCACTCAACCAGCACAAATACAAATAAATATTCGACAAATATAGATATACACTATCTAATTATAAACAGTTAAAGATACAATAAATGTAGCAATGTAAATGTCATGTACAAACAACATTTTATAGGGTAATAACAATAATGATACGATAATAATAATAATAATAATAATAATAACAATAATAATAATAATAATAATATAAATATGATACATTATACGGGAAACACCAATTAATATATATATATATATATATATATATATATATTTACACTGGATAATAATGAAGTCGAGTTTAGAGCAAATATAAATTTAGATTTCTTTTAAAAGATGCCAATGTCCGGCAGCCCCTTATTTCTTGTGGTAGGGAATTCCAGTTGCGAGAAGTGGAGATGGTATATGACATGGAGTGATGTGATGTCCTATGTTTGCGGTATATTAAGTAGGAGACTATGTTGTGATCTTGTGTTTAGGTTATGGTTTGAGGATAGATACTGGAAACGGGATGATAAATAATTGGGAATCGAGGTATGTAGGATCTTAAATAGGAGAATTAGACAGTGCGATTTTCTTCTCTCTTTTAGATGTAGCCATGACAATTCGTGGAATAATGGAGAAATGTGATCGTATTTTCGAACATTAAATATGAATCTGATACACATATTATGGACACGCTGCAGTTTGTCCGACAATCCGTCACTTATGTCAGGTAGTAGAACGTCACAGTAGTCAAAATGCGGCATCACTAAAGTTTGGATTAAAATTCTTTTAAGAGTTGTAGGAAGAAAATGTTTAAGTCGCTTTAGGGAATGCATTATGGAGAAGATCCTTTTAGATGTTTGTTTTACTTGCTCATGCCATTTTAAATTAGAATCTAAGTGAAATCCCAAGTTTTTAACGACGTCGGTATAAGGAATTTGTTCATTATCTATTATAATAATTATTGTTATTATTATTACTATTATAATAATAATTATTATTACTATTATAATAATAATAATAATAATTATTATTATTATTATTACTATTATAATTATTATTATTATTACTATTATAATTATTATTATTATTACTATTATAATAATTATTATTATTATAATTATTATCATTATAATTATAATTATAATTAAATTATCATTATCATTATCATTATCATTATCATTATTATTATTATTATTATTATTATTATTATTATTATTATTATTGTTGTTTTCATGTGTATCATAATTCAAAGTCCTTAAACCCCACTAGTCTATATGGAAAAATATCGTATTAGAGCTGAATTGAAACATACAACAGTCAAATCTTCACTCGCGATGTCATTTGAAATGATTAAGAATTGCTTTACAATTGGACAAGTGTTAATAAAAAATATATTTTTGAGAAATTTCAACTTATTTTATACTCGTATATACATAGCGCATCTAGGCTCTTCAACAGACCATATACAATGCATTGTTTCTATCCATTTGTCTTGCGTGCAATATAACTGATATTAATTAAGGACTACAAGATGATTAATTAAGAACTGTAACTTGTAATGAAATTTCAACCCAGCATTTATCTTTATGACGAGGAAAGCTGTGAAAGCAAACTCAACGAGACCGGTCGACAACGGGGTTTTGAACTCATAACCATTTTAATAGTTGTCTAAACCAACATTCATATCTAAAGAAAACATAATGAGATATTCTTTTTCTTTTCAAACAACGTATTTTATTTCGGTTCTCTTTACTTTTCTGGAATGTATCTATATTCACAAAATCTTTGTAGATTTTTAATTTGCTTTCTTTCTTTTCTATGACCAGAATCTTCACTCAATTAATTTCCCTTGAATTTTTTATTCAGTTCATATATTTGTCTTTTAAATTATAATACAGAATATGAATATAAAACGCTATGGATTTTTCCAACATTTCTCAAAATGTAAAACAAACTATTTCTAACAGTATGTACATATCCATACAAAAATACCGAGTAAAAGTCTTTATAATATTGATAATTCAATGAACGCACTGCATCGATACATTTCTGTTAACTCGGTTATATGCGATTCCGACATGTTTGCAAACAAAAGTGTCGGACGTAATAATCATTATATTAAAGAAGGAAAATTATGTAATAGAAATAGGCCTAATAATTATGTGGAACTGAAAAGCAAAATACTGGAAAATCCAAGACAGAAAATGTAATTTACAGAATATTTAATAGGAATATGTCTTGAAAATTGTGGATTTATAGTCCTTATAAAGTTGTATTCTTGCTTGTAATATTTACTTTAAGGAATTTTTATATGCTAGGTATTTCTTATTTAATATAATCTTAAGGATTATTAAATAAGTTATGCAGTGGAGAATATTAATAATTAATTTAGGTTAGAGTTAGTTATCTTCTTAAATATTTATAAAATATGGTCCAGTACTTGTTTCGGATTGCGAGGGTCGTGAATTCAAAATTGGCGATGGTCAATTAATATTTTCAGGGCATAAAAATCCAGAGTATGCCTTTTTTAAGGAGTGGAGTAAAGCTGTGGTTCCCATGCCGACAGAAAAAGAACCTCAAGCTAGATATGAAACTTCCAAGTAAAATGTTCGGCAACTTTTAATCCTGACTCTGACGTCAGATGCCTGATAACGAAATATAAAAGCTATCAACTTCAGAGTGTGAAAAATATACTGAGATGTACACAAATAGGCCTACTAAATTATTATTATTATTATTATTATTATTATTATTATTGAGTTAAATAATGCTTAGTTCTTCTGACATTTTATATAGTAGTTTTATCACATATGAATGTTACGTAAGTTTTTGTTTGTATATTTATTTCATTGTCATTATATTGTCCTTGACCTGCCTCAAGAAGTAAGGACAGGATTCACCGTGACGGGGCAGCACTGTACTGATCAATATCTACATTTTGGCGTCTTAATTCTGTGGTGTTTGCTCTGACTATTAAAACGGCACTAACTCCCCGATATGTTGGCTTCCATTTTCATTCGTATAGTTGAAAGAAGAGATATCTTTATCCGAAGGAAGTTAAAACTTTATTTGTAAATTTAAGTGTACCTATTTATTGGCACACAATTCTGTAAGGATATTTATACCACAGGTGTCATCTGAAATACCAGCACACTCCTTCTAACTTCTGTAAAGGGTTGTCCGTAAATCAAAGTGAATTTTATTATCTGGAGACAAGATTTAAAACAGCGATTATTGTGTAATTAAAATTTAAATTAACTTTTAATATTTTACTTATTTGCACTTTTTCCAGTGTTACATAGATATATACAATTCCTTATAGATTAAAAATAAAGACTGAAATATTTATAAAAATCAAATATTTATGAAAGATGGTGTACTTTTATGGTCCTTGTCTTTATTAAGCACACCATGACATATTGGCAGAAATGTTAGTTTAAAACTCTCAGATGCGGCGACACCGTGACAACAAGAACTCTAATAAAATGTTTATAAAGTTTCCTTTGATTTAATTTAACTTGCAATTAAGTCAATTTAAAAAATAAATTTCAAGGTCTTAAAAATAGTCAGGATGTATATGTAATAAAAGTTAAGACTGCAATATCGATAGTATATATATCATTCAACTGTTTGTATGTGAAATCAAAACAAAAGACAGTCATACGTCTGACTCCACATTATACTACGTTCCAGTCTTGCCTTTTAGTATATAAACATTATGACTCTACTTATATGTCATGTAGCTTTCTGGTTTTTAATACTTCATTTAAAACTATAATCTTGCATTAGTATTTTATGTTTTGTATCTACATCATTTTTGTTCAATAATTTTCACATGCAATAGAACGAATATATGGAAACAATACCAAGACAAAAAAAAATACCAATGAAGAGGCAAGAGAAATATCGGCAAACCGTTGAAAGGGGGGGGAAGTTGATTTTGAGTTTCGCAACGGGTATGGAGACTTGGCCCTTGTGTTTCTAATAATTATGAGGTATTAAATCAATGTTCTGAATAACTCTGTGAGTTTATAAAATTCATTAGAGTGTATGGAGCTAAAAACGTCGTCCATATACAACGGAAAAAGAAAAAATTAGAATATATGTATATGTAAGGATGTTATTCTACTTTGCAACAGAAAACTGTAACAGCTTTACCACCACGTGCATGCCCCTAGTCCCGGTGAAACGGTCTGCATATATCCGGTGATGTACAAGGCTCTCATTTATTTTCTTGGTATTTTTACTCACTTTGCTTGTAACAGATATTGAAAATGCACTTAATTTTCAATCATACATACTTCACATTTTCTTATGAAATACGCGCGAGTTCTCCAGCGCCGTTTAATTGAACGTAGAAATCTTGTAGGTTTTGAATTCCAGTAACACACATTCTCCGGTTTCCTGCGCTAAACGCAAGGGGATATGCTCAAGTCTAGCACATATCTAATCAAGCTTTTCTTTTGTAAGGACATCGTCCACTGACCCAGTTTTTATCTTTTTTTTTATCCAAGATGCGATATTTTACTCCGATTAGGTGAGAAACTACTTAAAAAATTTATCGGAATTTTAGGCAACTTCGATAGTGATTTTTTTATGCAGACCCATGTATCGTACAAATACATGTTCTCATAAAAATTATTATCAGCGGGAATAATTACGTACGCAGTGTTTTAGTAACATCAAACAGTAACGGGCACAATATTAATTCTGCACTTGAGTTCATACAACACGCAAATGAATGAACGCACTGTTAATTATATACGTACGTTCACACAACACAAAAACGAACCGTCCTCTCGCTGCAAACCAGATCACTATTGATTTGCGTATAACCTTCAGAACTAAAAGATATGTTGTACAAAAATTATCCGCAGATTTTGAATGAACTTAAATCTAATATACGAACTGAAATTCGATAAACGACGCTGGAGAACTCGCGCCTCTTAATGTAAATTTCATACTAAGATATGAAATACGTGTGGCTGAAAAATGAAGTACATTTTGAACATCTGTTATGAGCAAGGTAAGTAAATATACTTACATGAATGAAAGCATTGTATATCACCACAAATACGCGGGATGCAGCGAGAAAGCTGCACCCGTTTTCTATTGCAAAGGAGAATAACACCCCTTTCTGTGTGTGTGTGTGTGTTTGTTTGAGAATATTTATTATAACTATATGCTTCAGACAAAAGAGTTGAAGATCCGATTAAATATTTGAGCACTACAGCTCAGGACGTTTCTTTATGTGTTTTCTTTATGTAATTGTAATGTTAATGTTTTTAGTGTATAATGCTATTGTTATTATTTAATTGTGATATTATTGTGTTTTCTTTATGTAATTGTAATGTTATTGCTTTTTTTTTGTTTATTTTTCTTTACACTAGTACCAATTATTACTTTATTGTAACGGACTGTCAACAGCACGTACGGCTTACTGCCCGTGCGACCCATATTTGTAAATAATATTGTAAATATCTTACCTTTGTCTAATAAAGTCTTACTACTACTACTATATTGGGATACTTTTAATGCGAGTAACCAATCATGCCCTTTGAGAAAATAAAATTGAATAAATAAGACAAACTGCATAATTAGAAACCAAGGATAATGCAGGTGTATGCTTCTGTGTTTACAAAGCAATATAATTTATTTTATTATCAAGATAATAATTACTCTTTGAGGTTTTGTGAGTAAATGTTTGTGTCGTACTAACGCTAGGGTAAATATCAAGAAAATATAATTTACTACAATCCTTTCAAACAGTTTATCGTATATGATACATCACCTACATTATGCCATTGGTGTCCATTATGTTGAATTAGGAAATCAAACAAATTCTAAGCATCTATACCTGAAATTGAGATACCGGATCTAGCTAAATCTGATTGTTGTTACTTTGTGTCGTATTAAAGGGAATTTACCAAGAATTTACAAATGTAGCGTTTATAAATTTCGGATATTAAATAATAATACTACTACTACTACTACTAATAATAATAATAATAATAATAACAATAATAATAATAATAATAATAATAATAATAATAATAGTAATAATAATAGCGTATGCGCTACAAGTCGGAAGGTCGAGGGTTCAAGTCCCGGTGGAGTCAGGATTTTTAAACTGACCAAAACCTTCTGGCGGCACTATGGCCCTGGGGTCGACTCAGTCTCTAACGGAAATGAGTACCAGACGCTTGTTCTGGGGGTAAAGGCGGCCGTCACGCAGGGCTGACAACCCGGCTTACATCAAGTGCCGATTGTCTAGAAAAAGTGGGAGCCTTAACCTCCTACTGCCCCAAGGGCCTCCCGAGGCCTGTAGTGGGATTACTTTACCTTACTTATAATAATAATAATAATAATAATAATAATAATAATAATAATAATAACAATATGTAATAACATGTGCTTTAGTAGAGTCAAAAATAAACCAAACTGAACAGTAGGTGATCTAATAAAAATGACAAAAAACTATTTATGTTTAATTATTTAATATCTTAATCTGCATCAATGATAAAAATGCAATATTGTGTAATATGTAAATGTATAAACGTCCTCTTTCCGGCTCAGTTCAGTTCTTTATACGCATCTCATTCATTCAGTTATTTTGGGTTTTAGTAACATGTAAAATTCCTCAAAATAGATTCATATCAGTTTCGAATTACTTACATATAATAGATTTTTTAATGTAGGCCTATGCCCGTTATAAAAAAATATTAATGTGAGTGCATTTATTTCTTGCAAATATTTGATGGGGGAAATAACTTTTAAAAATATATTAAATATTTATTTAGAAGTTAGTGAGAATTTTGAATCACAATCATAACTTTTTTTGCAAGAAAGAAACATTTCAAAAACATTGTATTGTTATTTTAACTCTTTGCAAGGGACGGATCCTCTTCCGACAGGTCATGTCCCTGTAAGACCCGGGTGGCGTGGGCAATGTAAAGTATCTACAAAGGGAGAGAATAACTAAAATAAAGAAAGAAGCAAGGGAAGAAACACTGAATCCTTTAATTACACGTTCATTAATTATTTGGAAATATTTCAAGACGGAAATTGTATAGGAAGACTCAACATAGACTTTATTATGTTCACTACTTCTTTCGAAAATATTCACTGTAGTAAAAATGTAATAAAAGAAAGTTTTTAGATTATTTACGATCTCTTCAATAAGGAAGGGTGATAAAATTAATAGATGATGCATCTAAATTACTTCTCTAGGATGTGGGAACATCAGTAGAGTCTCAGGTTACACAGGTCCCATGAGCAAATATACTACATCCTAAAACCCAGATTTCCTCCCAGTTCACTATCCACACTCTTGTTAAGTACCGTCCATGTTGGTTTCTAATACAGAGCATGGGCATGATAACAAATAAATCCTCCTGCCAGAATTGATAAAACACTTTGTATATGTATAAGTAATAACTTGATTACATTGAATTACAAAAACAAAGTCTGAACCACGACCTTAGTTTTATATTTTATTATACTGTAAATCCACAGCAATGTTTATTCAGTCGTTACCCCAGTTTCGACTCGTTTTTGTTACTTACTGAATAGGATAATAGATATTGAAATTGTAAACGTGGGTGCCTATAGGCCTATTAGAGAAATAACCATATACGACCTATACAAATCCTATAGATTAAAAAAAAACTATGCCGACAAACGTTTAGAGGTTATTCAGGGTTTTTGGTGATTGGGAACAATTATTAATTATTATTATTACTACTACTGTTATTATTGTTATTATCATTATTATTATTATTATCATCATTATTGTTATTATTATTATCATTATTATCATTATTATTATCATTATTATTATTATCATTATTATTATCATTATCATTATTATTATCATTATTATTATTATTATTATCATTATTATCATTATTATTATTATTAATTTTTATTTACGAATATTTTATAAACAGTGGTTTTGCTTCAATCCAAAGTGATTTTTAAGTCGCCGAAACTGTGTATTACATTTTATTCCTCAAGACCCAATGTTTTCAAACTTCCCAATCCATCCAGTCCCTCCTCCCCTCCTTCCGTCAGAATCCCACTGAAGATATTTTTATAGAATATATATTCTCCCATTCAGATAAGATGTCACTATCATTGTAATTTTGTTTTCTATTTTTTTCTAATACATGTCTTCTAACCGGCATAATTTATCTTAATATATTATTCTTTATTTTATCTTTTCTAGAGATTCGTGTTCACCGCCTCCCGAAATCCATTTATATTGCTAACAATTTGTTAGATTTTTGGACACCTATTATCTTTGTTCCGATTAATTTTTTTATTATTATTGTTTTTTATTTAAATTATATATTTTTATAGAAACAATTGGGGCTGATGAGTGAGACATTCATTATGTCTCCTCATTCCAACATTCTCTTGTTAAATACCATATCCCATCTCACAGTAACACCTAAAGTCTGCAAAAACAGTGTCTACTCTTACAAAGACGACCTTCTTCTTCTAGTCTTATAGTACTTTAAAGAAGAACGTCATATTCAAGCAACTCGATACTGAGAAAACCATCAACACTAAATACAGCTTCAGAAAGAAAAAATCCCAGGTTAAATAATGATCTTATTCTACTCACATTGCTTTACTATATTATAAACTGCAGCTGATGAATGTATTTAATCCCTGACTCATCGATATCAAAATATATAATTAAAATGTTATTTCAACATATTTGAAAAATCTCTGAAAGTTTACCATAAAATAAAGTCTGTGCAAAGGATGTTTCTGATTAACTGTCTCAAAATTATATACAGGGCTGTCCTCTCTCGCCGACTTTATTTAATATATATTTGGACGCAGCTGTCACAGAATGACAAACACATCTAAGTAAACATTTTAAACTAGAACTAGCATTGTAGACACAAATATGTTTGCAGGCGATCAGGTCATATGTGGAGAATCAGAAAATCAGTAACAAAAAGCCACACTACTGCTCAAGAGAACCATGGTGAAATATAATCTCAAGATTTCAACGAAGAACACGAAAACAATGTCCTTTCGGGGAAAATATGCAGTTCGATCGAAAATAGTTTTGAACGATGAAATTATCGAACAAGTACAGAGTTTTAAATATTTAGGATGTCACATACCTTACAATTGGGAAAAGGATATACATGAAAAAAAAATTATAAATTTGGAAGTATGTGTGGGACTATTAAAAGAACACTACAAACAAAAACAACAAAAGAAATAATGCTAAAATTTTCTAAGGTAATGGCAGTTCCCATTGTGACATATGGGTCAGAGAATTGGGCCATGAATAGATCAGACAAGATGATTACTAAAAACATCAGAGATGAAGTTCCTCAGATACGTTGCAGGATATACTCTAAGATTCACATTCCTAGTGAGACAATTAGGCAAGAACTCAAAATCGTTAATCTAAATGAAAAAAAGTACAAAACTATGAACAAAAATGGCATGAACATATTTGAAAAATGGACTCTTCTAGGCTAACAAAATAAGCACTATTGTACCAATCTCAAGGCTATAGAGATGTGGGACGTCCTAGAAGACGATGGCAAGATAAATTCTGAGAGCGGAACAGGCCGATGGACTACCATGAAGAAGATGAAGATGAAAATTATATACAAAGAAGCGGATTTACATTAACCGTTAAATTGGTAATGTAACCTATAGGATATATGCCGACCTACTTGAGCTTTTGCGAGTGAGCCGGAGTTGTTTTCGGAGATGTGGGGGAGTGTGTTCGCCTTAAGGGCCATCACTTTAAAATCTGTTGCGATGCGGGTGCGCCTGGTGTGGGTTGGTGCAGCAGTAATTTGTACTCGTAATTTGTGGTTATGGCACGGTGGATGGTGCTCCGTGTCGGTGACTTGCTGGTCGTGTGCTTGTGGCTCTGACGGAGGGCGCGCCGGTGCTCGCCCAGCTCCGAACGCACTGTATAATTTATTGGTTCTGCATCAATGTAAATTTATAAACGGCAAGAAAGAAGGGGTCCCGCGCCGTAGCCGAATGGTTAAGGCAGGAAGCCTTGGCGCAGAGCTACGGGACTTGCGCTGGTTCGAGTCTCCATGGGGGAAGAGATTTTCTCATGGTATTTCGGCCAGTATGGGACCGGTGCCCACCCAGCATCGTGATGCACATGGGTAGCTACAATAAGTAGCGGCTCCAGGTTGAGAAAACCAGCTATAACGGGTGGGGGACTCGACATGCTGACCACATGTCACCCCTACACTGGCTGATTATCATCTACCTCTGTGATTGACACATGTGGATGTGCGGCCAGCAGCCGGCTGGTAGGCTAAGGGCCTTGTAGGCCTGTCGCGCCAGGAGTTTTTTTTTAAGAAAGAAGGGACGGGTATACAGGAGAGACTAGTGCACATTTAACTCCTAGTCTGTGTTATTTAGGTTAATACAAATATGAAGTAACACAAAAACGGCATAGTCTACAACGAATACCATTGTCGTACAGTGAATAGTCAGTTGACTTATGTCGAAAATTGGAATATAATTATATCCTATACTTTATTCAGTAAGCAAGTAATTCTATGTATTTTACTTATGATATAATTTTATCTAGAGCTTAAACAATTGTTAGTTTTAATAAACTAATGATCTTGCTGGTGATAAAATCGTAGAACATGTAGTCAATGTACCCATTTCACCAATTAAAAATTAAAAGAGTCAACATGTTTCAACAGCGAAGTTGTTATTTTCAAGATTAAATATTGACATCTTCACTGTTCAAACATATTGACTCTTTTAATTTTTAATTGGTGAAATGGGTACATTGCCTACATGTTCTATAATTGTATTTTTTTCAAGTTCATTCAAGGGTAAATTTTATATATATTGAATATTAAATATGAACTATATAGTATATAGGTGTGGAATCAAATAACATACAATAATGTGATATTAAGTGTTAATCGATTAAGCTATTTTATTGTAGTCCTATACTTAATAAATCAGGTGAGGCTAAGATATGAATTTTGGTATCGGTGATCAAGTAGTTACGTTACTTGCCTCTAGACTCAAAGGTCAAACGTTCAAATCCGGCCAAGTTCATGCATTTTTAGGACGAAAAAGCCAATGGACAAGTCCTCCGGGAGGGACTTTAAGCCGTATGTGCTGAATCTGAAAATTGTCGGGCACGAAAAATAAACTCAAGTCTAAATTAGTGCCTCTGAACAAAATTACATTACCTTTCTCATTCAAGTAATATCTTAGTTGCGCACTAGATGTCTCATGAGACGATGTGTTAATCGAACGTCATTCTCTGATATGTGTAGGGAAAGAAGCGTAATTAAATTGGTTTAGTCAAGAAACTCCCGCTAGGGGAGCACCTATGCCTCCATGAGAGACGTATGGGGTGATACAAGTTATGAATACTTAAAAACAATTGAGCGGACTCTTGGTCGTTAAAGTAAACGAGATTTAGCGTGCTGTTCACGAGGGTACGAATTATACTGTATATTATACTGTTCACGACTCGACTATACATGTTCTGTTGCTGACGCACATTTAGTGACGCTACGACTGTGTAACATTTATCTCAATTCTTAAGGTGCTTGAATCGTATACAAGAGGCTTGGGATTCGTTCCACAGTCTATTTGCATTTGTTTTTCATTTTTACAGACAAAACACTGTTGTTTACGTGGAATTGTCACCCTATGCAACACGAAAATAAATATGTCCTTTTGTTTCTAATAATTTAGAGGTATTGAATAAATGTTCCCGAATAAGTACGAGTCTCTGTAAAATTCCTTTGAGTGTAGCGATCATACGTATACAACAGTAAAAAAAAAACTGTATAATATATGTAGGGATGTTAGTCTTCTTTACAACAGAAAATGGTGGTAGCTTTACTAACGCGTTCATGCCTCAACTCCCGGCGAAGTGGCCTGCGTATGTCCGATGAAGTACATATATTTCATTTATGTTTTTATTCTCCTTGCTCATAGCAGATGTTGAAAATGTGCTCAATTTGCTATCATACATATTTTATATGTTCTTGTGAAAATTCTAGTAATTGCTTATTGTCCAACATATAAGGGGTAGGAATTACTCCTCTCTGGAAATAATATGTATGACACCCGAAGGGCTTGGTGAATTGGATGGTTACCCTGCTAGAACACAAGTATTCCTTCAGGATAATGCTCCCGTGCAGAAGGAATTATTATATTCTCCAAAATATGGAGATAGGTGTCGTGTTGAACCTCCCGTGGATACTTTGGAAGTTTTGTCCCATCGAACGACATGCATCCCTAACATGATACCCTTGTGTGACCGACCTCACAACCAGATACACATAACGAGCTTTATTATTAAAAGGAAAGTATTTAATCAGTCGTCAAAATATGAAGTAAATCGAATTAATATATATTCATACAATATATATATGATATGAAAAGAAAAATGAATGCTTGAGTCAGGATTTGAACCCGAGTCTCTAAACTCTGTACGTTTAGCGCTCTAACGACAAAAATATAGTTATAACATCTAAATATACAAGCGTTACTGCTATAAAGTAAATATTCTCTTTAAAAATTTGCTTAACTGTTATGTTAGCCACTAGATGTCAGTCGGAACGAATTTCCACCACCTCTTGTATGAATTGAGAACACTACATATATAAGAAAAATGTATATTTGAATTGGAATACTTCGGTAGCTCAGGTCGTTAGAGCGCTAAACGTACATAGTTTAGAGACTCGGGTTCAAATCCCGACTCAAGCATTCACTTTTCTTTTCATATAATTTTTGCCTTCATTGCCAAATGTCAAATATATATATATATATATATATATATATATATATATATATATATATATATATATATATGGACAGGACTGTCGATTGTAATCGAGATAGTTACTTCATTGGTGAAAATTGCATTGCTCCAAACGAAGTTCTCTCGAGAGTAGAAGCGAAGGCTATACGTTTCAAGATCCACTCATTATCCAATTTAATATTCCTGACAGCTCGATGGGACCTGATACCATGGCTACTGAGGCGGTTGCTGTGGTTGGATCTGATTATTAATTCAGGAGAAGTTATAAATGCCTGACCCATATCTTCTCTAATTAAACTCGCGAGTTTCTTTTCAGTGAAAATTAGTTGCCTTCCAGGAATTACACAATTTCTTACTTCTTTGCCTACTTATAATCGACTGACCCACCTTCAAGTGATACACGCTGGAATCCAAGCTCTTTTCTCGCTGGGCAGAATGGGTGCGTCTGAGTCCTATGAACTGCAAAAACATGTTGCATGATCGCTATTCTCAGAAGTTACGACGAAAGCAAATAAGCAGTGGAGGAGGTATAAACATGTTTGTTATTGTTTAAGAACACTGCAAGAGATATTGCCACATTATTACCAGCAATGTTGCTGTAATAGCCTACTATTTCCGTTCGTAGTAATTCTGCCCGAGGGCAGGTCTTTCACTGCAATCATAGCATTTTCATGCTATGCTTTGCAGCTTTACTAGGGAATTCTAAGTGTGGTAGCTTCCCGTTGCTTTCCACACCGGTGAAGGATGATGATGATGATGGCCATATGATTTCGGGGACCGTTTGGGCCTTAAAGTTTTCCTGACATTTGTCTTACATGTGATGAAAAACCCCGATAAAAACCTCACCCAGAAAAACTGCCCCGACCGGGGATTGAACCCGGGCCCGCTGCGTGACAAGGCAGCACACTACCTCGAGACAGCCTACTATTTACGAAAACATTATATAGGACCTTATTCTATAATAAAACAATCATGTTATATCTAAAACAGAACATATGCTGGACGGTGCACTTTATTCACACATGCTAAATTGCTTAACATATCATAAGCCTACCAAATTACATATAGGAATGACATTGTAGGACATAGTTCTATGTTTTCTGCTTAAGTGGCAAACCGGCCATTGACTCCTAGTGATTTTTTCTTCTTTCATGCGCACTGTTTTTTTTTATTTTCATTACGTTATACTAAATATAATGTAAAGACGAATGGCCTTTGCAGAAATAAAACATTATAATATTCTAAATCTATAATGATAAATCTGTTTATTTAGAAAGTACTGTACGAGATTCGAACTGGAGGGCAATAGACTATAGTTCAGTCTATCGCTGTTCTTGCGTTAGCTATCGTACCGAAACTTTGATAACTCTGTGTGAGTTTCTTATCTTCTTACGGACTATACAAATTACGCGCAAGATTTTAATCTGACGTTACATATCTCTGTACAAGTCACATTACATTTTTCTGAGCTCACTATCCGGTCTGATATGTAACATATTTTAGACTACTGAATCAATTAAACGAATGTGTTCAATTCATATTATTGCATTCTTCTGAGCTCAGCATACACTATTCGGTCTGTTATGTAACTTCAAGCTCGACATACCTGAAATGCCCTTGGTCTACCAGCCTGCTGCTGGCCTCACATCCACATGTGTTAATCACAGAAGTAGACGATCATCTAACCAGTTTAGGGGTGCATGTGGTCAGCATGCCGCTGTTATGTAACATACTTAAGAAATAAACGAATTTATGCTACTTAAATATGCGTGATGATATGAATAATGCTTCGAAGGCGCAATGCCCAAGACGTGAGATAATAATTCAAGCGTTCACAATTTTTTAGGGGAAGTGTACCTAAGATTCTACTGCTTTACAAAATTGAGAACGTGATTATAGTCTAATTCTCTTTCAAAATTTTAAAATGATTATCAACATCACACAGTATATGGTGAATCCCACATACGTTTTGACATAAAGCATGAAAATTAAGAGTTTCTTCCCTCCTTCCCAATGTGGTATACAGATTTTAAAAGATTTTCAACTGGATACATCCTAAAATATTGTAGAATATGAACGAGCTCATATGAAGAATTGTTATTTTAAAACTCTTACGCCACTCCAAGTGTTAATTATTGTGTCAATTACTTTTATTTTGTATTATACCTATATACTATATTTGCAATTCATCATCATCATAGTACATTCATGAATTTAATCTTAAATAACAAATAGATATAAATTTCACAATCTAGGACCTGGTTCGGCCTCAAGAGAAACACCATCCAAAAGTCCTTTGAGTGGACGTCCTTGTCTTCTTCTTCCTGTAGGTTGATATCTTAACATTTGTTTGGGTATCCTGTGATCTTCCATTCGATGAACATGTTGCATCCATCTTAACTTTCCATTCCATTCACAATTGTTTGTTGAAATAAAATTGTAAACTTCACAGAGATTGTCATTCTACTCTCATTCTGTAAAATATGACATTCTACGGTTACGTTGGTTACTGACATAAACCCGTACATTTTAAGTAGGTGTACAATAATAATAATAATAATAATAATAATAATAATAATAATAATAATAATAATAATAATAATAAAGTTATTATTATTATTCACGGTTTAGGCTTATTTACTAGCCTGTTCCGGCTACAAATTGCTGCTCTTTCCATCTTTTCCTTGGTCTTCCCAAACTTCTTCTTCCTCATGGTGAATAGTTGTATGCTGCTTTTGGTATTCTATTCTCAGTCATCCTTGCCAAATGTTCTTTCCAGTTTGTTCTGTATTTCTCTATTATTGAGTTTAATTCCTCTATTTTTAGTTGTCTTATTTCTGTGTTATGTTTTTTGTCTGTTCTTTGATATCCTGCAATTGGTCTGAGGAATCTCATTTCAGCAGCTTGTATCCTGACTGACTGTTGTGTTGTCACTGTCCATGTTTCGGATCCATAAGTAATAATAGGCAGTGCCATTGTCTTGTATAATTTCATTATAGAGTCTTTCCTGGGTTTGTTTTTCAAAATTCTTTTTAGTGTGCCTGTTACATAATTAAACTTATTTATTTTGTTATTTATATCTGTTTCTGCTGTGTATGATATTTCGCAACCTAGGAAGTTATATCTTACCACTTGTTCTATTGGTTTATTTTCTAATATTATCTTTGTCCGAACTGGATGAGCACCCTTGAAGGCCATTGTTTTTTATTTTTGTGAGCATATTTCCATGTTGTATTTTTTTTATATTTAATTTAGTTTATATAGCATTTTTTGTAGTTCGTCTTCTGTTTTCGCTATTAAAACCTGGTCATCTGCAAAGGCTACTGTTTTTATCACTATATTTCCTAAGTTAATTCCCCCAGTCGTCATTTGCTTCCATGATCTTATCATGTCGTCGAAATAAAGGTTAAAAAGCGTAGTTGATAGTGGACAACCTAATCTAACTCCTCCATTATTATTATTATTATTATTATTATTATTATTATTATTATTATTATTATTATTATTATTATTATTATTATTATTATTATAAAACTCTGTCTTCTGTCGAAGAGATTGAAACCTATATATAAAAGATTTGAAGAGAAAGAATAGTATCCTATTATCCGAATGCTAAAAAAAATTGAAACATTATTTTATTTTGTTTTGATTGATACGCCAGTTGCCATGGAATTCACCACACACGTTCAAAACTTAGTAAGGAATAGATAACAAAATCGTATCACACAAAATTTCAACTGTTCTTTCTTTTTTCTTCTTTCTTACTTCTGGAGAAGGATCTTTATTCGGCCTTAACGTTGAGCGACAATATAGAGAAGGATATACGGTCGGGGTTCCAATGTTGGGTGTTATAAGGCACAAAATAGGGATATTGGTATATGCACCGGACTAGCTGGGGTTCAGTATAGTTAAGAGCAGAGGTCTTATCTAGGTACACGAGAAGAAGGTTTATCACTCGGAATAACAGCAAACGAATTATGGTGAGTTGAAGCACGTGAGCCGTTTTATAGTCACTATTTATTCCGACAGACTTACACAAAGTTGAAGGTTGCAGGTGTATGAGGTCGTATCTGAATAATATCGCTAGCTCGAGCAGATTTGCTGCTATTAGTGATTCTGTCACACTTCACTACAAACAAAGTGAAAAGGGACACGATTTACCTGTTATCGTGGAGACGACAACTCATTCCAACTATTGGTGGAAATACGCTTATCGCTCCCGTAATGCAAGATGCGCCCCTATCGATATCAGGTATATTTGTCTTTATAAGATGATCCCTCCTCGCTGTCGGGCCAACTGGTGAGTTTATACGATGCGTTACACGCTGTGAGAGGCGTACTTGTGTGGTCAAACTTTCGGTCAGGAAATAGTTTTATTTTCTACGCGAGAGAGTTGATTTTCCCATTACACCGGTTACCTTCGACTTTTTATAAATTTGAAATGTTACGGCGAATCCGATTGGCCCTCCCCTTTGCTGTTGGGGGTGATACACTTGGGTGCCCACCGTCCACATCCCACCTTGGCTCATTTAAGCCATTCCTCAATTTTTGCACGGTTGCCGAACCAGTACTTAACTAGGCTCTTATAGGGCTCCTTTGTCGGTATCATCCTCGAGCCGCCAAAGATACCACATGCCGTGTGGAAACATGTTTAGTCTTAATGGACGTGAGAACGCTTCTTCGCTGTGCCGAGTCTGGAAAACCCTGTCTCTTGTTCGCTGCTGCCTTGGCTTGAGCAGTTTCGGATTACCCTTTTGTTGGAAATTGTACATAATAGCCTTGCCTTGGAAACTCAGATTTCAAAAGAAAGTCCAGACTTTTTCCTCTATTGTATTTTGTTTACAAGTTCACTGAAATACAATAGTGGAGGACGGGGTCGACAACCTAGCTTTAATTACATGGTATTGGCACTTTATTGACCTCATACTAAACTCTTACATGGTCAGCTGTATCATTTTGATAATGCTTCCAATCACTTCCTTATCCATTCCCATTTAATTTTAATACAAACATGCCATATTTATAAGAACAATTAGGGGTTAATTAATTATCCGTCTCTAATCAATTTTCCGCAATGCCTGTATTAGCTGCGCATATACCGTCTCGCTCCCATTCTTCTTTCCTTTTTGTAGGGCTTACGTGTTATATCTGTCACTAAGGACACAAAGTCAATGATATTGGCGGGTAGCTTTAAGTAGGAATGAATTACTGTACATGCTATTCATATATAGGGTTTCCAGTATAAAACCGGACACTCTGCGGCTGGCAGAGTGAAATGCGGACGAGGAGAGAGCGAAGCCTGACGGGTGAAACCCCGTGAGGCGTGTCCGGTTTTATATTGGAAGCCCTGTAGATAGCTTTAGATATATTTATTTACCCTGGTGGAGTTAAGGTCATGTGACCTTCTCTTCCACTCTCCAGGACAAACATATGTTACATTTAAATACAAAAAAAACTACAATAACAGTACGTACTAGTAAATTAATTATCTGGTCAAACTGAACAATAATGAAAACAATGTCTATAATACAATAAAATTAAATACAATTAAAATTAAACTAATGGAATAATGTATACTCAACGAAATAACAGCTCGAATCTCCTATACATGAAAAAAATTAAATACATACAAAGAAAGTAATAAACTCTAATGAATTAATCTATCGCTTATATAAATAAGATATTAGGTAAATATATTGACAAATAATAATATAATTTTTTTAAATACTGAAAAAAACAAATCATTAACCGCCAGGCAAGAGATCTTTGGGCAGTCCCTTCAAACGTTGGACCGTAACAGACCACTAGGTCTATCACATGAAAGGAAGAAGAAGATAAATTATTAATAGTTTAAAAAAAAGGAATATTTGTGAGATGTTTCTGTTAATAATTTTATTTTCAATTTGTTTCTGAAAGGTGGTAAAGTTTGGCAGTCTCTGGCATAGGTTGGAAGAGAATTCCATATTCTAGCAAGAGAAACTAAAAGATTTCGAGTGTGATGAGGAGGGATATAAAGGACAATGTGCTGATGGGATCGGGTATCTAATTTCTGTGTATCAGAGAGTCTAGTGAAGCGGTGTGATAAATAATAAGATAATGATGTGTGTAATATTTTATAGAGAAGAGATAGGGACTGGTTGGTTCTACGATCTTATAGACGAAACCATGACTATTGTTCCAGGGATGGTGTAACGTGATCCTGCGAATACCGCAAATAAAACGTATGCAAGAATTATGAACACGTTGAAGTCTTCGGGTAAGAACAGAATTAAGCCAGTAAAAAGAGTATCACAATAATCAAAATGGGGCATTGCAATTGTTTCTACTATTATTTTCCTTAGAGCAAACGGTAAAAAAATCTTTTACGATTTAATGAGTGTATTATTAAGAAGATTGTTTTGGAAATGTTGTTTATTTGTTTATTCCAATTTAAATGTTTATCCATAAATACTCCTAGATTTTTTATTGCCTCACTATAAGGGATTTGAACCCTATTAAGTGACACATGCAATAGTGTATTTGTGTTGAGCCTAATAGTATCTGATGACCCATAATGATTGCTTGTGACTTTCTAAGATTTAATTGAAGTCCGTATTGTTCTGTCCATGCCGTTTGCGAGTCAAGGTCCTCATTAAGTTTGGTTACCACGTCATTTAAAGAATATTTGTCTGCGTAAAAGTAGATCTACATATCGTCTGCGAATAAATTATGTTTGCAATGTTTTAGATAGTCACATATGTAATTTATATAGATTGAAAAAAGCAAAGGGCCGAGGACCGAACCCCGTGGAACTCCCATGTAGGGCTTTCATAATGGGAGAATCTCTTATTTTCTGTGATTATCAGGATGGCTGGGCACAGAACATCACAAAATAAGGGAAACAAACTCATACGCAAGGTGGAGTTTTAAAATTATATTTCCAGGAGGCTGTAATGGAAGGCAAGGATTCTAAAAATCATGCACGGCAGACTTGATCACTGAACAATGTAAGTTGATTCCTTATTATACAAAATTAATTAGAGCGATTAAGTCGTAACTGTTCACAAAATTAAAGTAACCAATCTCACATAAGTTATTTAATTAGTGTAGTTAGAGTTTATTATTCGTAAAATTTCAGTTAAAACCATTGAATTCATCCCGGTGTAGAATCGTTACCAGAACTTTCGATATAGAGAGCACAATGATTTATTCATTGGTGCGAATCGTTTCTCCCTTTTGTAGGAATCTGGCGGATCCTTCAATTAATTCGAAGTGAATTACGTAATTGCTGTGGGTAAATGAACTCCAAGATAATCAATCAAACCCACCCCATTCGAGGGCGTTTCGAATAAATCAATTCGAGACGAAGTACTGCAAAACATCCGTTTATCATCCCCAGTTAAACAGAAAACACGATACTGCAAAACATAAGTTTAT
The DNA here is from genome assembly GCA_030220185.1 of Diploptera punctata. Classification (NCBI taxonomy): domain Eukaryota; kingdom Metazoa; phylum Arthropoda; class Insecta; order Blattodea; family Blaberidae; genus Diploptera; species Diploptera punctata. The sequence continues at coordinate 276,079 of JASPKZ010007933.1, read as the reverse complement.
CATCCCCAGTAAAAAAAAAAAAAGAAACACGACATTAACAATTAAATGAAATAATAGTTTTCGTTTCTCAGTCTCCATATACAGGCAGGAACGTTTCACACAATTGTAATGTGGACATGTTCGATACCAAATTGCGGAGTTGCGTTGTGGCGTTTCACCTAGCATAGATGAATAAACAATATGGTAGCTATTAGAAATACATGTACAAATTCAATTAGTAAAACATATAATCTAAATGTTTCTAGACAATGGCGTGTTAAGAGTAACACAATAGTATATTATGATGCGAGGTTAGGAAGTGGTTTTTACAGAATCGAGGAAAACACTTCACAAACGTGCGTTGTACATTATTTTTTCGCGATGGTGTTTTCAAAATAACAAATAATAGTAAAATAACATTTGTTGGAAAAATTTGCGTTCATTATAAACAACTGACTAACGTTAACAATCTGACCAATGCTTATTCGGTAAATGCCGAAAATAATTTATTTGAGACTACAACAGGCCATGTACCAATCAGGGAAAAATTGACTGCAAGTATGAATTTATTGGTTCATATTGTTTGAAATAAAGTTCAGTTCATTTAAAATAAAGTGATTTGTTTCGTATAATGTATATTAACACTACCTTTTGGATATATTTTTGTATATACATTGTACGTAGTATACATAAAGACCAGTGGTTTTACTTCCCGCACTAGGTAGGTAATTTGTAATATTACAGTATAAGTATTTAGTTATTAATAGGTTGGCAACCCCGAAATTTAGGAAATTGAACTTTCAATCATGGTCGCCATTCCTGTTAGCACAATAGAACGCACTATCGTGCAAAAAAAGAATTAAAATCACTGTTATATAGATAATATACCGTAGACAATGTAGGCTTAGGAAATTTAACCTTACCAGAAATCTAAGCCGAATTTGCTACATGACAAGCCACAATGTTATTCTTAGAATATAGTTTTGTCTATTAAAGTTTTTTATATCACTAGGCATGTATTTTTTTTTTGTGAGGCTTTTATATAGAAGACGATTTTGACTAGTTTCATTCTTCAACTACAATGTTTGTGCATTTTTTCTTTTTTTTCTTTTGAAGCTTTGTTCTGGAACTGTGTGCGCTTGACCGAGTCTTCGAATATTGACAGGTTTTTTTTTTATCTGTGCGCAACATAAAATCGATTTTATATGTGATTATTGCACATGATTTAAAACAAAATGTAAACAACTTATGATGTACAGTACATCTACAAGTCAACTGAAAAATGTACAAGTTACTAGATTCGGGTTATAAACCCTACTGACTCATATTTATTTCGAACCACACATTCAAAAGATTGAGTCTATCTGAGATGGTAGCACAACTGCCTATCTATTGGGTATACGAACGTGTCAGAGCGTGGTTGAAAATTTTAATTACTTCGAAACTACAAAGGCTGGACGTGTATATTTTTAATAGGTAGCTTATACACCAGATGCCTGGATTAAATTCCAAATTTTGAAAGCTTAGTGGGCCTACTTTTGAGGGGTCCGTCCATCGAGTGGGAAGACCTCTCTTCTCTAATTAATAATAATTCTGCACTTTCTTTCGCTGCTAAGCCTTGCTTTATCCTTCGTGATTTTTGACAGGAGTATAGTCTGTGCCGACACCAAGGTATATCTTCTTCCTTATTTTCATTATCATCCCTCATACAACACACGTAAATATGCACTCATCAATCGTGCTTCTACGTACCCAATTCAAGACAATATCGCCTACATTATGTGGTTTGACAAAGTAGTGCGTAAAATGAAAATATTGACCACATTATCGCCAACTATCCGATTAGTATCAATCCAGAAGCACGAAAAGTCCAGTGGGTAAAACTTGACAACACTAACTGGCATCATCTAAATCGGAAGTTCTATTCTAAGCTTATATTTTCAAATGATTCCCTGTATAATTTATTTCTCTTAAGGATTGTGGAAAGCAACGGGAAGCTACCACACCTACAATTCCATATCAAAGCTGTAAGCATACCATGAAAGTGCTATGATTGCAGTGAAGGACCTGCCCGCGGGCAGAATTACTATAGATGGAAAATCATGGTTGATGCTACTCTCCCACATCATTCTTGGCCTATAAACTGTATTAAAATATTATTATTATTATTATTATTATTATTATCTATAAAACATTAGACAGTAAAACTTGTTTAATCCGGAAGGTGAATAATGCGCAAATCTGTCCAATGTGAAAAAAAAATATTGGTCCCGGCTAAATAATAGTAATTTTATGTGTATTTATTTTGTATAAAGCGGAATCTGTCCTACGCGGAAACCGAAGGATACTTCTATACAATTTATGAAAAAAAATATTTATAAGGCGGAAAGACAGAGATATATAAATTAGTTTCCACTTCAATGAATTCCCGTTAGGCGAAATAATAATAAGGGATGATTACTGCCGCCGGATGAAGTAGACTTTCTACCTGTATCTCAAATTTTCTTTCGGTCTCACTGCACACCCGTTATGCGAAATACAGGTTCGTTTAACAACTATTTGACATGTGACATCTGTCTTATAAATAATCAGTGCACTATAAAATCTTAAATTAATTTAAAATCTGAGACCGATTGCGTACGTATCTTTCACAGGTAGCGTTCTGAATTTCAGGGATAAAGATGGCTAAATCGTATGTATCACTGTCATTAAACGAAAAAGTGAAAGTGATTGAAGATAAAGAAAAGCAAACTTTCAGTACGCGAAATAATTACTAAATTTAGATGTGGAAAAACCCAAGTTTATGAGATTTTAAAACACAAAGAAAAAATAATGAATAGATGCAAGGAAATGATCAAATGAAGAATAAAGAAAAAAACAACGAAGTGGTGTAAAAGTGTTCTACAAGTGCACGATCAAAAAATCTCCAAATTTCCGGACCGATGCTACAAAGTCAAGCTCTAGCTGTTGTTATATCCCTAGGGAATAACGATTTCAAGGCAACTTCAGATTGGCCGGACAGTTTTAAAACACGACACAATGTAGTGTGGAATTAAATTTGTGGGGAGTCAGAGGATGTGGACGAAAGTATAGTAAGTGAGTGGAAACCGAAACTGCATACTTTAATTTCAGGATACGCGCCCAAGAGACATTTTTAATGCTGACGAAACAGGGCTGCTTTTTTTTTTTTTTTTTTTTTGCGCATTACCATCGAAGTTCCTCGTATATATTATTCTTCAGTTTTCAACGGCAGCAGAACTACTATTACTCCAAGGTATGTAGAAAGACATATACGGTATTCTATAATCTAAGATTGGTTAATTTTTTATAATGCGGAATTTTGTCTAATGCGGGAAAAAATTGGTCCCATGCCATTCCGCTTTGAATAAGTTTCACTGTATATTAAACAACTTATAATTAGACCTATGTTTTTTTTGTAGTTGGAACAAAGTTTTCATAAAGGTTTAAGTGACTTCATATTCCATTTAAACGATATATTATTTCTAACAAACATGGCGTTTAGTGATAAACTTAATCTGTTTAAACTACACGATAGAAAATCAGTAACGTAGCGTTTTGGAGAACGTACGGAAGGCAAAGCATGTGTCATGTTTGCCTAACCCAAGTCCATTAACAATGTAGCAAAATTGTTATCGTAGTTGTGCATATAAATTTCTTAGAATGTGCTTTTCACGTGTTTCACACAAATAAATCGCAACTTGTGTTTGTAACATTGAAGTATTTATGGCTGAATTTCTTTAACTCCTCCGACCCCTGTTCGATTATTCACGAAATTTATTATATCTCGAGCTTGAAAATATCTATTTTTATTAAAGTTATTTTAATATGCGAATACTGCAATGAAATAGCACAGCATTAAATTATATCTAATATCTTAATAAAACTATTTGCAAACTATTTAATAAATGAACTCATGACGTTCGATTAAGATATGGAAAACATCGATAACTAGCCAATACCCTAAATAAATGTTAATGTGTTTTTACCACCAGCCGTGTGCTGTTATACTTTCCCGGAAATCTGCTTATCCCGATCTTCTTGGCATCAATGAAAGACAAAAATGATTACTGTGAGTTATCCGTAGGAGATAAACATATGCTGTCCCGGACTTTTTTGTAGAGTTTGTTGAGATGATCAATTCTGTGTTTAATTTGGTGTAATTCTTATGGTTCAGGCAGTGTAAACCATTTAAGCGTCAAAATAGGGACTTTATTTCACGTTTTTCACTACAAAGGGTGATTTTTTAGGGCTGAAGGGTTTGAGTATTATAAACTCTCTTGCAGCCTATGTTCATCCCCGGAATCTCCAGAACATTTTTCAAAAAGCCCTATCGCAATCGGATGAACGGTATGGCCGCGCATAGAATACGAACAAACAAACAAACAAACATTGATTTTTATATATTAGATATGAGGAAACTATTAAATCTAACAGTTCCGAAACATGACCAAGCGGTTTAAGGCACCCTTGGACGGTATGTGCGCCAGATCGAGTACCCATGGGGGAATGCCTTTTCGTGTGAAGTTATGCATTCGTTTCTCGCCTAGCATCCTAAAAAATGGTTATCTATGAAAAAAACAACCACAAATTAAGAAATACCCTACACCAGAGTTCTCATAAAAGGGTTTATGGCGTCACAGTTCGTGCAGGTTGCATATTTACATTATTTTCCTACATCTCGCAAGAGGTTGCATGTGTACATTATGTTCATAGTTCCCACAAGGGACGTCAAGGACATGCAGATTACAGTATAATTAGGTTCACGTACACTACAGTTTTAAGGTGAATACCAATTTTAGATGGCCATTTAATTTATTTTAACTACGAATGATTCGGTCAGGGTGGACTAGTGATTAGCATGCTCGTCTCTGGTTTTAAGGTTCGGCAGTTTTAACCCGGCTGGATTAACTCGGATGGATTTTTCAGGATGTAAAAATCTTAAATAGGCCGTATGGGTTTTTTTTCACAACGAAAGTAATGCCATGGCTCCAGTGCCGTATATTTATGACATGTAGAAGAACGTAAAGTCTGAATTTGTCGGCCTTTTCACGACCTGATTTGAATTGTGACGTTAATGACCTGAGCTCTTAAATACAATAATAGCGTAAATAATAAACGTGAAATAAAAATGTGTACATATTAAATGCATGATTGCATCATTAAGAAATAAAAATGTGTACATATTAAATGCATGATTGCATCATTAAGAAATAAAAATGTGTACATATTAAATGCATGATTGCATCATTAATATACTCACATGAGTACACCGCTGCGCTGTGGTCTCAGGGTAGCGTGCTGCCTTGTCACGCAGCGGATCCGGGTTCGATCCCCGGTCGGGACAATTTTTCTGGGCGAGGTTTTTATCGGGGTTTTTCTTCACCTGTAAGACAAATCTCAGGAAAACTTTAAGGCCCAAACGGTCCCCGAAATCATATGGCATCTCAATCATCATCATTCATATTCATCTTAGGTTAAGCTTAGGATTAGGGACTCTCCTGGCAAACCATTATCATCATCATCATCATCACCCATCATATCATCGGGGCAACGTAACCCCGCCTTCCAGGCGCCCCAACCTCAGAAGTGGGTTACAAGTACGCCATGCCAGAAGAGAAACCAGGAATGTCGAAAGACAAACCTGGGCTTTTAATAAATACTCAGATGATAAGAAAACAATAAATTATTGAATTGTTGTGTTTCTTCGCATTTATGAGAACTGAGTACACTCTCCTCAGCATTATTACAAGCTTTATATTAGCTTGACCTGTATCTATCTATCTATCTATGTAACGGAATCTTTCAACGCGAATTTCACCCACTTAAAATCATTGGATCGACTTGAAACTTTGTATACTTGTAGAGGACCCGTGATAATACAATGGTTTCATATTTATTTTACTTAATAGAGAGTCACGCATACTTTGGATAGATACATAAACACAAACTGTTTCGTCCCAATATTTGGGGAACATTTTAAGCAGAACTATATGTATAATGGCTGTTGGACCCGACATTCTAACCACATCACGGCAATAATAGCTGGTTGATTGTCCACCTAAATTAATGATCATGTAGATGTGAAATCAGCAGACGGCTGGTAGACAAATATATTCTAGGGCTATCGCGTCAATAAGTTCTTATTAAAACAATCAATATAATTCAATTGTTCGTGTTATTTAAATTTAGTTCATTCTGTACTTTACAACATTTTAGATGATATCTCTAGTTTAGAATATTTTTATGAATAGCGGAAGGCTGTGTAATTCTATAAGTATGCCTACACGTGTCCAGCGTAATCCAGGTCGAGAAAGAGATTGGATGACGCCATTATTAGAGAAGATCAATGAAGTATTGGGATGCTTTCTACTACCATTTATTTCTTATTTTAGAAACATTTATGTAATATTAAAAATAAATAAATTTTCTCAGATTAACCTATATCATGCTATATATATAACAGTACATTTCCGAGCTACATCACAGCTAGTTGTTGAAACTGGAAATTTATATTTTGCACACTTTTCGCATTGCAGTTTTTTTTACCGCACCATAAAAACATAAAAATTAAATTAAATTAATAAGCACTGTTTAATTGATATAGGAGTAAAAAAGTATAGTTCTGAAATAATGGAGCAAAATTAAGCCAGAAACTTGCAAAACCTTGTTAATTCAATGAACAATAGTTTCAAAACAGTGTTAAAAGGAAAAAGCTATGCAACCTCGTACTGAACTATTGAGGATTTCTACAAAATTAGCATTTATTTTTGCCTTTTATTTTATTTGTTTATCTATACAAACATGAATATTATAAAAATGTATAATTTATTTTTCTTTAAATTAATGTAAATAGCATTTATCGAAGAGCAAATGCCTTTTTTTTAATTACTACACACTAGATATTATAAAAATAAACAAGTTTATAATACATTAAAAGAGAGTCACCCAAACTGAGGATCCAGGGCCGGATACAGCCCTCCATACCTTTCTATCCGGCCTGTATAATTTTAATATATTAAAATATCCTGAGAATAAACCTATAATATTAGTCTATCAGTAATGGAATAAGAACTTGTGAAATGTGTTATAACGACATAACAAGAAAAGTAGCAAATAAACACAGGCTTATAATAATAATAATAACAATAATAATAATAATAATAATAATAATTCACAACGCCATGTTAATGAATCTTCCATTTGGACCGCGATACAAATAAGATTGGGCCCCTCTGATTTAAAAGATTTTTTCTATAAAACCTACAGTATGCGTACAAACAAGATTGTTACTGACTGATTAAGTATTTCGCTCAAGGGTAAGCGAATAAAAGGATGGCTATACTAACTAATTGTATGTATCTAAAGTTAAAAATAATTGTCTTATATGTAAATAATCCCCCAGTATAATTTATTTAGATACAGCAAAAGCTCCTTATTCGCGGGGGATATGTTCCGCAAATATGCCGCGAATACAGAAACCCCGAATATAGAATGGTAATTTATAAAGGGATCCGTTCCAAGGTTACAAGATCAAATAAATATTTCTAAAAAATAAAATCAATTAATGAGAGATTTTGAACAATTTATCTTCTTCTTCTTCCTTTCAAGTATTAGGCAAGGCCTGTTACGATCCTATAGAAAATTTTTCCTCCAGCGTTTCATAGGACGGCCCAGTGATCTTCGTCCTCTTGGTATATAATTATAAACAGCTTTGAGGATCCGATTTGAACTCATTGTTTCTAGACGGTGTTTCCAATTTAGTTTGGTACTGCTTAATATATTCCAAAATTGGCGTAGTCTTCAATTCTTTTAAGATATCGGTGTTCCTTTTCCCATCCCATGTGGTGTAACCAGCTGTTCTGCGCATGAATCTCATTTCACAAGCCGTTATTCTGCTTTCATGTTGTATTTTTAGTGTCTATGCTTCACATTTATTATTACTGTCAAGTAAATAACTTAGTAATTTTTTCCTGTTTTGCCGTTTTTAAAATAACTCTCAATTAAGATTGATATTCAGCTGTGCATTCTGCGATAGAATTCCTTATTTTGTCCTCGGATTTCTTGATTCATTAGCGTTGAAACAGCGTGATATAGACGCAAACGACTCGCCGCCGCATATTAACGATCAACAATTCATATATTTTCTTTAAGCTGTAACACTACTTTTTTCCGCTTCGGAACTAATATTCTTTCCTTTTACTCGATATTATAACTGGCAACAAAGGAGAAGAGACACGTGTTATTTAATCAAAATTATTGCAACAAATGACAAGTTGAAACAATAAAACACCGATCGTGGCGAGGGCGGCATTTATCAACGGAAATAGCGGCTCATGAAATACTGCGGCGGTGGCTTTCCTAGAATATGTATATAATTATTATAATATTCATAAAGGTTCCGGTTGCTCTAGAATTTCTATAAAAGTTTTATAACAACGAACTTGAGGCTTAGTGACAATTAGGTTTGTTTTACTTTGATATTAATTTGTCCATTTGGTTTAAATCACGCTTTGTAAGCCCCATTGGCACCTGCCTGCTGTAAAAATAATACGATGCGTATATAAAGGATACTTACTTACTCACTTACTGACTGGCACTAACGAACCGCAGGTTCATGGCCGCGCGGACTTAAGCCCTCCATACATCCCTATCCTGAGCTAAAGTTTTCCAATCATTCCCTTATAATCTACTTCCTTCAACTTATAGTTAATGTTATTCGCCCACCTCATTCTTGGTCTACCAACTGGGCGTTTGCCCTCTGGTTTTCCTACAAGAAGCTTCCATGCAAGTCTTTCATTCTCCATACGTGCAACATGTCCTGCCCATCGCAGTGTATGAGACTTAACTGTTCTTATTATATCTGGCTTCCTATAAAGACCATGTAGTTCATTGTTAAGCAGTCTTCTCCATTCACCTGTCCATCTCTTTTTGGACCAAAAATATTCCTAAGTACTTTATTCTCAAATAGTCGTAATCTCATTTCCTCCCTTAAAGTAAGAGTCCATGTTTCGTATCCATGTAATATAACTGGTAGAATAATAGTTTATATATTTTCAGTTTGTTTTTTGAAAGGAGTTGTAACATCAAAAGTCTCTGTAATACACAATAGCACGCATTTCCAGAATTGAACCTATGTTTTATTTCTTTGTGCATCTCATTCCTATTTGTGATTATTGTTCCTAGGTTTTTGAATTCAGTCACTTCCTCAAAATTTCTTCTCCATTCACCTGTCCATCTCTTTTTGGACCAAACATATTCCTAAGTACTTTATTCTCAAATAGTCGTAATCTCATTTCCTCCCTTAAAGTAAGAGTCCATGTTTCGTATCCATGTAATATAACTGGTAGAATAATAGTTTATATATTTTCAGTTTGTTTTTTGAAAGGAGTTGTAACATCAAAAGTCTCTGTAATACACAATAGCACGCATTTCCAGAATTGAACCTATGTTTTATTTCTTTGTGTATCTCATTCCTATTTGTGATTATTGTTCCTAGGTTTTTGAATTCAGTCACTTCCTCAAAATTTCCCTCACTTGTCATTAGCTGTCCACTTGCGCTCTAATTATAATGTATCTCTACGCGTGACTATATATTTAGTTTTATTGATATTTACTCTATAAAGGATACTAATTCTTCTAATATACCGACTGGATCCAGGAGAAAATAAATTTTTAGCCCTTGAATAATGAAAACGCGAATAAGGAGCTGTTACTATATTTGAAAAGTTCCCAATTCCCATTGTCAGCCAATCTGCCTGAGCTTTTCGTGTTTTTCTCATTAGTCAAAACAAATGTTTGCTTTCTTATTTTCATCGCCACAATTTATTCAACTACTAATCACATTTTGACACATCAAAGAAAATTGAAATTAGTCGACCTTTGTAAATACTGGGAATGTACAACTCAAGTATATAACAAAAATTATAGACAAGATATTACTTGAGATGAAACCTTTTAAAATAACAATATTATTTAAATTATCTTTAATTTTTTGACTTGTGTCATCATGGTAGTCTCTGTAGGTAACGTATAACTGTATAAGTATAGATTACACAACATTATAATGCCAACATAATCAATACATAGTGGAGCGACACGACAAGATCAATGTTCATATTGAACTCGCATATTCCCTGTCCTGACGCGATGTGTAGAGCAGACACCGTGTCCTCTTCTTCGTTTACTCCCTTGTTTTAAGCTAAACAAGAGAGTAAAAACACGTATAAAATTTATTTCATATTACTTAAATTCTGTTTTTATGATATACGAAATGTGAGTTTTTTTTTATTTGGATTAATTAGAGTAAAAGGTAAAGTGATCCCACTACAGGCCTCAGGAGGCCCTTGGGGTAGTAGGAGGTTAAGGCTCCCACTTTTTCTTGACAATCGGCACTTGATGTCAGCCGGGTTGTCAGCCCTGCGTGACGGCCGCCTTTACCCCAGAACAAACGTCTGGTACTCATTTCAGTTAGAGGCTGAGTCGACCCCAGGGCCATAGTGCCGCCAGAAGGTTTGGGTCAGTTTAAAAATCCTGACCCCACCGGGACTCGAACCCTCGACCTTCCGGCTTGTAGCGCAGTGCGGATTAATTAGAGTGGTGGAAGTTATTTTCGTCAGAAAAAAAGTGTAGGCCTACAACTCAGTTCAATTCAAGTCTCTATTTATCTATATCCATCTATAATGGCTTAGCCCATTGTTAAGCCATAGTATCTTCTTTTTACTTACTTTTTACTTTTGAGGGCCTCTCCACTTTTCAGCGGTTACCCTGTATTCCCATTCGCCATTCTTGCTGATCACGCCATTCATCCTCCTCCAGACCTCGGTCGTTCATCAATCTATGGATCTCTCCTCTCCAAGTTGTTCTTGGCCTGCCCCGTTTCCTTCTACCAGAAGGTGACCATTCCAAAAGATCACCTATCATCCTCCATTCTCCTGACATGGCGATACCACTGAAGAGCTCGTCTTCAATCCTTTCCACCACTGTCTCCTCCATATCCATCATCTGCCTCACTTCTTCATTTCTTCTTCTTTCCAAACTGGACACCCTGGCACTGCGTCTTATTCCACCCATCTCCACTGCCAAGATCTTAGTTTTTTGTCCCTCTACCAAAGTACATCCCTCAGCACCATAAGTCATTATGCTTTCCACAACAGACTTCAAAATCCTCTTCTTCGTGTGGTTTGACATGGTCCTACTCCACAGTACTCCTTTCAACATTTTTATGGCTCTTCATGCTTGTACTAACCTGCTATCTACTTCAGCTTTACAACTCCCTGATTCATCAATAAGTGATCCCAAATATTTACATTTTTTAACAGCTCTAATAATTCCTTGGGATAGGGATATATCTCGTCCACTTCCGCCTACTACAAGATATTCAGTTTTGTCCATGTTTATTCTTAATTCTCCTATTTCAAAAGCATTTAGAAGTTTTATCATCATGTATTTCACATCCTCACTACTCTGAACTATCAACACTTGATCATCTGCAAATATTTGCTCGTAGATGTCATGGATGGCATGCAGTCAACACACCAACACAGACAACTAAGTTATTACTTGAACGTTCATGTCGGTAAATTTTGCTTAGACGCCTCTGTATTCAGGCTTAAGATATTTTACGAGCCTGAATTTTTTTTAGACTTAAAGTCCCTCCTGGAGGACTTGTTCCTTGGATTTTTCTGTCCTAAAAAATCCATCGACCCTAGCCGGATTTGAACCCACGACCCTCGGAACTAGAGGTAAGGAGCATGATCACTAGTCCACCGCGACCAACAATTCAAGCCTCTGTCCTATGTTAAATTTTGATTCAGGTCAGACCTCTAAATTCATTACATTACAACATTTCCCCCCGAATTTATTACAGTAGTTTTAGCGCCATGTTAATTTCTGGAAAACAATAGTATATTATGATGCAAGGTTGGGAAGTGGTATTTATAGAATCGAGGAAAATGTTTAAAAACCGAGCGATAGCAAGGTTTTTAATTTCCGAGATTCTGTAAAACACTTCACAAACGTGCGTTGTACATTATTTTTTGCGCGATGGTGTTTTCAAAATAATAAATAATAGTAAAATAATAACATCTTTGCTGGAAATATGTGCGTTCATTACAAACAATTGAGTAACGTTAACAGTGTGGGTAGTGTTCATCAGTTGAAAGAACAGGAGGCCGTGAGACCATTATTATTAATAAAATGATCGCAAGTATGTATTTATTGTTTTATGTTGTTTCAAATAAAGTTCAGTTTATTTAAAATGCAGTGATTTGTTTCGTATAATGTATATTAACACTACCTTTTGGATATTTTTTGTATATACATTGTACGTAGTATACATGAAGGGCAGTGGTTTTACTTCCCGCACGTGGGTGTAAATATAATATTACAGTATAGTTATTTAGGTTGGCAATCCCGAAATGTAGAAAGCTGAACTTTCAATCATGGTCGCCATTGCTGTAAGTACGACAAAACGCACTATCGTGCAAAAATAAATATTACTTATACCAATAAATTTAACTAGTTAATTTGACATTAACGCTAATAATTGGTTCTTCTTTTAAGAGAATTAAATATTGATAAACCTGGTAGACTGCGATGGGCAGGACATGTTGCACGTATGGGGAATGAAAGACTTGCATGGAAGCTTCTTGTAGGAAAGCCAGAGGGAAAACGCCCAGTTGGTAGACCAAGAATGAGGTGGGAGAATAACATTAACTATGATTTGAGGGAAGTAGATTATACAGGGAATGATTGGAAAGCATTAGCTCAGGATAGGGATGTATGGAGAGCTTATGTCCGTGCGGCCATGAACCTACGGGTTCGATAGTGCCAGTGAGTAAGTAAGTAAGTAAACGTGGTATATTAAATATATTTCATTGATTTCATTTAGATAAGTATCATAAAATGTATTTCGTTATGTAATCTCTTCAGAGCATTGTCAATGACGCTGATAATAAAATTTTATTTAAACAACGAGTGAGTTTTATTCCCAACTCAGCCGATAGAATAAGATATACAGTAATGGACAAAAATATTCGAATAAGACTATAGATGAACTTAAAATTAACATTTTGTTGAAAAAATCATCCGAATATTACTACTATGTTGGTAGATTATAATGTTTTATCATTACATCTAAAAAATTAAATCGTTTATCATATGTTCAGAACTAGAATAGCGGGAAATAGGCAATGTGCTTATCTAATTGAGTTGAATTTCGCCAAAACAAATGTAATCGGATAGATAACTTAAAGGGAAAAATATTACGGTGTAAACGATCGATCATTTGCACTTTCATTCAGTCTTTTTTCTGATCACCCTGGTTTGAAAACATAAAAATACCATGGAACATAAAGGTACAGAAATGTCTACTGAAGAAAGAAAAGTCGTGATAAATCAATTTGTGTCGAGTATTACAAAAATAACTAAAACAGTGAATTTGCTAAACTGTCTTTGACATTGTAAAAGAGTGTAAAGCAAGGAATATTTCAATGAATTATGTTCGGAAAAACCATCAGAAGAAGCTTATCACCCCGAGAAGAAGAATATTTATTAACATATAGTAAAGAAAACTCCAGTAGTAAGTTCATCCGTAATATCAGTGTAGAAACATCTAGATTTGGGGAAAGATGTTCATCCAAAAAGAGGGAAGAAAACTCCTCATCAAGCTACAATGTTCAAGTGCCAATAAGAATGTAATTTATGTATAAGGTAAATATATATATTCAATTCTGATGATCGTGCTTGTTTATAGATAAAGCCAAACGTGGAATTGGAACATATGAACTTTCAGTTCAGTATGTTCAGTATTGTATGGAAACAGTCTAGAGTTCGGCCTATACCAAAAATAAGTATACCTGCTAACTGTAATGCCTTCCGACCGATTAGCATCCTTCCGACATTATCTAAAGCCCTGGAATATATTGTACATAAGCAAATGACTGATTATCTCCAAGAAAATCACCTCCTTGATCCTTATCAATCCGGCTTTAGATCTGGTCATAGCACAACCACAGCTTTGCTAAAAATTACCGAAGATATTCGTGAAGCCGTGGACAGACGTTAATTGACTCCTTTAACCTTACTTGACTTCAGCAAAGCTTTTGACACAGTAGACCACGACTTACTTATGATAAAGCTCAAGCACCTACATTTGTCTGACAGCGCTGTATCCTGGTTTGACTCATACCTGCACGGTCGTCAACAATACGTTTCATTAAACTCTAGATCTTCGACTTGGCGTAACGTGCCGGCTGGAGTCCCCCAGGGCAGTGTTCTCGGACCTCTTCTTTTCTCAATCTACATAAATGATTTGCCAACTGTACTAAAGCACTGCCGTTATCACCTCTATGCTGATGATCTCCAAATTTACCTACATTCACCTCCTCATTCTCTCTATAACAGCTTGATGAAAATGAATGACGATCTCATATCCATCTTAACTGGTCTTCAAGTATCGGTCTAAATCTAAATCCTAACAAGTCACAAGTAATTCTAATGGGACAACAAAAACTGCTTACAACCTTTGACATATCTACACTTCCAAACATTACTATAAATAATATAATTATCCCTTATTCTTCTTCAGTAATAGATCTTGGACTACATCTAGACGCAAATTTAACCTGGCAAACACAAGTGAAACACATATGTAAAAAGACTTTCTCCATCTTACATTATCTTAGACGTTTAAAGAATTTTCTCCCAGTTTCGTTAAAACAAATCCTAGTGCAGAATCTTGTGTTACCACACTTCGATTATTGTGACATTATATATAATGATCTAAACTATGCCTTGTCGCAGAGACTGCAGCGTGTTCATAATGCTTGCATTCGATTCATTTTCAATATCCGCCGTTATGACCATATTTCCGAACACTTTAATAACCTCTTGGCTCCGTCTTACTGACAGACGTAAATTGCACTCTCTTTCGCTACTTTTCAAGCTTCTGAATTCCTACATTCCTACTTACCTGGCGTCCAGATTTGAGAAGTTATCCTCCTACCACAATATTGACACTAGGTCACAAGATAGCAGTCTGCTAACAATTCCTCTTCATAGCACTTCCTCCTATTCTACTTCCTTCACAGTAGCCTCCGCCCGCTCCTGGAATCTCCTTCCTCAAGATATCAGGGGTTGCCGCACACTTGGCACCTTTAAGTCACGCTTATACAGTTACCTGTTGTCTAATAATTAATTTTTCTCTATTTATTTAATTTTCTACTATGTCATTAATCTTTTCCTCGTTTTTTTTATATATCTCGTACATATTATATATTTAATTCGTTAAATTTAGAGTAAATCAAAATACATTATAAATATTAATTGTATTGTATTCATAACTTGTAATCGTTTATATATATATATATATATATATATATATATATTGTAATTTAGATTTAAGACTTTTCTTTTGTATTTTTTTAAACCTGGTTGAGTGGTAGACAAGGCCTTAAGGCCTTAACTCTGCCAGGTAAAATAAAGCTATTATTATTATTATTATTATTATTATTATTATTATTATTATTATTATTATTATTATTATTATGTTACTACCTGAACTAACGCGGCGAACCAAATGAAGTATAAAAGTCACAAATTATCATAATTGCCGAAGCTTCGTTTATTCTCTTGAATCAATAGGATTATATATATATATATATATATATATGTTAGATTTTTCAATATTTACATAATGAAGTTGTGTTCCGAAATTCGTATGTAATCCAATATTCTGCCACATTCTTTCTACTGTTGATGTTTTATTCTAAAACTATATCACGCTCTTGTCTCCCTGATACATACAGTATGTAGCTATGAAAATAACAAAATATGGACATGATTTCATTTGAAGCTTTATCATACTGCTAGTCCAAACACTATGGGACTTCGTCAAGAGAAACAAATTCAAGCGTTATAAACATATAGGCCTACTGTATCTGATTCCGCAAATATCGATCATCCGCGCTATTGTATTCTTCTTTGAAACCTTCCGAATGAAATCTCCTATAAACATAACCTATGTCAAAAATAACAAGCAACATAGAATATTAGCACGTTGCAGCTCTGCTAGGCACTATTACTTACCTCTTTTTTTTTTTTTAAATCGCGTATTACCATACCCGGTCAAAACTTAAATATGCCAACAGTGAAAATGACAAATAATTATAGCATATACCGAGAGACGTTACTATGCATACCCTGCTCCTTTTTCGGACAATTAAGTAAATAAAATTGCAAGTGTGATTACCACGTCTTCATCACCAGGATGATATATTTCTTTTAAGAGTACCAAAAGCTTTTTTGTGAATATATGAGTGTCAGACTGCACTTTGCATTAGCAATTCTAAGTTTTCCTTTGTGTCAAACATCAGAAGGAATCGTCCGAAATGTTGCCTTCACATGTGAATCCTATATCAGAAACCCCATCCCCCAGAGTCGTCTGATAAGATTGTCAGAAGTCGCAGAATTGGATTAGCAAGTTATCTCGCCGTAGTTCCAGACGAAATAAATCCCGCTTGAGACTTCGTGTAACTCATTCATTAGTTTCCTGATGGAGCTGCAGGATATTCTTGTTTCAATTTTCTTTTACTGGTAATTCTTTCCGCTTCTTCTTCTTCCCTATTTGGTTCATGCATATGAGAAATATGCTGTCAGACTTAATTCTATGAATATAATTACCTCTACCGATCACTCCTTTGTGAAAGTACTTGTATAGTCCTACTCTCAGTACAATTTCCTTGCTTTCTGTCACAATACTTGTACAAAATGTAGCAATTACCAATAATTTCATCACTCATCGGTCCGATTATATTATTATTTTTTTTCTCTATATACTGAAGTCAGTCACCATAAAGTACATTGTCGAAAATTTTACGTTAGAATTTTTTTTATTTACATTAGAAATGTAACCTACTTTTGGAAAAATATATACGCATAAATTCATCATCATCATAGTACATTCACGAATTTAGGCCATTTGTTGACCTGTTTCGGCCTCAAGAGAAACACCATCCAGAAGTCTTTTGAGTGGACGTCCTGGTCTTCTTCTTCCTGCAGGTTGATATCTTAACATTTGTTTGGGTATTCTGTGATCTTCCATTCGATGAACATGTTGCATCCATCTTGACTTATAATCAGAAATTTTGTTTTCTAAAGATTCCATGTGTAATTCTTCTAAGATGTCTTCATTTTTTTTTGATCTAGTAGTGTGTATCCTGCAGTCCTCCGAAGATATCTCATTTCAGCAGATCTAAGTCTCTGTATATCCTTCTGTTTCAACGTCCATACTTCGCTACCATACAAAAGAGTTGGAAGAGCCAGTGCTTTATACACTTTCAGTCTTGAATGCTTTTGGACTAACTGTGGCTTGAAGATAGAATTTATTAACCCTAAAATTCTTAAAAATTTAGATATTTTTGCATTTACATCCTTTTCTTCTTCATATGAGATATTGCATCCTAGATATGTAAAATTATTCACCTGCTCCAAAATTTTATTGTCCAGTACAATTTTACTTCTGACAGGATCTACACCTTGAAATGCCATAATTTTTGTTTTTTCTGTAGATATCTTTAATCCATATTCTTCTGTAATTTTGTTAAGTTCATACAGACCTTTCTGTAGATTATCTTCGGAATTTGCTATTATTATTTGGTCATCTGCAAACAATATGGTGTTTAATTTTCTATTTTCTGATATTCTTATTCCAAATTTATATGTTTTGTTCCAGCAACATATTACTTCATTGATATAAATTGCAAAAAGTGTTGGGGATAGGGGCAGCCTTGTCTCACACCACGATTTATAATTCCCTCTTCAGAAAATCTGTTATTTAATTTAATCTTTATGGTGTTGTCTTTGTAAATATTTTGTATATTCTGCCGAAGTGAATTTGGTATATTTCTGTCTTCCAATATATTTAAGAGTTTGATCTCTTGACTGTGTCGAATGCTTTTTCAAAATCTATGAAAGCAAAATGTGTTTCTAAGTTGAATTCTCTTCTTTTTCAAGCAATAGTTTAACAGAAAATGCTGAATCAATACAAGATCGTCCTTTCCTAAATCCATTTTGACATTCCATAAGGAATTTTTCACTGAAACTTTTCAATTTTCCATTTAAAATGTCTGCATAAATTTTGTAGCATGTGTTTTAACAAACTGATTCCCCTATAGTGTCCATTTTTCTCTTGTCTCCTTTCTTGAACAGGGGTATAACAATGCTTGTCTTCCATTCTTGTGGTATATCTGCATTTTTGAATACATTATTAAAGAAGGACAACAGTCTTTCATGGAACTGTTTGCCTGCATATTTGTACAATTCAGAATTCAAGCCATCTGTGCCAGTTGCCTTCCCAATTTTAATTTCTTTAAACTATTGTTCAATTCTTCCAATGATATTATGGAATCTGTCTCATTATTATTTCGGAAAATTGTATCTTCATAGCTATTGTCAGTCCAAAGACTTTTATAATAATTGAAAAAATCTTCTTTGTTACTCCGCAATTAATTTTGGTAGATTCTTTAATATCTTTATTCAAATGTTTTAATATTTTGAAGGCATTAGGTTGGAGCTTATGCAAATCTGATTCTAAATGTGTAACAAATTTAACCATGTTTTCCTATGTCTCTTTCTTATTTCCCTCTTAACAATAGCTCTACAGCGTTTGAATTCTATTTCATTTTCTACTGTCTTTGTGTTCAAATATTTTTTATAAGCTGCATTTTTTCTTCAATCAATTGTTTTATTTGATCATCCCAGATTTTTAGAGTTCTATTTCTTCTTTGTTGTATATTTACTTTTCCTAAAGTTTCATTAGCTGCATTTTGAATTATCATTTTAATGTTTTTCCATTCTTCTTCGACATCATTACTTTCTGGAGTTGTAGCCATATATTGCTGAATTCTTCTCGAATATAACCATTTAATGCTGTCATCATAAAATAATTTTACCTTGTACTTTTGTTCTATGCTCTGTTGTTGTTTCTTCTTTTTTAACCATCTTGGTGGAAATCTTATTTTTGCTTCTACTAGGTAGTGATCTGAACCGATATCATATCCTCTGTAGGCTCTGACATCGAGAAACAATTTAAAAATCTTATTATTTGCAATGAAATAATCAATGATTGATTTTGAGTCCTGACGATGCCAGGTATACTTATGTATGTTTCTATGATTATAAAAGGTATTCGTTATTCTCAGTTCATTGTAGATAGCAAAATCAGTTAATCTTGTCCCATTCCTATTGCTGGTTGGTTCGCCAAATGTTCCAATATTATTGTTGACTTGAGCATTGCCCACTCTGGCATTTAAATCTCCTATTATGAGAATGTAATCATTTCTATTAATTTTGCTATAAATTTCTTGTAATATTTTATAAAATTCTTCATTGTCTTCTTCACGGCCTTCCTCTGGTGCATATACACCAAGAACTGTCAAATTACCTCTATTTATTTTCAGTCGAAGCTCTAATATTCTTTCATTCCAGTAAGTGTAGTGTCGCATAAATTATATTCGTAAATTAGTACAACATTTTTTGATTGTACGTCTTCGGAAAATGTAATTTCGGAAAAAATTATAGCCTACAAGTAAAAATTATAGACGAAAAATTTGTATCATAAAAATGGACATTAAAAAATAAAGGTAGTTACGAATAATGCTTTCAGAATTCTTTTTGAGAAAAATTCAAGTACTTTGCACAAATATGGAACATTTAAGAGATGTACGAAATTAAAAATTTGACGCTTACTTTAGGGACCTTGAAACATCTGAAAAATCGGGAGATCCGTCGATCTTGGGAACTGAATTTGATACTTTCTGAAAAGAGACATACACGTCACTATACGGGAAATTCTGTACATGTGTGTCTAAACAAACAAGACTCAAAATTTGTTCTTATCAGGAGTTTTTTAACAGCAGTAACATGTAGCAGACGTTTCTTATCTACCTACAAGAACTACATAATCCAAAGCTTAATTATAACAATAATCATTCAGACATACAGAGTGATTAACGAATTGTGTTTGCTATTGTTATGTGAAAATCATATATTTTATCTTGAGTTTGATACTTGAAATATGAATCATATAATGTTGTGAGTATGCGGAGACACTTAGGAAAGGTTTCTGTACATTTATAGAAAAGATACAACATTGACTACTGTTATTTTAAATGCGACCTCCTATTTTATTTTAGATAGAATTAAATATATATTTATTGGCTTTTCAATACAATTTGAATAATTAGTTATGCCATATTAGAATAGTTCCTAAGAGATGTTGAATTGGCAGGAGCTGTGTACCATTGTATAGACTTACTGTTACAAAATACTTTACCTTATTACTACAGGAACAGGTGTCTAACCACCAAGTAGATGTTCAAATGTGCCACCGCTATTGTTTACGCGTTCCCGAATACGTTTCGAAAAGGGTCCTCCTACAAGGACTAGTTGGTGATCTGAAATGGACCGGCATGTTTTCCTGATCCGATGTTGCATATTGTGGCATAGACCGTTGTTTCACATATCTCCATAAGAAATAATCCAATTATTAGCAAAAAATAGCAGTAGCAGATGTCAACTTTCACACGTCTGTAACACGTTAACCAAAAGAGATAGAAACCTCATTCTAACGGAAATGTATTTATTTTTCAAGGACACTTCAAACGAAGGAAAGTAGCGTGCCATGATCAATTTAAAATAATGAAGTTCGAAACCACAACTTAAAGACGAATAAACATCAAAATGTGCTGAGCATCTCCGCATAGAGGCACATCAATCATTCACATGTTTCCATAATTCGTTTCACACTAATGTTCATAGTATTTATATAATGAGACGAAACATGATTCGTGAATCACCCGGTATATAAAATGTAAAAATTAACAGATATGTTACTCAGATAATTTGATAATACTTTTAAAATTCATGGTGAATCACAGTTTAGATTATAAAATAAATTGTTAAAATCTGAAAATGAGCACATATTTTAATTATTTGACGAAGTATTTTTAAACAGAAATTCATTTTCTTCTGTATTATTGGTTATAATCCATCACATTATATGGTTTATATTACTTTATGTATACCATTCTCCATTGCATTAATTATTTTCTTAGAATAAGTCTTCTTCCCAATACATTATTATTTTTTTATTTGTATGTATCATAATTTATGTAAAAATGAAACTGGCTCCTAAGTTTAAATGTATATATTCTATTTGTATTATTCGTGTAACTGAACTGCACCCGAGCACGAGCACTTGCTCATTCGGGTGTCAATACTGTATATAACGTTTATTTGTAAATAAAATGTATTCTTATTCTTATTTTAGTTGAGGATTTGAACTGTGGGATACTCATTTTAAGATTTTAACATTTTATAATTGATAGGCCTATAACTAATGTATAATATTGGCCAAAAATTTGCCCAACAACGTATTAAGTCAATAACTATAACTCTGACTGGTTGAATCAATTTAATTTGCTTGTGCTGGAAAACTAATCAGAAACTCTGAACTAAATAGTTTACAAATAAATGCAATGGCGCGGAAAACTACGATCAAAGTTTTAGTCCTGTTAGTCGCCTTGGAATTTTAACTGGGACTACCCGAATATATTCATAATATTGTTACATTCCTTCAGTATTATTTAATTTGTAATAAATGTTATGGAGAAGTTGTGAAATTTCTTTTCGTGTATGATTCTCAGTTCGCTAATATTTCCTTTAATTTAGTTTCATAAAAATTACCAGAAGAACTATTTGAAGATACGAATATTTTTATCTTTGTCTTACAAGCAACTATCAACCATTACATGCCGAAACCTACCTTGAAATTTCTCTCACAGAAACGTTGTGATGTAGCAAGGCCGTGTCCATTTTTTTTTTAGCTGTCGTTTCTAACTACAAGGCACATACATCGATGCCAGAATCCAGCAATGGCAACCACTGTACGGAGCAGATGGACTCTGCTTGAGTAAGAGCGAAGTGGTGTGAGGCGGGACATGGCACGGGCGGCAGAGAGTGAGAATTATCCAATCTACCAATTTTTATAGGAATTAAATAATGGAAATGGACAGCTAATGACAAATGAGGGAAATTTTGAGGAAGTGGCTGAATTCAAATACCTAGGAACAATGATCACAAATAGGAATGAGATGCACAAAGAAATTAAACATAGGCTCAATTCTGGAAATGCGTGCTATTATGCATTGCAGAGACTCTTGATGTCCCAACTGCTTTCAAAAAACGTTAAACTGAAAATATATAAAACTATTATTCTACCAGGTATATTATATGGGTGCGAAACATGGACTCTTACTTTAAGAGAGGAAAGGAGATTACAAGTATTTGAGAATAAAGTACTTAGGAAAATTTTTGGACCAAAGATAGATGAACAGACAGGTGAATGGAGAAGACTACATAACAATGAACTACATGGTCTTTATAGGAAGCCAGATATAATAAGAACAGTTAAGTCTCGTAGACTGCAATGGGCAGGACATGTTGCACGTATGGGGAATGAAAGACGTGCATGGAAGCTTCTTGTAGGAAAGCCAGAGGGAAAACGTCCAGTTGGTAGACCAAGAATGAGGTGGGAGAATAACATTAACTACGATTTGAGGGAAGTTGATTATACAGGGAATGATTGGAAAGCATTAGCTCAGGATAGGGATGTATGGAGAGCTTATGTCCGCGCGGCCATGAATCTACGGGTTCGATAGTGCCAGTGAGTAAGTAAGTATTAAACCCAATGGGTACAACCAGGACACGACACACACCCAGTTCCAAGGTTGAGATTTTAAAAACTCCTTATCCCGTCGAGAATCGAACCCGGGTCGCCGGAATTAAAGGTATAAACTCTACCAACCACGCCACAGCGACGGTCCAATCTACCAATTGGGAAGTTGTATTACTTCCCTGTAATTTATATGAGAGATTTGGCGCCAGATTTTAGTACCTTGCAATTAAAAACGGCATATCAGTTTTTTGGACACAACCTTTGTACATCACAACGCTTCTCTAGGAGAAATTTCAATATTCGGTATGCAATGGTTGACAGTTTCCTTGTTGTTTAACCTGTCCCTCGTAGGTAATTTTACATGCCCCATGCCACTTGGTCATTCAGGGACATGCTCTATCGGGAGAATATTTTAAACCCCGGATTACGTTCTTACTTTTTAGGACACACAAAGACAAGGAGGAGCTCACTAGATGAGTGAGTGATCAGCTCAATATCAGGGCCACACAAACATTTAAAACAAGATACACAATTCACTAATACAATCGTACTAAACAAGATTGATATGATTTGAATGATTGTAATGTCCAAATGATGTTTCGGAACCATTCAGGCCTTAACGTTTCTTGATATATGTTTTACGGAGAGGAAAAATCCCGGAAAACTACACCAGGAAACTTGTCCCGACCGGGGATCGAACCCCGGCCCAGTGTTTAAGGCAACGACGTTAGCCTGAGACCACAGCGGTGGACATACGAATATTTTTAAAAGTACAAACGCTATGTACGTTAAAATCTAGGGATGAAAAAGTAATATGAAACATGAAAGAGCTATATTCTCTGTCCCAATCTACTCTATTTCCAAACCCCGCGGTTTTGTGGAATCAAGTGATTATAAATTGATTACCTCTGTCATGTCTCATGCAACCAAAGACCCAGTTTATCTACTGCATATCACATAATAGCTTACTTTTGTACACGTGTGGGTCTCAAGTTATCCCAAATTACCAAGAGACAATACACTAACAGAGAGAGAGAGATAGAGAGAGAGATTTAGTTTCTCGGGTTCGTATATTTGACGATGTTTAGTATCCCCATTAAGGTTTAACCTGACTTGTTGCCATAATATTGCATCATTGTTATTTTTAAATATCCCATTATTAATTCTGCTTGTTACTGTTTTACATATTATAATTATACCGTATATAATTAAGGTATAAATGGAAAACAAATATAAAATTAAGAATTCAGTATATTTCTGTTAATTTTTTTTCTCTATTTTTTCTTCTTCTTCTTCTTCTTCCTTCCAAGTATCAGGCGAAGGCCTGTTACGATCCTATAGAAAATTTTCCTTCCAGCGTACCTCGGGAAATTCTCGTATAAGACTTGAAAGCATAATAATAGTCCCTTCGATTGGTTGCTGGCTAAAGGAAGGCAAGACCAGTGATGGGGCTGCCATCTTATAGCCTCTGTCAGGCTTTTCTGGAGAAGAAAAGAAAATAGAGGAAAGAAGAAATGGAAGAATGGAAAGACTCCCTAGCCCTCGGATGCCCTAATAGCGTCGGGGTCGAAAAAACAAGAGTTAACCAAGAGAGGTTAGATAGTAAAGTTAAAAGAGTGCAAAACACAAGTAAGTGGAAGAAATGTTTTGCAAAGCTTGGGCACCTTGTGGTCGCCATCCACATATCCCCTAGATAAGGACCCCTGAGGGTTTCTCTATTTTTTAGTCAGCTGAAATTGGATTATTACAAATATATGTACACCAACATTTATAAATAATTATTATGAAAAGGGCGTATCTTGTAATTCTGCGATTATTCTTTGTAAATAATATTGCCGCTTAAAATTATAAATAACTATATTTACGCTCTGTATTGCATAACTAAGTAACTAACTAACTCACTGGCACTATCGAACCCGTAGGTTCATGACCGCGCGGATATAAGCTCTCCATACATTGCTATCCTGAACTAATGTTTTCCAATCATTCACTATATAATGTACTTCCCTTAAATACCACCTCATTCTTGATCTACCAACTGGACATTTTCCCTTTGGTTTTCCTACAAGAAGCTTCCATGCGCGTCTTTCATTCCCTATTCGTGCCACATGTCCTTGTCCATCGCAGTCTACAAGACTTAACTGTTCTTATTATACCTGCCTTCCTATAAAGACCATGTAGTTCACTGTTATGCAGTCTTCTCCATTCACCTGTCTGTTCATCTCTCTTTGGTCCAAAAATGTTCCCCACTTTTTAAAATGTATTTTTGTAAGCTTTCCTCTACCTTTTAATGCCTGAACATCAGTAGCAATGGCTAATGGTGGATTGAGAATGAGAGATGGACTGTCAGTGACTAGATTTACTTATATACAATGCTCGAAATTTTATTATAAATGAGGTGTCTAAAATCCGGAGAAGTTAAGTGCAGTTTTTTTGGTAAGTGCACCAAAATGTCAAAATGAATGGCACGGAATGTCAGTTGTTTGTAGGACAAAAAAATACACAATTTCGCGACAGCCTTAGAAAGACCTTGTCCTTCCAGCCGGTTGCCAGTCTCACATCTGCATGACATGTCAATCAGAGTTGGACGATCATCTAACTAGTATAATGGTAACGTGTGATCAGCATGATATTTTAAAATATTTATCTATTTAATATAAACGGCGACGTTTGAAAACAAATGAGAAACATTATGTTTATTTAGTTCATCAGAGCAACTAGATCATATTTATTGCCAAATATAATCGCAATATAGTAAGAATGCACCCTAGTGGAGAAAAATGTTAAACACATCATTACAGATTATCAATTAATTTCTGATGTCCTATGATGTAAATATGTTAATTATATTTTTTCTGCAACGTTAATCCCTGGGAAATAATACGTTTAACAAAGTGCAAACAGTGGTTCCTTTTTTTGTGGTATAATCAATTGCTACGAATGTTTTCCTATTATATCTCGCAAGCAAAATCCGGTTACTTTCGTGCACTATATATACAATCTGGGAGCCACTTGAGCAGATTAAAGTGATAAAATCGAGGTGAAAAACGACTGTGATTGGTTGTAAATCAAAATTCATTGAAATGTGATTGGTTATTGACTGCCATTTGGTGCATGAGTCAAACTATTATCACGAATGTAAAAAGATTCCTAAGAAGACATGAGTTCTAAGGTTAGACTATGTGGTCTCGTCTCTATTTTACGTACATATTATTCTTTATTTCACTATTTTGTTAGATATCCTTCACAAAATTGTTCTTAATATTTATATTAATTTTATAAAACTTGTAAAATTACGAAAACGTTAAAAATTAGTGATTTTACTAATCGCTGTCTTCAATCATAGAAGAATATGTCAAAGCTTTACCATAGAACAACCTCCATGGTTTTTACTGAGTCATATACAGGGCTCAATAACAATGGGACATGCTCTTGACTATAGCAGTGACACCTGATTCATGTTCTATAGAAACGGTTAGATGTGTCTGAATTCCGAACGTCCATTGTATATCCCTACTAGACAACATCAAGAGATCTGCGAGCACTGCACCTCGAAATAAAATATCCGGATGAAACATTAATACAAAAGATAATATGTCAATTTTAGTAAAAAAGACTACTAATGAAACTGAATCATAAAATAATATATCTACATACCCCGTACTTCCCCGCGTGAGGATTAGGGTGTTCCCAAGCGGGAGTGTCTTAACCAAGTTAATTTCTTTATCTACAGATGTCAACGAGTGATATGGAGTGAGCACATCTTCTCAATAAGAAAACCTAGTAGGCATATAAGGTATTACCTGGATAGATACTTACTCACTGGCACTATCGAACCTGTAGGTTCATGGCCGCGCAGACATAAGCTCTCCATACATCCCTATCCTGAGCTAATGTTCTCCAATCATTCCCCGTATAATCTACCTCCCTCAAATCATAGTTAATGTTATTCTCCCACCTCATTCTTGGTCTACCAACTGGGTGTTTTCCCTCTGGCTTTCCTATAACAACAAGCTTCCATGCAAGTCTTTCATTCCCCATACGTGCAACATGTCCTGCCCATCGCAGTCTATGAGACTTAACTGTTCTTATTATATCTGGCTTCCTATAAAGACCATGTAGTTCATTGTTAGGTAGTCTTCTCCATTCACTTGTTTGTTCATCTCTCTTTGGTCCAAAAATTTTCCTAAGTACTTTATTCTCAAATACTTGTAAGTTTCGCATCCATATAATATAACTGGTAGAATAGTTTTATATATTTTCAGTTTACGTTTTTTGAAAGGAGTTGGGACATCAAGAATCTCTGCAATGCATAATAGCACGCATGTCCAGAATTGAGCCTATGTTTAATTTCTTTGAGCATCTCATTCCTATTTGTAATTATATTATCTGGATAGATAAATAAGTAAATATCCTAAACTAGTGACCAACTCAGGGTCTGGTAGAGGGATGAGATGAGATGATGAAGTCGCTTCTATAGTGGTCTGTGAATGACAAGGGTGCTGGCTGACCACGCCTGACGCACCTTTACAGGGGCAGATGAACGAAAATAAACGAAATGCATGAGATGAGTGCGAAGAGATGGTGGAATGAATTGTGGCAGGGGAAAACGGGAGAACACCCTGAGAAAAACCTGTCCAAGCTCCATTTCGTTCATCACGAAATCCACATGGAATGACAGAGACTCTATCTCGGGACCCCAGAGGTGAAAGGCGAGCGTCTAACCGCTTGCGCCACGGAGCCGCCACCTGGATAGATAAAGGTCGCTTAAATTTTGAACAGAGGCCTCTTTATTCAGGTTTACAGTTATTTTACGAGCCTGAAAATATCAGACATGGGACCCACAGCTTAGTCCCTGGATTTTTTCCATCCTAGAAAAATCGGCCACGCTCGGGTTTGAAATCGCACATAAATGAATTAAATACATTCTAAATTTATTCTGGGCGGGAGACGCTCTTCAACTTCCCCTCAATAGCTGCTCTTGATAATTAAACATTATTCCAATGAGATAAAAGAAATCTTGTCCCACCATAGCTTTTTTACACCTTTACATTCATTTATCCAATGTTTATTCTACAGAGGGTGAATTGTGTGCTTGTGGCAACTTTGAAGCTGGGAATACCGTAGTGTGGAGAAGAGAATTTTCTCCGGATTGAAAACATTTCAAACGAATTGTATGAGTAAAAGTTTTCATTCGAGCTTCGACGTGTTTTCAGAAACAACTGGCTGAAGCTTATACAAATATTATGCCACTTCTGGATAACCACAGTTCTCTTACTCACAACTAATTTGAGAAGCAAAAATAAGAGAAGCAGTTTGTAATAAATTATTGAATTCTATGGTTAGCTTCAGTCCTGCTTATCAACGAAATACGATTAATAAAAACATTGAATTTTCAATTACGTCTGGGAAAGTCTATTGCTTACCTTCAAACCTGAAGGTTATCGATAACTCCGAAGTTTCATAATAACTAACTCATTGGCACTATCGAACTCGTAGGTCCATGACCGCGCGGACATAAGCACTCCATATATCCCTATCCTGAGCCAATGTTTTCCACTCATCCCCTGTATAACATACTTCCCTCAAATCATGGTTAATGTTATTCTCCCACCTCATTCTAGGTCTACCAACTGGGCGTTTTTCCTCTGGTTTTCCTACAAGAAGCTTCCATGTACGTCTTTCATTCCCCATTCGTGCTAAATGTTCTCCCCACCACAGTCTACGAGACTTAACTGTTCTCATTATATCTGGCTTCCTATAAAGACCATGAAATTCACTGTTATAGCAGTTTTCTCCATTCATCTGTCTGTTCATTTCTCTTTGGTCCAAAAATTTTCCTAAGAACTTTATTCTCAAATACTCGTAATTTCCTTTCCTCCCTTAAAGTAAGAGGCCATGTTTCGCATCCATATAATATAACTGGTAGAACAATAGTTTTATATATTTTCAACTTGACATTTTTTGAAAGGAGTTGGGATGTCAAAAGTCTCTGTAACGCATAATAACACGCATTTCCAGAATTGAGCCTATGATTAATTTCCTTGTGCATCTCATTCCTATTTGTGATTATTGTTCCTAGGTATTTTAATTCAGCCACTGCCTCAAAATTTCCCTCATTTGTCTTTAGGTGTGAAGTTTCAGAATAACAAGAAAATAATGAGTTAATAATAATAATAATAATAATAACAATACTAATACTAATAATAATAATAATAACAATACTAATACTAATAATAATAATAACAATAATAATAATAATAATAATAATAATAATAACAATAACAATAATAATAATAATAATAATAATAATAATAATAATAATAATGATAATATGAAAAGTTGATACAAATTGTGTTCATTATATAAACAAGTATGATAGTTCCTATTGATAAAACATAATTATAATTCTTCTTCATTATCTTCTAAATGGAATGTTTTGTAAGTAAAACCACTATTTTCTTCTTTCATCTAGCCTTTTTATTTCAGGATAGTTCTGGCATCCTATAATTTCTATTATCTTCCAATACAGCTTCTCTTGGCCTCCACCTTATTTTTCCATCAAAATTTTGCCTTCAAAAGTTGTATTAAAGCAATTTTTGTGTCGGACTATTCATCTAGTTAGGGTCTAAAGACGAATATTCGGTCACATAAATTATTATAATGGAGAGTTTTACTCCTGAGAGTTCCATTTTATATCGTTGTCCTAATATTATTAAGGTTATTAAGTGAAAGCTGAGTTAAGGAAAGAATGGAGAATGCTGAATTTGAAGTGCAAGACCTGCTCTTGGGCAGAACACTATGTATGTAAGTATACCAGATTAAGATGACCAGCTAATGTAGCTGGAATGGATGACAGCAGAAATGCTTTCAAAATATATTAAACATTTGAGGAAAATATCATTGGGAAGACCTAGCCATGCGTGGCAGGATAAATTTCGGAAGTGTGTTAGGAATTGTAACACGGAGATATGAAGAATATCCTATTGACTGAGGATAGGGTCTCGGTGAATTCCGTAAATCATATAGTACAATTTAATTTTTAGTTTTTAATGTTCAATACTAAATCAATTACACTGGTCAACAGTGATTTTGTTACATAAAAGATTTTGGGTGACCCTTATGTATTTTCATCTGCTGATCCCAAAAATGAAGTCAGAAATTTCCCATCACCCATTTTTTTGTAATTTTGAAAATAATTATTTTCCTATTAGCATTTTTGGTATATAACATGATGATTAGAAGGATTATTTTACATTTATATTTAATTTCATTGTGCCAACAATGGACTTATAATGTTTTGCGATTGTTGCCTTGAATTCACAACTTACAACAATGACATTCTCCTACAAAACTGTGATTGTATGTTTTAAGTTCGCAGTTGAATAGAAGCTTTCTTAAAAGAAAGAAGCTTATTCTGTGCTCACTTCCGTAGTCAAGTGAATTGTAATAGAAGTGTATTGTAAAGACTAAGTAGTGTATTGTAAAGAGAAGAGTAAAATTGTATTTGTATAAGAAATATGTCTCGAATGTGTTAACGATAGAAACAACTTCTGTTTCGTGTGTGGTGAGCTCACTTTCAAAGCGCAGAAGCGAAAGTTTACTCCTCTAATAAGAAGAGCTTATCACTGTTATTTTAACAAGAAAATAGACCAGAACAAGATATGGGCCCCGGAAATCTGTTGCACCAAATGTGTAACACTATTAACTGGCTGGTTGAAAGGATCCCGTCATATGCCTTTCACAGTCCCAATGATATGGTGCGAACCTAAGGATCATTTGACAGACTGCTACTTCTGCTTGACAAATATATCTGGAATAACTTCCAAGTCAAGACACACCGTTAAATATCCAATGTTAGATTCAGCAATTCGACCGGTACTTCATGAGCCAGGTTTACCCATACCAATTCCACCAGATCACATAACAATGATTGAAGAACTTTCTGGTGTTCAGGATTTACAGAATGATTCAGATTTTGCGGAAGATGATGCTATAAATGAAACTCACTTTCTAACACAGGAGGATATAAATGATTTGGTTCGGGATCTTGGTTTAAGTAAAAGCAAGGCAGAATTACTTGCTTCAAGATTGAAAGGATGGAAGCTACTGCAGGATGATACCAAAGTAACTTTTTTCCGCAATCGCCAAAAGGAATTTGAGTTTTCTGCAATGATGTTGAGCATAAATCTGAGGATTGGCGTTTATTCATAGACTCCTCGAAAACAAGTTTGAAAGGAGTGTTACTACATAATGGAAACATATATCCATCCATTCCTTTAGCCCATGCAGTTGGTATGAAGGAAAATTACGAGAATATGAAGCTCTTACTATACGCTATAAAGTATGACAATTTTTCTTGCCAGATATGTGGGGATTTCAAAGTTATAGCCATCTTACTTGGGTTACAGCTTGGCTAAACTAAATTTTGCTGCTTCTTGTGCAAGTGGAATAGCAGAGATAGAAGTAATCATTATATTAAAAAGAACTGGCCAAAGAGAGAGTCACGTAATCCAGGACAAGAAAACATTCTTCACCAACCACTTGTACGTTCAGAAAAAATCTTATTGCCTCCACTACATATTAAACTAGGCTTGATTAAAAATTTTTTGAAAGCAATGGATCGTGATGGCAGTGCATTTCTCTTCCTCAAAAATAAATTTCCAAGGATCAGTGAAGCTAAATTGAAAGAAGGGATATTTGTTGACCCTCAAATAATGGAACTGATGAAAGATACGCAGTTTCAGAACAAGTTAAATATGCAAGAAGCAGCTGGCAATCTTTCAAAAATGTTGTCTCAAATTTTCTGGGGAACTTCAGGTCTGATAACTACAGAGAACTTGTCAATGAGATGATTGAGAATTACAAGATAATGGGATGTAATATGTCTTTGAAAATTCACTTTCTGCACTCCCATCTTGATTTCTTCCCTGAAAATCTAGGGGCTGTGAGCGACGAACACGGGGAGCGCTTCCACCAAGACATCGCGGAAATGGAAAGGCGCTATCAGCGTAAATGGTGTCCAAATATGTTAGCAGACTACTGCTGGACACTGAAGAGGGATATTCCTAAAGCGAAGTACAGCCGAAAATCTAATTCACATACATTTTGGGTGAGCAAATATAATTGCAGCTAAGATATAATAAATTGTAATGTATAGACACGAACAATGTTTTTCATGTGATTACTCGAAAACCCTGGGTGATGGAAAAGTTCCGTAAAATATTTGAAATCAGCATAAAAAAGTAAGTTAGAAACACATTATTTTCTCCCTTGTAACATAAAAAAGTTCAAATTTTGTTGGCCAGTGTTATTTATCAGTTAATATGTACTTTACAGTCCCTTAGTATATCAGACTATTTAACTCATGCCGCAAATGGTAGTCATTGACCAATCACATTTCAATGAATTTTGTTTTACAACCAATGACAGTCGTGTTTCACCTCGCTCTTTATCGATTTCTCTTTATCATCTCCTGCTTTTCTGATAAAAAAAGCTCCTTTTAATATTTCGAACATGTTAGAGCAATATTTTTCTTCAACAAATACATTGAATATAGCAAATAATGAACATATTCCTTGTATTCCTTGATTTTACCGACTTGTTTACTAAACAAATTAATGAATAGCCTATAATGTTGATTATAATATACAGTTTGATGTGTTTCATTATTTCTCCACTACGGTTCATTCTTACAATATTGGGATCCTATTTGACAATAAATAATATGATCAAGTTGCAGTGAATATACATAACCGCACATTTTTTAATTGTTTTCAAACATCGCTGTTTACATTAAATATATATACACATTTTAAAATGCCGGTAACTATATTTAAATAATTATTTTTGAGTAAACAGCTTAATTTTATTCACTAAATAGTCCTAACAAATGTCATTACTCCTGATAATTGTATAGTGAATTATGCAAATGTCAGCTTATTATGCAAATATTAAAATATCTAAGTAGACAGGGACAGAGGGAATCTCATTAATCCATTCATATGCGTCACTAATTAGACGACTTAATAAAATATTAAACTTATGATCATAATTAAGCCCGATTTCATGTTCCCTATTTCCTGAGCATCTAATATGTATTATTAAAAAAACTATTTTAATTCGTTTTGCTGAATGTGCTTTTCGAAGCTCTCGAGAAATTCTGTCCTTCAGAACAATATAGCTGCACTTGTCTCGTACAAAAGAAGAGTAAGTTAAGTATCCATCACGTGTGAAGTGTTGAATCCAGGTCACAAGCACTCAAACCAGAGTTCAGACACGCACCAATCTATTTTTAGTTTCAACGATGATATTGACCTTTTTTATCATTGTTCTCAGTCTATTTATAGCTCGTAGCGTTCAGGTAGGAGTAGGCCAAGTCAGTTCATTGACCTCGTCCCAGGTTCGGGGATGCAGGGCCACGTGACGCACAAGGTACGCATGTCGAGCTGAGGGTGGGAGCAAGTGGGAGGAGATAAGAATTTGCGTCAGTAACCCATAAAATTTTTTGTAGGCCAGAAGCTTGAATGGGAAAGTGGTTTCATTAACTATTTCTAACCCCTTCCCTACTTGTAAGCAAATATTAACAAGGAGCTCAGATTGCATAAATCATTATTATGAATCCAAAATAAATATTTATGGCACTTCCTTCTATTATGGTACAAAGCAAGTCCTGAGAATGTTTTATTTTGTTACTGAGTTAAACTAATAGACTATATATAAGGCGTTCAGAGCAAAAGTGGACAAAGTCCAAAAAATGAAAATCGTAGTTATATGTGTGTTTTGGTTAAAAATATCAATAACAATTATTCTTCACATCAATTGTGAACCAAGTATTACATTTGTTCATTTTCACTGTAAATAAAGTAATGATTAATTCTTCACATGCAATTGAATATATTAGCTTTACTTTATAACAGTTTTTTCTCAAAAGATTAAAATATGGAATGGCTCCACTTTTGCTCTGAACCCTTTATATATATGTGTCGTTCATGGGTAGCAATAGCACTATTCCAACCCGTGAAGGATATATATATTATATGAAAAGAAAAATGAATGCTTGAGTCGGGATTTGAACCCGAGTCTCTAAATTCGGTACGTTTAGCGCTCTAACCAACTGAGCTACTCAAATATTCCAACACAAACATACATTTTTCTTATATATGTCCATCCACAGTAATTCTGCCCGAGGGTAGGTCTTTCACTGCAATCATAGCATTTTCATGCTATGCTTTGCAACTTTACTAGGGAATTATAGGTGTGGTAGCTTCCCGTTGCTTTCCACACCCTTATATGTAGTATTCCCAATTCACACAAGAGGTATATATATATATGACGATTCGTCTAGTTAGGCTATATTACCCACATTGATGATAAAAAGGTGGCTCTTACTTCAATAGAGAAAAAACAATAAAAGCATTTGAGAACAAAGTGCATAGGGAATTTTTTTAACCTAAGAGAGACGAACAGGCAGATGAATGGAGAAGTGAGTTCCATTATATTAATGCAATCGGAAATCAAAATTAATAGGAACATCTAAATTCGTACACTGTGATGGGTTGAACATATGGCACAAATAGAGGATAAAAAAGGAAACGGAAAATTCATTTAAGAAAGCCAGAGGGAAAGCGCCCAGAAGGTAGAGCAAGTTATTTTCAATCATTATATTCAACAATTTTCTAGGAATAACCATGGAAGTGAATTACACGAGGAATGATTGGAAAATATTAGCTCAAGATTTGAGACACATGGACAGCTTATGTCCTCGCGGCCATGAACCTCAGGGATCGATAGTACCAGTGACTTCAATATTTTTTTAGAGAGAAGGAGGGAAGTGTTGTCCCAACTCCTTTCAAAAAACGTTAAACTGAAAATATATAAAACTGTTATTGACCCAAACCCTCTGGCGGCACTATGACCCTGGGGTCGACTCAGCCTCTAACGGAAATGAGTACCAGACGCTTGTTCTGGGATAAAGGCGGCCGTCACGCAGGGCTGACAACCCGGCTGACATAAAGTGCCGATTGTCTATAAAAAGTGGGAGCCCTAACCTCCTACTACCCCAAGGGCCTCCGGGTCTCTTGTGGGATCACTTTACTTTACTTTACTTTACTTATTCTACCAGTTATATTATATGGGTGCGAAAGATGGACTCTAACTTTAAGGAAGGAAAGGAGATTACAAGTATTTGAAAATAAAGTACTTAGGAAAATTTTTGGACCAAAGAGAGATGAACAGACAGGTGAATGGAGAAGAATACATAACAATGAACTACATGGTCTTTATAGGAAGCCAGATATAATGAGAACAGTTAAGTCTCGTAGACTGCGATGGGCAGGACATGTTGCACGTATGGGGAATGGAAGACTTGCATGGAAGCTTCTTGTAGGAAAGCCAGAGGGAAAACGCCCAGTTGGTAGACCAAGAATGAGGTTGGAGAATAACATTAACTATGATTTGAGGGAAGTAGATTATACAGGGAATGATTGGAAAGCATTAGCTCAGGATAGGGATGTATGAAAAGCTTATGTCCGCGCGGCCATGAACCTACGGGTTCGATAGTGTCAGTGAGTAAGTAAGTAAGTAAGAGGAGGAGGGAAGGGAAGGAGGGAGTAAAAAGTAGAAAAAGAGGTAGTTTTATATTTAGTGATTTTTTATATCAGCCTACAGATTATTTTACTTACTTACTCCTGGAACTATCGAACCCGTAGATTCATGGCCGCTCGGAACTAAAAAAACCCATTCCAAATTCAAGTCTTTCTGCACCCCCGTAGTATAATGCAAAGCTTCCTGATTCCTGACTACCTTCTCCTGTGCACCTAACTTCCTGTAAAACGACTATATCCAAGGGCGATTTATCTAATTCTCGCGTTAATATCTCTAGTGCCCCGCTATTGTATAAAGTCCTAACATTCCATGTCCCCAGTGTTTGAGCCTTTGGCATGGGTTCCCTGAAGTAGTCCCCGCCCGGAGATCCGAATGGGGGACTATTTGACCTCCGGAAAATTTTACCCCAGATGAACCCATGCCCGCATTTCTTGATGGTTATATTTTTACGGTGAAAGATCGTCACTCTTTCGACCAAGGTACTTTTATTCTTCTGGATTATCACCTTCGACCAGTCCGGCATGGGTAACCCTATCGGCAGCAAAACTACCGCCGGCATAGCTCTCAGGGTTATTTAAGCACGCAAGCCACTCCACCACGACAAGGTAAAGGTACCATGGAGGCAATATGTTCGTAAATCTACAAGCTGGACCCACGGCATTTCCTCCCTTTCAAAGGATTGTTACGACCTGAAAAACATATCGAACTTGCCAATATTTGAATCCGCGAACACCAGAGGCGACCTTGGTAATCACAAATCATCGGACCCGACGAGAAAGTATTATAATAAACATTCACAACAATCCTCATTTTAAATATTTCTGTAAATTATATGATACATTACTTTATTGCCAGCAGAAGAAAGAGTATATTACGATGCGAGATTGGGAAGTGGTTTTTACAAAATCGAGGAAAATGTTTAAAAACCGAGCGATACCGTGGTTTTTAATTTCCAAGATTCTGTAAAACACTTCACAACCGTGCGTTGTACATTATATTTTGCGCGATGGTGTTTTCAAAATAATAAATAATAGTAAAATACTAACATCTTTGTTGAAAATACTTGCGTTCATTATAAAAAAATGGACTAACGTTAACTGTGTGAGTAATGTTTATTAGTTGAATCTACAGGAGGCCGTGAGGCCAATATTAGTGACTATTTAACTCATGCCCCAAATGGGAGTCAATGACCAATCACGTTTCAATGATTTTTTATTTACAATCAATCACAGTCGTTTTTCACCTCGATTTTATCGGTTTAATTTTATCACTTTAAAATCAAGCTCCTTCTTTTTAACATTCTGAATAGGCCTAAGCATTATTTTGCAGTGACTGATTCTCTACGAAATACGGCTACCAGATTATATATATATATATATAGTGCACGAATGTAAATAGATACTGCTTGCGGTGATATAATATAAAAACATTCGTAGTAATTAATTATATCACAGTAAAAAGAAACCAACGTTTGCATTTTCGTAAA
Source organism: Diploptera punctata (assembly GCA_030220185.1). Classification (NCBI taxonomy): domain Eukaryota; kingdom Metazoa; phylum Arthropoda; class Insecta; order Blattodea; family Blaberidae; genus Diploptera; species Diploptera punctata. The sequence continues at coordinate 239,252 of JASPKZ010007933.1, read as the reverse complement.
CGTATTATTTCCCAGGAATTTACGTTCCAGAAAAATATAATTTACATCATAGGACATCAGAAATTAATTAATATATTGGTTATAAACAGTTTGATATGCTTCATGTTTTCTCCACTAGGGTGCATTCTTACAATATTGAGATCCTTTGGCAATAAACAATATGATATGATTGCAGTGATGAACAAATGAAGCATAATAAACGTTTCTCATTTGTTTTCAAACATAGCTTTTTAGATTAAATATATAAATATTTTAAATAACTACATTTAAATAATGATTTGTGAGTAAACAGATTAATTTTATTCGTTAAATAGTCCTAACAAATGCCACTCTTAATTTCCAAATTCTCTAGATAAATTCACTCCTCACTTCGTGAGTCGTGAATTTATCGATAATTCGGAAATCACTCCTGGCATTACTTATGATAAAATAGCAGCAAGTAGTATTTATTGTTTTATACTGTTTCAAATAAAGTTCAGTCCATTTAAAATGCTGTGATTTGTTTCGTATAATGTATATTAACACTACATTTTGGACATTTTTTGTATATACATTGTATATAGTATACATAGAGGACAGTGGTTTTACTTCCCACACGCGTTTTGTAATATATAATATTACAGTATCCGTCCATCCATAGTAATTCTGCCCGAGGGCAGGTCTTTCACTGCAATCATAGCATTTTCACGCTATGCTTTGCAGCTTTACTAAGGAATTATAGGTATGGTAACTTCCCGTTGTTTTCCACACACCGGTGATAAGGATGGTGATGATGGCCGGATAATTTTCGGGGGCGTTGTGCCCTAAGCTTCCTGACATTTGTCTTACAGGTGAGGAAAAACCCCGAAACAAACCTCACCCTGGAGCCTGTCCCGACCGGGAATCGAACATGGGCCCGCTGTGTGACAAAGCAGCACGCTACCTCGAGACCAAGGCGATGAACTATTACAGCATAGTTATTTTATTACAACATATTTATTTAGGTTGGCAACCCAGAAATGTAGGAAGTTGAACCTAACAATCATGGTAGTCATTGCTGTAAGTACTAAAAAACTCGCTATCGCGCAAAAAATATTTTATTGGGGAATGGTAAATCCATTTTCACTTTAGCCTAGACAAAACTGATACTGACGGTTAGAACAATCAGTACATTTTTAATAACGTTTTCATATCGTACTTGGTGGCCTCTTTATGGCCTTATATTTTCGGTTTCGATCCCGGACAAAATCGAAGGAACTTTCCATCTGAAAAAAAAAAATGCAAGAACACAAATTCCTTCGAACGGAATGTTGAAACCAATTGGCCCTGAGCAGCAGACATCTCATTATCGTAATTACAAAAATGGTTGGTCTTAAACCATTTTACTCATTAACAAAGAAATAAATGTAAGCTTACTCATGACATCACATATGACAATCCTGCAGGTATCAGGTATCAGGAGATACTATTCCTGATATCTGCAGTTTGCAATAATCAGAAGTAAAACATGTAGTCAATGTACCCATTTCACCAATTAATCGCTTCGCAGTTGAAACATGTTGACTCTTTTAACTTTTAATTGGTAAAATGGGTACATTTACTGTTTTACGATTTTTATCACCAATTAGATCATTAGTTTATTAAATACTAGCGTACCCGGCAGACGTTGTCCTGCCCGAACGTTCAATTCTCATGTCATGGGGGGACGATAAAAATATGTTACTTTTTTACCATAAAATTCAGAAATTATGACATAATTTGATATTCTGTTGTGGCTCAAGAAGTATGAATGATGACGTCACATAGTCATGAACATTAGAATTGTACTCTCCTTTGCAGATAAGTTAAGAACCGTCATATAACAATTATATTAGAGTGAAAAAAGAAGATAAATTGACGAGAGTGAGTCAAAACAGTTTTTTTTTTTTCCCAGCTAGATTTCATTTCTGACCCACTGTGCACCGGTCTCATACTGGCCGATATTACATGAGAAAAATTTATTCCCCCGTAGAGACTCGAACCAGCGTAAGTCCCGTAGTTCTGCGCCAAGACTTCTTGCATTAACCACTCGGCTACAGCGCGAGACTCTTGGTATCAATGAAAGACAAAATTGGTTGTTGTGAGTTATCCGTAAGAGATAAGGGACTCTTGGTATCAATGAAAGAAAAAAAAGGTTTTTGTGAGTTATCCGTAAGAGATAAACATATGCTGTCGCGGACTTTTTTGTAGAGCTATTTGAGATATTCAATTCTGTGTACATTAATTTTGTGTATTTCTTATGATTTAGGTAGCGTAAGCCATTTAAGCTTCCAAAGACCTACTTTTTTCACGTTTTCCACTACAAAGGGCGATTTTTAAGGGTGTAGGAGTAGAGTATCACAACTCTCTTATAGCCTATGTTCATCCCGGGAATCTCCTGAACATTTTGCAAAAAAACCCATCACAATCGGATCAACGGTATGGCCGCGCATAAAGTAGGAACAAACAAATATACAAACAAACAAACATTAATTCTTATATATAAGATAATCAGGAGCAGTATGTTCGTAATGTAAATCGTGGTGGGCATTACACTCTTATATAGGGCCTACAGGGTTTTAATCAATCAAATCGAAGAAATTGACCTGGTTATACAAGAATTGCATTCAACTAATTTGAGATAGGAACTCTGGATACAGACAAAGTGTTACCAGTTGTTATATCTTAAACAGATTTGATACACAAAATCTAGTATTAAAATTAAATATTTGGAATGTGTGGACTTCAGACTTTAATTAGGGATTTGACGAAAGTCACCTATTAATATCTAACCAAATTTATTTTCAAAATTTAAATTTTAAAATGTTTTTCCGGCAATTTCACTGATCTCCTATCAAGAACTATATTTTCAAAAATGATTCTTTATCTATTTTCGTGTCCCCGTTTTGAGGCTCGAATTCATTTCTTAATAGTCGGGTTTTATTTAATTCTTATTAAGGGTCTATCATAACATTTCATATGATTCATATTTTATTTTATAATTTTAATACCGGATAATAAGTATCAAGTGTAAAAAAAATTAACCGATAATGCAGACCTCTTTTGTATTAGATCCTGGGTTCCATATCTGAAATTGCATATCGGCAACCCCTATATAAGGAGGTAAATTTCGGTTTGTATCATTTACACCCTGTATGGACAAATGATGTGTAATCTTGCCCTTTGGCTGGATGTATTATTATTATTATTATTATTATTATTATTATTATCATCATTATTTTATTATTATTATTATTATATTATTATTAGTATTATTATTATTAGTATTATTATTATTAGTATTATTATTATTATATTATTATTATTATTATTATTATTATTATTATTATTATTATTATTAATCAATTATAACTCCGCCAAAGTCTGTCCAAGTACGTTTGAAAAAGGAGGAGAGAGGTACACCTCAAAAAATCCAGGCTGATCCGTTTGTAATTATCTGGTAATGGATCCCTCACCCGAGGTTACATTTTCGGTTGGAGAGAAGTCGTTAGCAGTTATGAAACCAGGTTCTCGCGAGAAAGATTACCATGAATTCAAACTTCCCGGTTCTCCAGGTTAGAGGTTATTGAGTCGGGCTTAGCATCCCGACCAGTACATAAAATATATAAAAAGTTAAAAAAGTCCAACGAAGGAAAACTTAAGATATTGAGTTGCCGGAAGAATTATCCTACAATGTTGGGGGGGATTGTTACCTGCGCGTTTCAAGACATATATTATCATTATTATTAGTAGTATTAGTATTATTATCGGCCGCGGTGGACTATTGGTTATGATTCTTGCATTCTGGTCGCCGAGGTCGCGGGTTCAAAACCCGGCCGGGGTCGATGGATTTTTTTAGGGGATGGAAAAATCCAATGGAGCAAGTCCTCCGGGAGGTGGACTTTAAGCCCGTGGAGAAAAGACGTCCCGGAGTCGGAAAATTTTCAGGCTCGATAAAAGATCCTTAAGTCTGAATGAAACCAGCCTCTAAGGCACATATTTTCGGCAAATTTTCGCGCGTCCTAGTACTACCTTGGTTTCTTAGTATCAGTATGAGGCGGAACGCTGACCACGGACCACTCAAATGATATCTATACGAAAACAAGTGTAACTAAATTAGTTAGGTTCAAATTCTTCCCTGTAGAGGGAGATCGCCTAAATATCTGTTAAGGGAAACATGGGTTTACAGAAGATCATCATTAACATTATTATTATTATTATTATTATTATTATTATCGTCATCATCATCTGAAATTGTAAAAAAAATAATTTTATCATTTAAGATAGTTACGATATGATATAAATATATTTATTTTGAAAACATGTACTTTGCAGAGTTTAAGCGTGTGCACTCTGTCAAAAATTACTAATATTTTGAGCGGAATTCGTATTGCATTAAAACGAAAAAAAAAAATACAAATTAGTCTTACAATCAATTCGGATTTAATAGAATCTATAATTCTGATTTCACTTACTTAAAATCACGACTTGGGCGACTTATTCTTAACTAAGCAACTGAACGTAACGTCCATTTATTTCAAGCAGCCGCCTCGGCTTCTTTTCGTCTGAGGGAAACATTGATTCTTTCAAACTCGCCTCGGTTTTTAATTTTATCGGATCGGATGAAGGCGATATCGGCAATCGCAAGCATAGCTCATAGACAGTGATAGTGGGGCGGCATCACTTTCACTTCTTTTAGATCTTTATTCAGACTGACAGGTCAGATGCCCGTTGAGACGCGGAAAAGTATTTTTTGGTCGCATGTGACCTGATTTCTTATACTTACCAATATTGTTTGTTACTGGAAGTAAGTTCAAACGTTCCGCACATCTAACCTCGTTTGGCTGCTCACGCAATCAAAAAAATCGCAAATGCTCATATGGACTAAAAAAGCACACGTTCTGTAAGTAAACATAAAACATTTCTTGAATGTTTTGTGCACCAACTCGTAGCCTTTCTTTAGACTTTTCGGCGGATTAACGCAGAAGCAATCCGCACTCTCCAGGCTTCTTCAATTTCTTCATCATCTACGGCGCATGACTTTTCTAGCTAGCCATGATCCTTCCACTATAAAATTATCAGATTCTAATCTCGGTACTACACATAAAAATGTCTCCACAGCCAACAATCCTTGCTTATAATAAAACAAATGAAAAGCTATATAGCAACGATCACCAAATGTTTCTTTCTCATAGAAGTCATTTACATCCAACCAATATTTTAATTCAGTTGTTACTATATTAATAAAAATTAGTCACATCGACCAAAAAATAGTATGCAATACATATGAGGTAAGTACGTAACAGTTCTCGAAAATTGAAAAAACTAGGCGCAAGCGCCTCGTTTTTTTCAAACTACTTCTCGATCAGTAACAAGTGCTTATCTCACTTGTATCGCAATATACTATTGCACTATCACAGTATTATGGAGATGAGTGGAAAGAAATGTTTACGGTGTTACGTAAGTTGTAGGTCGTCTGCCAGATCCGACAAACGAGGTTCTACTACCATGTCCCATATGGTCGTTTTTGGATTTGGTCCTTGCCCGCGAGGAAGGACTGCAATCCTCACATTGGTAATTTCTGTATTGTATTACTCAAGTTCGGATCTTGAGGCAGCACCCTGGGGTACTCCCACTACAGTATAATTCAACACCTTATGGGCTATGCCAGTGTCCCTCTACCTACAGAGGGTAGATGTTGCCAAACTCATAATAACGGTATTTGTTTGTTAAGGAGAGGTGGAGCGGCAAGGTTAGCAGTACTTTTCCCAAATCTATGTACTATACATTTAAAAAACATAGTTTTTCTTTTACGGCATGCAAACTAGTTTTATGGTAAATATGAGAGTCGACACTTTCACACAGGATAGTACAGATCCGCAAGAGCTCAGTGACAAGTGCTAACTGTTTTTCTTTATGAAGGGGTGGCTGGGACGCTACAACTTACAACTTTGTACCTGCTGTGTAGCAATCTTCAATATTATATAAGAATTTCTCTCAAGAAAATACTATTAAAATGGCAACCAAGTACCTTATTCCAAACACACAGTAACTTCCTGGATTGAATCTGAGTGTACATCCATGCAATCACATATTTTCAACATCTGTGGGTCGCCAACCAAACTATTTTTCCTATCGTGAGATGAAATGGAGGGTGATATGAAATGAACGAATGAGAAATGAAATGATATGAAGGGGGGGGGGGGAAGGCGGATTGAAGAGTGTTCTATAATGGCGTAGCTCAATGTTGAGCCATGGCCTCTCCTTTCTTAGGAGTTACCAGACCAAGTTAATTTAATTACCTTATTTGCCAATTGATATAATGAATGACATGCGGTCAACATACCGACTCAATGAGACATCTATCAGACAACTAGGATGTTCAGATCGGTAAATTTTGCTTAGAGACCTTTTTATTCAGACTTAAGGATATTTTACGATCCTGAAAATATTCAGGCTCGGACCCCACGGTTTAAAGTACCTCCCGGAAGACTTGCTCTTTGGATTTTTCATGGAGAGTAATGGTTGGGATGAAATTAGGGAAACGGTACAACTAAAAAAAAAATAAGAAATCTAACTCAAATTAATAAAGGCCTCTTAAATAAAGGAAAATTATTCACAAAAAATTCCGATATGACCCACCACCAATATCTGTCTGGAACCGCAGGGATACGAAACTGGGGCAGCCGCGCGCTACCCATGCGTATACCGAGACAGCGCGGCGTGCCGTATTTATCTTAAATATCCCCATAACCAAAAATTTAACGGAATTTAAATCAAAAGATGTTTTACTATCACCAATCAATTTCACAGTGCTAATAAACAACTATTCATATTTCAGAAAATAGTGGCAACATTTAAAGATTTTCTTTTATTTTTACGCTTATTGGCTCTTCTCAAAACATTAACTTTTTGTCAGGGCATATTTGCTCTATAACCTATAAATTAATTACTCTTTACGAATTTGACTGTCTATAGTGGGCAAGGTATTAATGAATTAGAACGGAAAACTATGTGATCCTGAACTTTTTTCATTAAAGAGTGCGTGTTCTGGATAGTTTTATTTCGTGTAAACAAGTGTAGGGTCTAAGTTTATCCGTTGCAATATCGTGGTCTGTAGAATTCCTACATTCCACAAAATGCAGCCGAGATTCGATACAGGATGAGGTAGCGAAATTTAAATCTACACGTTGGATCCCCTGACTTGTGCTGACTTGCGGTGGTAAATCCCAATTTTCGAAAATGTTGAGCACTTTTCAGATTTTACTGCAACAGCTAACAACAGATACACAGAGATAAGTCACTGTATACATTTTTTTTAAATTTGTGACTCAGAGTTCTTACTGAGGATATTGGCTTGTAAGTCATATGGGAAAAATGAATCCATCAAAATCAGAGGGTTAAATGATAAAGATTGAAAATTGCATGAATTAAGGTCTTCGCGGTGATCCATTATATGATTGAAGTTTCTTGAATTTTGCACCGTGTCGTCGAATATTGATGTGCTAATATTTCCTAAATCTTTGGCTATTTGGCTTCGGCAAAAGCTTGGAAACTTCGGCACATAAAAACAGAATGTTTAAATCTAAAGAAAATTTAAGTTTTTAATTGAAGGGACTAACAATAATATTTTTAGATAAAACGTATTTAGATGGATCGAATAATTTAAAAAAATATATACATATATATTAACCTAATAAGATATCAAGTTCCTCTCTATTTTATTTTATTGTGACACATGAAATCAATAATTTATACAAACCTTCCAAATTCCGGAAAATGTATTATAACACATGCAGCCGTAATAGATTGTATTATCCACCGATCAATGTACTCATACAAGTTAGGTGTAACGCGATTGGATTGGCGTTTAGTTGTATATACATGTGTGTGTGTGTGTGTGCGTGCGTGCGTACGTTACTGATATAATTTAAATATTCTCTTTAAAATGCGTATTTGTTATAGAAGCAGAGAGATGGCAGCAAGGGCGATGTCACTTTGCTTCTCAAGGAAGGAAAAATAAACGTTTGTGCTAGGAGCCTGAGTGCAGTAATGGTTATGTCACTAACATGTAAAGTTAGAGGTCTCGGTTTCAAATCGCGGTTCAGGCGTTTTTCTTTTCATGACACACAACTATCAACGGAAAGAAAGTTAGAGGCAGAAAAAGGCATCAGATGATAGACAATATTAAAATAAATGGTTTGTATGCGGATACAAAAAAGGAGAGCTGAGTTAAGGAAAGAGTGGAGAATGCTGAGTGTGCAGTGAATGACTTGCCCTTGGGCAGAACCTTATATACCAGAGATGGTAAAGGGTATTGTTAAATAAAAATACTAGTTATTTATGTAAATTCTTCTCTTCTTTAAGAATTCCTACTTCAATCCTGATGAATATCGAAGGAAAATTTGAGAGCGCAAATACCTTATGTGAAGCTATAAAAGAATATATTTTTAACTTAATTCATTTTTATTTTAATTGTACTTTGAGACCCTTCGATTTTTTGTCAAATCGCAGCTACAATATTTGATGTATATAACCAGCTGTTTATATCCAACTGATAGATGGTTTAAGTTTTAATGAATATCTTAATTATAATTCAGCATTAATAATTCTTAATGGAGAACTAGATCGTGGTAGAGATATAACCAACTAGCTCATTGGCACAATCAAATTCACATTCCTCAATTCATGGTATATTTCCACCTTATTTCCAACTGGTCGCTTTCCCTCTGGTTTCCATTTTGAAATGTCCATGTCCTCTTTCATTCCGCATACGTGCCACATTTCCTACCCATCACTCTTCATGAGACTTAACTATTGTTATTACAACAATTCCCCATAAAGGTCACATAGCACATCGTTAATACTATGTTTTTATCCATTCATGGGTTTGTTCGTGTCGCTTTAGTCCAAACAAAATTCTAAGCGCGTTGTTTTCAAATATTGCAAGTATTTTCTCCTCTCATAAAATACGATGTCATGTTTCTTCGTCCAAATAGTATAACAGGAAGAATAATCGTGATAGAGATATAGCCATAGATTGTCCGCAATGTAAGTCGATGAGCGTCACTAAACCATATCAACCCAATTATTCGGAATACAGGACATATGCCACAGCAACTTGCGTCCACCGAAGTATATTTCGCACACCCCCCCTGATGATTGACCCATGAAATGAGTGCCGTGCTACAGCTGGAGTGTAGCTCATTCCACATGTCTTTCGGACTCTCTATCTGTCGGTGTGTTCTACGATGCCTTGCTCTAGTCAGCACTTCTCAACCAATATACATCGACTTCAGCTATATGCCTACACCTACACCGTGAAACGTGCAACAATTAAGATGAATAAAAATAAATATATTTTATTCGTGGCTAGAGCCCAACTTAGGTCTCTTCCTAGAAAATCACTATATTTTGGCCGCCAGGGTGCCTCAATTGGCTCCAGTATGGGGCACAGAGGGCGATTCATGGTCATCGCCATCTCTTAGTAGTACTGACGTAATGGTCAGATGGCAAGAAGAAATATGGAGTTTAAAACAAGTGTTGATGATCCCCCGCGAAAATAACACTGAGCAACAAAAAATAAACTTTTTTGTCTCAGAAAGAAAAATATGTGATTCTGATAGGAGTTTTTCTCCTGAATTCAAATATGATATCAGTTTTTCTACATCACGCAAAGTTTCCGAGAGACAGATATTTATAATTTCAAACACTTTAATATTTTCTACATTCGTAACTACACAGTATTCGAACATTCGGACTCACCTAGAAAGTAAAAAAATGACGATTTTTGTTATATTTCGCCTGTGGAGCATCCCTCTTGATGGTCCAACAATAATCGGCCAGCATATTAGGATTCCGTTTGCCTTGATATCTCTTTTTCATAACTGACAACCATTTGAGTTAGCTCATTTGCTTTTATTTTGCAATGGACAAATGAACAAAAAAACGTTTATTAAAAATAATTAAATTATTTAAATCCATTAATTGAAATTGATATATAAAAAACTGTGGGTGATGGAGAAATTCCGAATACATATTTGAAAACACGAAAAAACTGCATTAAGTACAAATATTGGTACTCATGAGACAAATATCATGTTGACCAGTGTTGTGAAAGTATCAGGAAGAAAGAAAGACTTAAGGGTCCAGGGTGAAGCGAGAATGAGAATATTGACGAAAATGCGTTATTGCGCCTCCAGGCGATTTATTTGGATGTACCTTTCTTTCTAATCAAATTCTACCTGTTGTATTTAATTGATGAGTTGTTCAGACTACGAAAAAAAAGTATACCGTGTCCCATTCAAACCTCCCAAATTTTAATTAATCATAAATCTCAAAGTATGCGGAATTATGAAATGAGGTTGGTATTAAAAGAAAGAGAAACTCTAAAAAATGTTGTTTTCATTGTTGCAGTTAATTCCATCTGTCGCATGTTGGGCAATAATGACATAAAACAAAATGGCGGTTCCTCAGCAAAGAGCACAAACTGTTTTCTGGTATGCAGAGACGAAGTACAATTACAGTGCAAAGAAATTGCCGGAGAGAATATAGAGGAAATTAACCTGATGAGAAGACCATTCAGGTAAAGCTTGAGAAGTTTCTGGCGACTGGAAGCGTTAAAAAATTAATCAGGAGGTGCTCGTACACGTGTTTCAGAAGAAAAGATTGAAGAAATTAGAGCAGGATTTCAGAGAAGTCCACAAAAATCAATGTGTGGCAATGAAAATTCTTTGAGTTTCTGTTTCGTTTAATACCGGCCCATTTCATAATTCCGCATACTTTATTAGTTATTATTAATTAAAATGTGGGAAGTTTGAATGGGACACCTTATATATGCGTTCTTTAGAATTATAATTAGAGATTTCATGAATACGAATCTCAAGCGACGCCATCTGAGCCAATTAGTTCAGTATCTTGGTTACTACTCCATCACATACAAAACTAGCAGAACAACTCGAAAGCCCATCTTCAACAACTGCCATCTCACAGAAACCAAAAGATATGCTTCGTTACTATCGTCAAAGCTGAAGATCGCTGGGACGTCCGAAAAAACGCTGGATGGGAAATTCATCTTTGAGATCGTACCATACCTTCTTTACTTACTTACTCACTGGCACTATCGAACCCGTAGGTTCATGGCCGCGCGGACATAAGCTCTCCATACATCCCTATCCTGAGCTAATGCTTAGCAATCATTCCCTGTATAATCTAGTACTTCCCTCAAATCAAAGTTAATGTAATTCTCTCACCGCATTCTTGGTCTACCAACTGGGCGTTTTCCGTCTGTTTTTCCTACAAGAAGCTTCAATGCACGTCTTTCATTCCTCATTCGTGCCACATGTCCTGCCCATCGCAGTCTACGAGACTTAGCTGTTATTATTATATCTGGCTTCCTATAAAGACCATGTAGTTCTTCTCGATTCACCTGTCTGTTCATCTTTCTTTGGTCCAAAAATTGTCCGAAGAACTTCATTCTCAAATACTTGTAATCTCCTTTCCTTCCTTAACGCAAGAATCGATGTTTCGCACCCATATAATATAACTGGTAGGATAATAGTTCTATATATTTTCAGCTTAACGTTTTTTGAAAGGAGTTGGGACGTCAAGAGACTATGTAATGCAGAATAGCAAGCATTTCCAGAATTCAGCATATGTTTAATTTCATTGTGCATCTCATTCCTATTTGTGATTATTGTTCCTAGGTATTTCAATTCAATCACTTCCTCAAAATTTCCTCATTTGTGATTAGCTGTCCATTTCCATTATAATTATAATGTATTTCTACGTGTGAACATATATTTAGTTTTATTGGTATTTACTTCCAGTCAGGTCAAATAGTCCCCATTCGGTTCTCCGGGCGGGAACTACTTCAGGGAACCTATGCCAAAGGATCGTAACATAACTCATGACATAATACTTGCATGGATAATGATGATGGTGGTGCTGGTCTTGGTTGTTATAAAGATGCTTGCAATCTTGTTTTACTAATTTCATATCTGTAATATATGTAGTTACAAAACCAAAAAAAGAAAGCGCCCGGTAAGCCAAAAATGAAATAGCAGAATAATATTAATCACCATTTGAGGGAGATGAATTGCACAGGGAATTATTAGTATTAGTCTAGGATAGGGGTGTATGGAGAACATATTACCGCGTGTTCATGAATCTTCCTGTTCGATAGTGTCAGTGAGTTAGTAACATAATTGTATAATCTTAATATATAAAAATTTCGTGTCACGTTGTTTGTCCGCGATGGAATCCTAAACTACTGAACCAATTTTAATAAAATTTTGCACACTGTGTGCAGTTTGATCCAACTTGAGACTTAGGGTAGTTTATAACTAAATTTATAGTCGCATTATTTTTTTACTGCAAATTATTTGTTTATTATTTAACAAAGAGTTATAATTATCTGTGTTCCATACGATTCTAACAGATGGCGGTGTAATTATCTGTGAGTTCCATACGATTCTAACACATGTCGATGTAAGGTAATTTGGTAAGGTAATTGGTTTATTATTTAACAAAGAGAGATCCAGATGGCTGTGCTTTTTGTTGCAACCGCGAATTTCAATTGAGTTACATATATTGATTATTTCATAATTTAAGTGTGTTCAGTGTTTATTTTATTTTCAATATTATTAATTTCTTGTGTAAGTATTAGTTTTAAGTAATCTGGCTGAAAGACAGCAACTTAATTTATATTTTTAACGTATACCTTAGCCACAGCAAATCGTGGTCAGGGCTTCTAGTACTTGTATAAGTAGTTTGTGTTAACATTTTTATATGAATATATCGTAAGAGTTTTATTGTCCCCAGTGAGAATATTAAACGGAAAGCATTAATAACAGAAAGAGCAGTAGACGCGTTTCCCGACATTGATAGTTTCATTACATATTTCAATGTCAAGCATAATGGAATGTTCAGAGACGGGAACTTTACCTTTTATCTCTATATTCATTTTTTTTTCCAACAAGAGTAATAAAATCGTGACATCAAAACATAAAAAGAGTTTTTATAATGAACACTTGTCAGGTGAACTGTAAAAAAGAATAATTTCAGTAGGAATTTAATTGAAATAAGCTATTATTAATTTGTTCTCATTTTCTAATGGAAACTTGGTTTGAAACATAATGTAAACACTTGCAATCATCTCTTTTATTCCATTAAATAATTTGGAAATTAAATTTCTTAAATATGCATGTGAAACAAAAATGTTATTACTCTTGAAAGAACAATTGCCCGCTCTGGATAAGGGTTTGAATTAAAAATGTCATGTCCAAACCCATTCAGGTCAGTATATTCTAAACACAGCCTCTAGGATAAGATAATACACAGGATTCAAACTTACAATATTGTACTGTAGCTGGACAGCAAAATTGCACTATGCAGATTGTTTCAGACTTCTAGGGGTTGAAGAGGGGCCTTAGTAGAAAAGGTTTTGATAAGGAACCCTTGTCCGGAAACGTACCATTTCGATCTAAAATAGGTTTGAAGATCAAATACAATGGGCTGTTATCGTGTGTCTTGTGTTTCAGAATAAGTATTACAGACTTCTAGGGGTGTACTACAAGTGTGGTTCCTCGTGGCGACCCTGTTGTTTGTTGCACAATGTGTACCTGCGACGCATGTTTTCATACACACGCCCCACAAGACTTGGTGTATGCTCAATTTCTGCCGCCGCCAGAATTCGAAGAAGATATTCCTCCGACTCGAATGCCCTCCCAATATAGAGTCATCCGAAAGCCAAACTTTGCAAGATCCCGCGTGATCGACTATTCCGATTGAGGTTTTAAGCGGTTTCCCTCAATCCAATGAGCAAATGCTGGAATATAGCCCCAAAAGGTCCGCTTCCGACTTCACCCTGCTAATTAACTTCAAATTTGAATTAAAAATTTTAACCGGGGCTATTGTATTTTACAGGAACCCGGGGTTTCTACCTATTAAGGAGGACCAAAATGGATCGCTCACCGCCAACACTAAGTGATGGCCGCAGAGCTTCCCATCTATCTATCTATCTATCTATCTATCTATACAGGTTCAGTGCAACCCCTAGAAGTCTGTAACACATTCTGAAACACAAGACATACGTTATTAGCCCATTGTGTTTCGATATTGAAATTTATTTTACATCGAAATGATACCTTTATGGACATGGGTTCCTTATCAAAACTTCATCTACTAAGTCTCCTCTACAACTCCTAAAAGTCTGTATTACTTATTCTGAAACACCCTGTATGCAAAATACAGTCTGTATGATAAGATACGTAGAGATTCAAATTCACAAAATTGTACTGTATCTTGACAACGAACTAAATGCAGTTCTAACACGTTGTTTTGAATGTACGTACATCTTTCACTAGCCAAACCAGCGTACACCTACGTTCCTCTTTTTTTCAACACATCATCATCAATACCTGTTTCGCTTGAACTGGACCTGATATCACCATCAAACAATGCTACGTAATAACCAATAACTGTGCTATGTGATTTAACGTATCCCAATGTTAGAACTAAATCACGTAATTAAGGAGATTCCCACCACAGGTTTACTAAAAGGGGAACATTACAAATATAATTCTAGCGCATGCGCAGCACTACTGCAATTTTTTCATAAGTAATGTCACGAGTGATTTCCAAATTATCGATAAATTCACGACTCACGAAGTGAGGAGTGAATTTATCAAGATAATTTGTAAATCAAGAGTGGCATTTGTTAGGAGTATTTAACGAATAAAATTAAGCTGCTTACTCAGAAATCATTACTTAAATATAGTTAGTTTAAAATATTTATATATTTAATGCAAACGGCGATGTTTGAAAACAAACGAGAAACGTTATTACCTTTGTTGATCACTGCAACCAGATCATATTTATTGCCAAATGGAATCGCAATGTTGTAAGAATGCACCCTAGTGAAGAAAAAAATGAAACACATCATTACAGGTTATTAATTAATGTCTGATGTTCTGTGATGTAAATACGTCAATTATATTTTTCTGCAACGATAATTCCTGGGAAATAATACGTTTAAGAAGGTGTAAACAGTGGTTTCCTTTTTAATGGTATAATCAATTGCTACGAATGTTTTTCTATTATATCTCGCAAGCAAAATCTGGTTAAATTCGTGCACACTACATACAATCTGAGAGCCACTGGTGGAATGAAAGTGATGAAATTGAAGTGAAAAACGACTATGATTGGTTGCAAATCAAAATTCATTGAAATGTGATTCGTCATTGACTGCTATTTGGGGCATGAGTTAAATAGTAGCCGTAAAGCCATAGTATTATTTTCCTCATTCCATTACCGCTGTTTAACCTCTCACCTTATACGTATACTTTTACGTGTCAAACGCCACCCGGGCCTTTTTGACCACACAAGGACATGGAGAGTCCCCCAATGAGTGATCAGCTCAGTGTCAGGGCCTCCTCCGAGACAACACAAAATTAAGACGAAACACGCCATTCATACACATTCATACTGAAAATGCGAAAATGATGATGATTAAGATGACCAGATCACATTCAAAGACCGTTTGGTTTTACAGTCTCCTGATATTTGTCTTACAGGTGAAGGAAAATCCCGAAAAAACCCATCACCCAGGAAACTTGTCCAGACCGGGGATCGAACGCGAACGCTTTGCGTAAGAGGCATCAACGCTATCCTGAGACCACAGTGGTGGACCTAGCCACAGTTTTAAATTACTAAAATAACCTACGACTAGCCGTAATGTACATAAAGTAGTGTTAGTAACAAATACGTTGTTCTTCTTTGCAAATATACGATGATTCCCTCAAAAACAAGAATCATCAGAAGTCGTAATACTTTATTTAACTCTGAACTTTAAATATAGCGTCGCAATTCAAAGCTAAGGCAAAAATATTAAATTTTATCTGAGGTCTCTTATTTCAGGTTTGAAATACTTCTAGGTAAGGTATATTTATGCCATTATTTCATAAGCGAAGGAGGTCATATTCTATAAAATCCAACGACAGGGATTTAATCCGTGAACTTCGGAATCAGAGGTGTCTGTAAGTAAAAACTACACAACTGAATGAAATAAAGCCGTAATTCCGTACTTTCGTTGTTTTTCATAAAATAATATCATCTTCAAATTACTTTGTAGGAAGTACAAGAAGAACGCTTCATATATTAAAAATAATCATTGAATATGCCTGAAAGATTTCTGAAAGCTTGTTGGTAGAATTAATTTCCACTCTGTAGTATAATGAAAGTCCCGCGCCGAGTGGTTAAGGCAAGATGCCTTGACGCAGAACTACGGGACTTGCCCTAGTTCAGGTCCCCATGGGAAAATAATTTTTCTCATGGAACTTCGGCTAGCATGGGACAGGTGTCCACCCAGCATCGACAGGCATTTGGGTAACTACAATAAGTAGTTTGTTCCAGATGAGAAAACCAGTTATTACGGCTGGAGACCCGACAAGCTAACCACATGTCACCCCTACACTGGCTGGATGATCGTATACCTCTGAGATTAACACATGTGGAAGTGAGGTCAGCAGCCGGCTGGTAGGCCAATGTCCTTCTAGGCCTGTCGCGCCAAGGAGAAAAATAAAATAAAAACTTTACATGTGATTTAATTTTTGAGGGAAGTAGACTATGCAGGGGATGATTGGTAAACATTAGCTCAGGATAGGGATGTATGGAGAGCTTATGTCCGCTCGGTCATGAACCTATGGGTTCGATAGTGCCAGTGAGTTAGTTACATGTGATTTAATTTGCAAGGTGCAGTCTAGGAATTTATAATCCAAAACGTAGATCATATATAAAACCTTTCTGTTAACTTACAGAATGCATATAAAGGAATATTCTTGTTGCACCTATAAAGATAGCTTTAAATATGTCATAATATTGCGCCAAACGACCAACATTAAATCCAGTAGAAACAAATAACTGCCGTTAGAAATGTTATGGAAAAGCGTCCTGACTACCTCGTTCACAGTTATGTCGACAATTATGCCGTTTTGTGGCAGTCCCTTTTGTAAGCTTTCGCGTCGTCAGAACGTTAATGTCAATAGATATATCACATTAGCATGCCCATATATTTTATGTTCCCAGCAGTAGAACTATACTATAAAACTCCGCTGTGACTGTTTATGAACTAGTTGTCATACATTTTCTTACAATTATATAAAGCAAGGTTAAAGCCATTGAGGCGCCATTTATTTCTGAATTAATACAAAAGAAAATGGTCGAATTTTGTGTTAAGAATTGCGCATTTGTTAATAAGTAAAAAAGTGATTGTATTCTAACAAGTGATTTTTTTTTATATATTTAAAATAATAAAGTCCCGCGCCGTAACCGAGTGGTTAAGTTAAGAAGCCTTGGCGCAGAGCTACGGGACTTGCGCTGGTTGGAGTTTTCACGGGGGAAGAAATTTTCTCATGGAATTTCGGCCAGTATGGAACCGGTGCCCACCCAGCATCTGAGGCATTTGGGTAGCTACAATAAGTAGCGACTCCAGGTTGAGAAGACCAGCTATAACGGCTGGGGGACCCGATATGCTAACCACATGTCACACCTACACTGGCAAGATGATCGTTGACATCTCTGATTAACGTATTTGGATGTGAGGCCAGCAGCCAAGGCCATGTAGGCCTGTCGCGCTTGGAGTTTTAAAATAATAAAAGTTGTACCTGTGGTAGCAGTCGTCCTCAACAAATTTAATTTGTTTAAAATATTCTGCTAGGCCTTTCGGAACCGATTCCATTTTCAAAGCTGTTCTGTTGGATATTGTTTATACAATATGCTCGTAATAACACAATCAGTACCCAACAGAACAGCTTTGAAAGTTGAACCGGTTCCGAACGGCCTAGCTGAATATTTTAAACTAATTTAATTTGTTGAGGACGACTGCCACCACAGGTACAACTTTCATTGTTTTAAATATTCAACAATAACTGTGCAAAATGTCTCTTAAAAGTATTTTTAATATCCGAAGATTTAATGTATCTTCAAATTTGTATGCGTAAGGTCTTATTTATAATACGTTTCTATAAAAAAATTCACTATTTTGCTTCACAAAAGATAGACGTTACATTTTTTTCTGGGAAGTTCCATCAAGAAAATACTGCAAATCACTTTTTATCCATTTAAGTTCGCACATTAAATTTTACATGCTATTACAATACGTAATTAAATTCCATATATATTTCAACCACAATATAACAACATACGAGTAATATAAAATTATAAAATTAGCAACTGTAAGACATGGTCGTCCTCAAGTTATTAACATTTTAAGATCCTATAGGCCTTTCGAAAACTGCCAAGAAGTTGAGGACAACGGTACTTACAGGTACTCATTTTATATTTTAATATTAAAATTAATAATTTCAAATTACTTTTTTTATGTTGAAAATTGTATTATATGATATTAATTCATGAGTTTTCAAAATAAAAGTTTGAACTTATTTCTGTAAGTTATATATACATATATATATATATATATATATTTCTGTATATACCTAAGATAATATTGCATTTCGAAGCAAAGGGCTAAAGAAGAAAGGGGAGACCAAAAGAACAGTTGGTTCAAGGAGTGTATAGGAATGTGGTGTCGAGAGGATGATCAGAGAGTGATGCAGATGATATGGATGTATTGAGGAGTAAAATTTACAATGGGTTGTAGGAAAACTACTGTATTGTAAAATAAATTCTTAACAGAGAAGAAGATATTTAAAATTTACATAATTATTTAATTCTGTTCTTGATAGGAGGTCAAAGTTGTACAAATAATCAATTCTTGATACATCTTTAACGTTTTCTATTCAGATTATATGCCCTATATTAATTTTATTCTGTAGTATGTAAATGATTCCCATACAAACCGTATCATTATTAAATATTTTTTTAATTGGCTGTATTATAAATATATGTCACTATCACGGTCGTACATTTGTAGCGTAATTTACATAAGTTACATAAGTAACTTTACAGATTAATATTTTTTTAAATTCCATGCTACTTTTTATTCCCGATTGAGAATGAAATGAAATCCGAACACTCAACTCAGTAGTTAAATAAATGAATAATAAATTTAATACTGACACTATAAATTATCATCAAGCATAAATAGTTAATTTATTTAGGTACCCAATACATCACAGAGGGATACATGTAATACTGACACACTAAATTAACATGAAGGATAAATAGTTTATTTAGGACTCCAATACATCACAGAGGGACATTATAAAAAAATAAAGCAGGGAATAAACTTGAAATAAATGCTATTCATTTATCTAGTTTCAGAGTAAGAAATTTAAATAAAATCTGAATTTTATGGGTTATTAATTGCTTCAGAGAAGTAATTAAAAAGTTATTTAGGCTTTCAGAAGACATTTGTCTACCCGTATTTACAATTATACAGTTTCTATCAAATATATGGAGCTTCGAACATACATCAAACTTAATTTTAATACAGTCTCTCGTCTGTAAAGTAACATACTCTCAAGCGAGTAACTATGTTTACATTGAGTGCGATACGTCAATTTTCTAATGAAACTAATACGTATTTAAATACAGGATATAAATATTTAAGTTGTCTCTGTGATCAGTGACATAACATTCTTGATAGCAATTACAAGTTTCTAAGCTGTGATCAACCACCTGTTAAATTGATTTCACGGATCAAATAAGATCTCCCTTATGAAAGACTCACAAAATTCTTCCTTTCTCGTTATTGATGGTGATATATTCAAGAAATTTCAACTGACGCTTGTAAGCACATTCAATTTTCTTTCATATATCTTCGCAATATTCCACCGATACCTGCGATTGAATTTTATACATTCTTCTGTTGAATTTTATGCTGTCGTCTATATATGTCCTGGATGTAAGTATAAAACTTGCTATAAATGGTAACATCAAAGCACGACTGAACTGATACTGAAAATATCTTTGAAGAGTAAAAGAAGTTGTTTCAGAAATATAATAGTAGAATATGTTATTTTAACATAAATATTATAAGCTCAGTTAAAAAAGACAGGGCGTAATATATACCGGTATTACTTGTAATAAAACAAAAACTGTAGTTGGACGTGTCTAATCATTAAGTAATCAATTTATTTGGTGTTTACTTGAAGAAAATCCATGATGTTTATTTATTACATATAACCGTCAACATTTTAAATGATTTTCATAAATATTTATTTTATTCAACAATAAAAATTTTATTCAACAATAATAGTTTATTGCGATGCGAGGTTCGGAACTGGTTTTTACAAAAGCGAGGAATTGTTTAAAAACCGAGCGATAGCGTGATGGTTTCAAAATAGTAAATAATAGCAAAATAATAGCATATTTGTTGGAAACATTTGCGTTCATTATAAACAACTAATGTTAAGACTGTGGGCAATGTTTATTAGTTGAGACTACAGCAGGCCGTGACACTAATCAGTCATAAAATGGCGGCAAGGATGTATTTATTGTTTTATTGTTTCAAATAAAGTTCAGTTCATTTAAAATGTAGTGATTTGTTTCGTATAATGTATTATTAACACTACCTTTTGGATATAGTTTTGTATATACATTGTACGTAGTATACATAAAGGGAAGTGGTTTTCCTTCCCAAACGTGGTTTATAATATGTAATATTACAGTATAGTTATTTAGGTTGGCAACTCCGAAATTAGGAAGTCGAACTTCAATCATGGTCGCCATTGCTGTAAGTACGACAAAAAGCACTGTCGCGCAAAAAGGTTTATTAAACTGTTAATATAATAATGAAAACAAACACCGTGTCTGATATTTTTTTTATTTATATCAGATTTTCAACGTTTACACATATTTCTGTTCGTAAAGTTTTATTTTCTTTCTCCACTCGTCTTTGTTCATCCACTACATGTCTCCCAGTCCTCTTGTACTCATTCCAGTTCTTATTTCTTGCATCCACGAGTTTCGAGGTCTTCCTTTCCTTCTTCTTCCAGATGGACACCATTCCAATGTCTTTCTGGGTAACCTTTCTTCTTGCATTCATCGTACATGTCCATACCAGTTGAATTGCTTGTATCTTACATAATCTACTATTGAATATCTTAATTCATTTTTTCTCGTATGACAGAATTTCCTATTTTATTCTAATTTTGAACATCTTGCTGCTCTCCTCAATAAATCCATTTTCATCAACAAGTTTTTGTCCTAAGTTTCTGTTGAATTTCCAAACTTCACCTCCATACGTGACAGTACTTCTCACTATTGAATTATATATTTGTAACTTATTTTTTCTGATTAAATATATGTTCCATAAGACTCCATTTATCATTGCTGTTATTGCTCTACATTAATTTATTCTGTTCTTAATATCACTTTCTTGTTATTCCACTTTTACTCCCAATATTAAAATTTTGTCGTCTTGGTTTATTTCCGTCCGGCTTTAAATATGTATGCTTTTTAGCATAGTTACGTTTTTTGTTGCGAACAGGGAGTTGGCCTTATGCATCAACCCCCAACCTGGAGGACCAGGTGAGTTTTTTTTATCTAGATTTTCTTCATCCATCCTTTATCAAACCAATGACGAACTACAAGACAGCAGTATCTGTACCCTAGATAAGGGTCCCTCACAGGGTACTAATAATTATAATAATAATTTTTTGGTTATATGTATGTTCCATAAGACTCCATTTATCATTGATGTTATTGCTCTACATTCATTTATTCTGTTCTTAATATCACTTTCTTGTTTATCCTCATTATCCACTTTTACTCCCAATACTTAAATTTGTGGTCTTCGTTTATTTCCGTCCGGCTTTAAATCTTTAGGCAGGGAGCTGGCCTTATGCATCAACCCCCAACCTGGAGGACCAGGTGATTTTTTGGTCAAGGCTTTCTTCCTCCTGCCTTTATCAAACCAATGACGAACTACAAGTCAGCAGTATCTGTACCCTAGATAAAGGGCCCTCACAGGGTAATAATAATAATAATAATAATGATATTAATAATAATAATAATAATAATAATAATAATAATAATATAAACAAGTAACACATGTTTATATTATAAATATTTCAGAGCTACCATACTTACAAGAAAATATTGTTAGAAAATGTATTTTATGTTCTTCATCAATTCTATATGGATTTAAAATAAATTAAATGATATACGTTGTATTTTTATCCATATATTCATTCGTACTTAGCCTATGTGGATTAGGGCGCTCCCTAATGGGAGTGTTTTAATCAAGCTAATTTAGTTACGTTTATTTGCCTATAGATGTCATCGAGTGAAATGTGGTCTACATGTCGCCTAAGTGTCTCACTTACCGACCACTTCCGGGTTTGAACCCAAGATCCTCGGAATTATAGGCAAGAAACATAACCACTAGCCCACCGCGGTCGTATGTTATATTTCTAAAAATTGTTATTTATAGACGCTTCAATTATGTAATACCATGACTTTAATGTAGGATACGGCTATTACTGTGTAATATGTTATTTACAGTCCCTTAAATTGCGTACACTATCTATCCTGTGCGACTTTCTCTCTCGCCTAGAGACGCCAGGCTTACAGATCGTCGGCCTTATTCAGTGCCACGATATCTGATATGATGAATGAATACTTTAATTGCAGTGAGAGTTGCTCACTAACCATACTCCAGTGAATATTACTGTAACAGGAATTTTAATCCAGTCGGAAAAATCGTATTGTATCTCTGCCTGCGTTGGACACATCAATTATTATCAATAAACATAAGCAAACACTACTTGTAAACTTTGACGAAACTGTTTCTACTGTTGTGTTGTAGATGTCTCTATTGTCTTTTACATTTCTTAATATGATTAAGGACTGTTTTGAGGCTGCTGATTTTTCGGGAAAGATACGGCCCGAATTTCCCGACATTTATCTTAGAATTGAGGAAAATCCTATAAAAATATCAAGCTGGAAATCCAACGTGCATCCGTTGCGTACGAGGCAACAATATCACTCCTGGGCCACAAGGTGGTCCATGCATTACTGTTTGACTTAAAATTACATACTTCTAAAGTTTCTTCCCCCCCCCCGCTTGTCATTCAAATATGATTACATAAATTCTAAATTCGCTTACCGATGTGAAAAAATGTTTAATGACTGTTTTGAGGCTGCTGATTTTTCGGGAAAGATTCCGCCCGAATTTCCCGACATTTGTCTTGGAATTGAGGAAAATCCTATAAAAATATCAAGCTGGAAATCCAACGCGTATCCGTTGCGTACGAGGCAACAGTATTACTCCTGGGCCACAAGGTGGTCCATGCATTTACTGTTTGCCTTAAAATTACATACTTCTAAAGTTTCTCCCCCTCCCCCGCTTGTCATTCAAATATGATTACATAAATTCTAAATTCGCTTACCGATGTGAAAAAATTATTAACCATTCTATAATATATAAAAATATTTTATACTTATTATTTTTTATAATGTAGAAGTAATAGTTTAAATCTACAACAAGGTATTTGCATTCCTTTCTAATGTAAATACGCCATTACATATTTAGATAAAAACACATGTTTATCTCGAGTTCAGTAAATTAGAGTCCGTTGGTATCTGCAAAACAATTTTCCAGTTAATCGGTTTCACAAATGTTTGCCTGAATGAACAAATTTAGTTGATTGCAAAATGTGATCAGTTCGACTACTGTATGAGTGAGTCCATCTGTGCAGCACGATCTAAATAGTCTTTACTACAGTAGAATTTGGTTCAACAGCCAGTAACTGTGAACAACGTATAAAATAGTTTTCTGCGAATTCTGAAGACGGTGCAAAACTATCTATTTTATATTCCGGGAATTTTCTGGAATTAAAACAAATTTCAATGATTTAATTCGTTAGACCTGTATTAAATATTTACAGGTAAAAAATAATAAATTGAAAATTTCATGAGAGAGGCAAGCAAATTCTATTTTCATGTACATTACTTCATTCACAGACGCGAAAGGAATTCATGATTAGAAGTTTCTGTTATATGACTTTATATTATTTACAATTAAAGATTATTGTACATCTTATACAGACCGTATATAGGCCTATACTGTGCCCCTCACCATATTGGCGAAACATAATTTATCCTTCCAGTTATTTCAATGTTTCGAACTGCAATGAAAACAAAATAACGTAAAATTATAAATTATTATTATACATTATTGTGTAATTTGACACAAATTAAAGTAATTTCTACTCGTTTGTGTTTCTCTACTGTGCTATAAAAAATTATTAAATAAATGAAATTAATGTATCTTACAGGAGGCGAGCTGCCTTGGTGCAGAGCTACGGGACTTTCGCTGGTTCGAGTCTTCAAGGGGGAAGAAATTTTCTATGGAATTTCGGGTAGTGTGGGACCGTGTCCACCCAGCAACGTGAGGAATTTGGGTAGCTCAATAAGTAGCGGCTCCAGGTTGGGAAAACTTGTTATAACGGCTGGACCCGAATGCTGACCATATGCCACCCATACACTGCAGGATAATCGTCTACCTCTGTGAATAACGTAGATGTGAGGCCAGCAAGCGTCTGGTAGGCGAAGGTCTTTCTAGATTCACTCGTGCCGTGCAGTGTATTTACTCTAAGATCTTTGTGTACATATGAAATTATTTACTTATGTTGCGAGTGATTTTGGTTCTTGTATAAATATATTGGAAATTTGTGTAATTTTTTATTTCTATTTTATTTTGAGATGCTTCCACAACGAGATTTAGGCGCTCTCCGCCAAAAAGGAAGAAATTGAACTATACTAATTTAGTTACACTTATTACATATAGATGTGATTGGAGTGGCCCGTGGTCAGCGTTCCGCCTCATACTGACATCTAGGAAAACAAGGTAGGCCTAGTACTACGACGGGAAAATTCGTTAAAGTTTGCTTCGAGACCTTTTTATTCAGGTTTAAGGATCTTTTACGAGCCTGAAAATCTTCAGACTCGGGACCCACGGCTTAACGTCCCTTCCGGAGGACCTGCTTCTTGGATTTTTCCATCCTAAAAATCCATCGACCCGCGACCCTCGGGACCAGAGGCAAGGAGTACCGCGGCCGATCGTTTGAATTTAATGACTTAATATACAGTACTATAACGTATGCATAGAAACTGCGATAACTATGCGAATTTCTCAGCAAGTCGAATTTATGGTCCAATTTTGCTGTTTTACGGAATATGTATTTTTATTTGTTTATTAGACCGTATGTATTTGGTTACATTACGTTGAAACAAACGTGGAGGGCGCCAGGACGATTTTTAAATTACGGTTCTCAGATAAACCCTTATTCCTAATGTTCAGATTTCACTTATTCTCGGAGAGTATCTTTCCCGTTTTATGTAAATGAGATGAACTGAGTTTCGTTACGAAAAATAAATAATTACGGCCGCTAGAGCGGTGTATAATTTTCGCTTCAGGTGAACACACACTTCTAATGGTTGGATTTACCTTGTTGACGAACTCGACCTTACTTTTCTTAATAGTTTGCTATATGCCGTGTTTGATTTCGAAGAAAAACTCAGCCGCTAGATCATTAACACAAACACATTTTTACCATGGCCATTTTCGGTGACGTAAGTAGGTTGAATAAAGATTTGTAAAAAAATGTTTAAACTTGTTTCAGGATAACAATCACAAAAGCTATATTCTTTAGAAATTCGGTAAACAGAAATATTCTGTAGTCAATCCAACCGCAGAGTTGTGAAACTACTGTATCATTGTTTGAAAGGAGACAAGTCCTAATAAAATATTCATAGAGCACAAGGTTCTGGGAAAAATGTGCTCCTAGCAGCCAGAACCAATGTACGATATATTTCAGCGCCCCCTGAATCCCCAGTTTCACATGTTGCATAACTGATTCACAAGGAGGCAGACCGTAATACCAGTAAAAAGTTTACTTCAGTGTAGGCCTAGTAAATTTTATACATCATACAGTGCACATCACGAATATGGAACATTTTATGATCCTTCATACATACATAGAGAACACATCTTCTAGTTATTCGAGGAAATAAAATTAATAAAATTTATGGTACGTATTACATTACATATTATATATTATTAAGTTACAACTATTTTAGTGTAGATTTCAAATATGTAATATAATAAAATGAATGGGGTAATACGAAGACATTTTGGTAAACAGATGAGGACAGAGACAAAACTAAGATTACATATAACATCACATCAAAAGCTGTTCTAAAATACGGAAGTGAAATTTTGATTTTAAATAAAAGAAACTCTCATAAACTTCAAGAAAGCCAAATGCGCTTCTTACGATCATTGTTAGGAATTAATAGACTGGATCACCAATGGAACACTATTATCAGAGGAAAACTTGGAGTAACAAGTTTAAATGAAGATATACAAAGATACCAACAAGAATGGAAAAATCATCCGAGGAGAATGGCAAGAAATAGACTTCCAAAATTGGCATTCCAATATGCCCCAACTGGACATTGGGACAAAGGAAGACCAAAACATCGGTGGAAAGATCAAGACCATCTTCGCTAGGTTTACCGTACAGGCCACATGGCCTAAAACGAATTTGTTCATGATGATGATGATTCAAATACGTATCCCCATTTTAATTTGAATAATTCATAAAAAAAATGCAAGCGACAAAAACGTTTCCCGAGAGAATAAATTTACATGCCTTCATTTTATGGTTACACAGAATAACATTAACCATGACTGAAGGAAGTTATATTACATAGGGATGATTGAAAAACATTGTTCATTATTGGGATGTTCGGAGAGGTTATATCCGCGCGGCCATGAACCTACGGATTCGATAGTGCCAATGAGTTATTTAATGACATTATTGCATCTAATTGTAATATTTCAAGTGTAATATGATAGAAAACTCACTATCACACTGGAAGAAAAAAGAAACTTCACAGTTATACTAGCTACCGGCGCATGTGCAATAGCACTAAAAAACTCACATTCGTCTTTGTCTGACGAGTGATGTAAAGCGCTAACTCTCTTTCACTCTAACCAATCTTTAACAGCTAGCAACCCTTATTTGCGGCCACTTTTAGAGAGGCAGAGGCATTTCTATCATGCACAAAAAAAGTAGCTTTAATTTTATATACAAGTCGAGTGGGTACGTCATGAACGTATAAATCTGTTTACACCTGGCTGCGAGGAGTTTACGGCCATGTGTGCAATAGCAACCAAAATTTTTCCAACTCTATACATCGATTTCTGCTAACTGGATTGTAATTTATTTTAATAACAAGTGAATCAAATTATTTCGAATAAATAAATTATACTTTAATTAAAAATACTGGCGGCCAAATTTTAATACGCAACTCGGCAAAAGTGTATTCAGTCATTCACAATTTTATGAAAAAAATAGTTTTTGTTCAACACTCGATGAACGTAGTAATCTTGTAGCCGGATCTTAGACTAATACACCTGTTCCAAAATGATGGACAGAGTTTCAAAGTTGTTTAATTTTCCTTACATCATTGTCTGCCATTCGCTCTTAGGAAAATGTTAGTAGAAACACTTGCAATGCCCCATTTTGATTATTGTGACACTCTTTTTACAGACTTAAATATTATTTACACTCAAAGACTTCAACTTGTTCATAATTCTTGCGCACGTTTTATTTGTGGTATTCGCAAATTTGACCATGTTACACCGTCCCTGGAACAATTATCGTGGCTTCGTTTAAGAGATCGTAGAACTGTCCATTCCCTATCCCTTCTCTATAAAATCCTTCACACATCATCGCCTAATTATTTATCACGCCGCTTCATCAGATATCCGACACACACAATCTTGACACTAGATCCCATCAGCACATTATCCTTTACACCCCTCCTCATCACACTGTATATTATCCATTATCTTTTACGGTCTCACTTACCAAAACATGGAATTCCCTTCCGACCTATGTCAGAGACTGTCAACAATATACCATCCTTCAAAAACATATTAAATAATTATTACTAATAACAAACTAACTTATACACCTCACTGGTAGTATTCTTTTAACAATTAATAAATTTAATTATCTATGAGAATAATATTAAGATTAACAAATATTTTCTTTTGTTCTGTTTTAAAATATTGTATAATCGTAAAATTAGTTTTCTATATCTCATCAATTTTCTTTGTTTTCTATAAACATTAGAGAGGGACAATTTAATATGTCTTGCTTGTATACACTTTATTAGTAGTTTTAGTCTTAATTTTAACTAACATTACTTAGTTGCATTATAGATCGTAATATAATAGATATCTTTTTGATCAAATTTTTTATTTAGTATTTAATATTAGAGTTCATTGCGATTGTTATATTCTGATGTAATATATGTTTGCCCTGGTGAGTGGAAGAGAAGGCCACATGGCCTTAACTCCACCAGGCTAAATAAATAAATCTAATATACAGGGTGGACCGCTCGAATGGACCTAATTTCAATTGCTTGTTACTGGCAAACGGTTGAAGATAGAAACTTAAAACAACGTTCATAGTACAGAAAAACTCACCAAGTTTCGAATCCTGTCGGTAGATGGCACAAAGATACGTTTCTCGTTCTTAGATTTAATTGTTTGTGAAAATGGCGACTCCGCAGATGAAAGCGCAAGCTGTTTTGTGGTATGCGGAGTTTAAATCAATCATTAGAGTTCAAAGGGAGTTCCGGCGTGTGTTTAACCGTGATGCTCCAACTGCTAGAAGCATAAAGAAGTGGCGTGATACATTATTAGCTACAGGATCTGTGTTGAAGAAGCATGGTGGTGGTCGCAGAGCATCCGATGAAATGGTAGCAAATGTTCAAGCCGCATTTGAGCGAAGCCCCCGGAAGTCATTAAGAAGAGCTTCGCGGGAACTTCAAATACCAAAATCGACATTACAACGGATTGTCCACAAACGCCTCAAACTGCACGCATATAAAGTGCAGTTAGTGCAACGTCTGGAGCCGAATGACATGCCGAAACGAGTGGAATTCGCCAATACGATGCTGGACCGTCTCGGCGCTGATCCTGACTTCATGACCAAGATTTTCTTCTCGGACGAAGCCACTTTCCATTTGTCAGGCCAAGGTAAACCGGCATAATGTGCGGATCTGGGGATCGGAGAATCCTCACGCTATTCAAGAGCATGTTCGTGATAGTCCGAAGATGAATGTTTGGTGCAGTTTGTCACATAATAAGGTCATTGGACCGTTTTTCTTCGCCGAGAAAACTGTTCGTGGTACCACATATCTTGACATGCTGGAGCAGTTCTTCTTTCCACAAATTGAAACAACTGCAGCCTAACATCGTTTTCCAGCAAGATGGTGCTCCTCCCCACTGGTCCAATGAAGTTCGTACGACTTTGGACAACATTTTCCCTGGCCGTTGGATTGGTAGGGGAGGACCAATCGCGTGGCCCCCGAGATCTCCCGATTTAACACCACTGGATTTCTTTCTCTGGGGCTATGTCAAAGATAAAGTTTACACCACCCCAGTCAAAGACCTTCGTGATCTTCGTGAGCGCATCATAGAGGCTATTGAGAACATTCCAGAAGACATACTCCAACGTACTTGGCAAGAAATTGTTCATCGCTTTGATATCGTCACAGTGACTGCTGGGGCTCATATAGAGATGTGGTGATCTGGATATCAAAACTTGGTGAGTTTTTCTGTAATATGAACGTTGTTTTAAGTTTCTATCTTCAACCGTTTGCCAGTAACAAGCAATTGAAATTAGGTCCATTCGAGCGGTCCACCCTGTATATATATATATATATATATATATATATATATATATATATAATGTAAGTAAAATTAAACAACTTTGAAACCCCGTCCATCATTTTGAAACACAGTGCATATATGATTGTACTAGGGCATGCCATATATTTAATGGGTGAAGAAAGCTTACAACTCAATTGTATTAATAAACTGTTAGTTTAAGCTAATGACGTAGTAGTATTAGGCTACAGCAAAGAGATACTAACGGCCAAGACACACACTTTATTGAGTAACGCTAAGAAATTGGAACTGATAATAAATAGCAATAAAACTAAATATGGTGTCACAATATGAATTCATTATATAATGGAAATGGACAGTTAAAGACAAAAGAGGGAAATTTTGAAGAAGTGGCTGAATTCAAATAAGTATGAACAATAATTAAAAATAGGAATGAAATGCACAAACAAATTAAACATAGTCTCAATTCTGGAAACCCATGCTATTTTGTATTACAGGGACTAATGTCATCCAAGCTTCTCTCAAAAAAGTTAAATTGAACATGTATAAAACTTATAAGATAAAAATTATCAATTAAATTGTACCATTTGACAGGTTCCGCCCTCCTCCCTCCCCTTTTTCCACTCTTGTCCTTACCCTCTTATTAACTGGAGGCCTTTCGGAAGTTAACTTCCATAATCAGCATCAGGACCTGCAACGTCTACAGCGTCTTAACTACTAGTAGCGCATACTCATCCTGCTGATGGAAGTTAACTTCCGAATGGCCTCCAGTTAATAATATTTTACATACATAATTTTAACAAAGTTGAGGACGACGGCACCTGCCAACATATATACATTTTAATTTGTAATTTTTTATCTTACGACTATCCACCTCAACGGAATTAGATATGAATTGTATTAGCAATGAATATATACAGTAAAACTGTTATTCTCCCATTTACATTATATAGAAGCGAAACACTGACTCTTACTTTAAGAGAGGAGAAACGTTTACGAGTATTTGAGAATAAAGTTCTTAGGAAATTTTTTGGACCAAGAGAGATGAACAGGCGAATGGAGAAGACTGAATAACAGTGAGCTGCATGATCTTTATAAAAAAGCACATGTAATAAGAACAATTAAGTTTTGTTGACTGCGATCGGAGGACACGTGGCAGGAATGGGGAAAGAAAGAAGGGCATAGAAATTTCTTGTAGGAAAACCAGAGAGAAAACGCCCAGTTGTTAGGCCAACAATGAGGTGAGAATAACATTAACCATAATTTGAAGGAAGTAGATTATACAAGAGATGATTAGAAAACTTAGCTCAGGATAATTTCAGGAATGAGTTCCTCATATGGAAAGAATAAAAAAAGTGTATCACAACATGGGTCCGGAAATTGATAATTACAGAGTTATTCGAACTTTTATGAATGTTAGGTTAGTAAGGTTTACAGTAGTTATTGACAGTCTGTTTTCTGTTGATTGTAGGCTGCTGTGATGACACAAATGAAGAATATGCCTGTATTGAGGCACAAGGAGGTCACTTTGAACATTTCATCTGATAGAACAGAGCGCTCCAACAAGTCCCTTGCATTTTTTTAGTTGGTTGCAATGATTCTGAAGTTGCTGTATTCAACCCTGAGGTAGGTGAATTTTTCAGGCCGTGATAATCCTAAATATTGGTTCCTTGGAAGAAGAAGTAACGTCATGGGTCGCGTGTCTATATTAAATAAATAAATAAATAAATAAATAAATAAAGCCTGATATGTCCCTTTAGGGCAAAGGCCTCCCTGTACAGGGGTTAAGCTCTATTTGAGAGTGTCACCCGGTGAGCTACTCCGTGGTGAGAAGTTGACTTGGATGTAGCGCTTGGTTTGTATACACTGTCTGTTCTGTGATTAGTTGATACACAGTTGGCTCTCCATCGTTCTCCAGCTTTTCCTGCATCTGGCGACTCTGGACCATTGCGACCCTGCTCGTTCTTTGAAGATGTCAGCCCATCGGTGTCTATATTACGGAATGTAAATAACCTCAAGCCTGAAAAGAGGCACCTGAAAAAAAACTAATGAACTGAGATGCTAAAGAACGCCGTTAAATAAAAACACACACACACACACAAACATATATATATATATATATAATATATATATATATATATTGCCTTCATTGCCAAATGTCAAAAATATAGTTATAACATCTAAATATATGTATATATGTAGGCCTAAAATACCGGTTAGCCTGTTAGTATTATTAAAAAGAGTAAGATAAAATTAGACTTATTTGCGTTTATCTCACTTCTTTCATCAAATATATCTTCGCATGTAGTACTATATATCATCGAACTGGATTTTAAACAACGGTGACTGGCAGGTTATACAAAGACCCTCATTGCGCTTCGCCACCGTTAAGGGCGCATTCAAAATTCAGAGAGCGTGTTAAAAGTTGTTCAATTTTAACTGCACCGACACTTTCAGCATAACAATGAAAGTAAATTCATCCAGTTTCAAAGTAACTACTCCAGAGCGTTGAATTTTCTGTCTGCAATGCTGGTCCCTCTTATCTAGCCGAGCTCACTTTTTTATATTCATTTGTAGCGCGTTTATTTCCATATAAACGTGATACCATATCTGAAGTAGTGTTAAGTTGTAACTTAGTTATACAGTAAGTACACTACTCGTCTGGCTCTCCAAACTTGGAATTAGCTCGTATACAAATGGTATATGAAGTGTTTGGGTCAAGAGGTCATATAACAAACACAAGTCAAACATTTGAGTGGATGGGCAACAAGTAAGTTTAGAGATCAATGTAGGCCAGGTCTCTCTAAACTTACACAAAACAATAAGTTAAGTCTATTCCAACGCTTAATTTAATGTAGCCTTCACTAGTAGGCCTAAGTACCGGTAATAGCATTTTTACACGCTTTATATTAGCTTGACCTCTATCTATCTATCTACGTATCTATCTATGTAACGGAATCTTTCAACGCGATTTTCACAAACTTAAAATCATTGGATCGACTTGAAATTTTATATACTTGTAATATTTTCATTTTTTCTTAAATTCTGGCCAGAGTCATCAGAAAATAAAAAAAGTGTGTTTGTATATATGTAACGGAATCTTTGAACACGATTTTCACCCACATTGGATCGACTTGAAACTTTGTATACTTGTAAAAGACCCGTAACAATACAATATTTTCATATTTGTTTCTAAAATCCTGGCCAGAATCGTCAGAAAAAAGTGTCTTTGTATCTATGTAACGTTATCTTTGAACACGATTTTCACCCACTTAGGAACATTGGATCGACTTGAAACTTTATATACTCGTAGAGGACCCGGGACAATACAATAATTTCATACTTTGATTCTAAAATCCTGACCAGAATCATCAGAAAATCAAAAAATGAAAACTGGTATAATAGGTTGCGGACTTGTCGACTTTTTTGTCAATCGTAAGAGCTCAGTTGGTAGAGCGGTGAATTATAGTGGTATATAATTTCAGTAATCCCTAGGTCGCAGGTTCAAATCCGGCTGGGAGGATTTTTTTTAGAAGAGTACTACTTTTAGCTCATACTACAATATTATCGAATTTAAAGATATTTACATTTTTATCTTATTCTGTGAAATCTTAAAACTAAAAAATAAAAATAAATACTAGTTTTAAAAAACTGAAACAACACGCTTTATTAAAAAAACGAACTAAAAAATGAAAAATAATTTTAATTTCCAACACACTTGAGATAAAATTAAAGTGGTCAACAAAAAAATCATCTCCAACACATATAGAATAAAACTAGAGTTATCAATAAAAAGAAAATAATGTTACCATCAAAAGCGTGGGGCGCTTTTTATGATTTTTGCATGTTCTTCTTAAAAACTTTACTTTTACCAATATCTATTTATTATCAAATATATTAATTGATATAGAGCACCCCACGCTTTTGATGGAAAATAATTTTCCTTTCTTTTTGTCGATAACTCTAGTTTTATTCTATATGTGTTGGAGATGATTTTTTGTTGACCACTTTAATTTTATCCCAAGCGTGTTGGAAATTAAAATTATTTTTCATTTTTTTAGTTCGGTTTTCTAATAAAGCGTGTTGTTTTAGTTTTTTAA
Organism: Diploptera punctata; assembly: GCA_030220185.1. Taxonomy (NCBI): domain Eukaryota; kingdom Metazoa; phylum Arthropoda; class Insecta; order Blattodea; family Blaberidae; genus Diploptera; species Diploptera punctata. Next base: position 205,478 of record JASPKZ010007933.1, on the reverse strand, counting down.
AACTATTATTTGTTTTTACTTAAACATAGCTGGTCATTTACTTCCCAATTCACAGCTGAGCGTAAAAAGGAAGAAAACGTTTTCTTAGAGCCCATGTATTACATAACTGAGGTTTTTACGTGCCTTAAATATATGACATGAGATCTAGTTCCTTTAAAATTATTCAAAGAACCCAGCGATGTTCGAACACGCCAAATAATATGTATCTTAAAATAACTTATATTTATTTTATAATTAGGCTTTCTTTCATATTTTGTTATCAAACACAACAATGATACACCACTTAATATGTTTTAATCATTCTTATGAATCATCTCTATATTTAGACCTAATTCTAATTTTCTTATATTATCTAGTGTCTAATTTCCAACTATATATTTATAAATGTCGTGTTTTTATGATTCCATAATCAATTTTTTTTCACAAATTTTACGCTAATTTTCCTTTTATACATATATTATACTAGCTAATACCCGGC
>JASPKZ010007933.1:0-202500 GCA_030220185.1 Diploptera punctata | reverse complement strand
GCTTTTTCAGAATATATAAATTTCCTACACGCCGTAAGTTAACAGATTCTTCATCGAACGAATAAAAAAGTATTTATATAAGTTTATGCCACACAAACTAGGAGTTAACGATTCGATACCGCTACAGAACCGATACCTCACATTTGAGACTGAGTATAAAATGCACAATGCATAGCCTATGTATAAGTTATAGAAATAGTGGAATATATATTAGGTCTATAACTATACTAATATTTAGCCTGACACAACATTCCTAAATACATAAGAAACGTCAAAGCACTTATACTGGATTGGCCAATTCGTTTCTAATGCGATAACGGTGAAAACAAGGTCATAAGTCAACATTCATATTACAAGATTTAGTTCTTTTGAAAGATAAATATTCGTATTTATACATATACAGTATTTTACATATCAGATATAAATTAATTTCGATTTCACATATACTGTACAGATTGTTTCAGAAAGAAATTACTAAGGACAAAGAAGTCTTGAACTAGAAGATACTGTTATATTCTGAGCTGAATAACTCGCTGTAGTGGAGAGAACGAACCCAAAACAAACCAAGTGGGCAGCTAGTACAACATCAGGGAAGAAATTGTAGGCATATATATTAATCCAGAAATGTTTACCTTCAAGTCGCCACATCCACTCTTACTGTTTTGAATAGCATAAGTAATATGTTTTGAAAATGTATTTATACTATATTCACTTCTCGCAACTGGAATTCCCTAAGACAAGAAATAGGGACAGCCGGACATTGGCAATCTTTTAAAAGAAGTCTAAATCTGTATTTGCTCTAACCTCGACTTCATCATTACCCAGTGTAAGGTGTATATATATATATATATATATATATAAATTGGTGTTTCTCCTATAATTTATCATACTTATTATCATTATTATTATATTATTATTATTATTATTATTATTATTATTATCGTAAGTATTATTATTGTTATTATCGTATAAAATGTTGTTTGTACATGAAATTTACATTGCTAAGTTTAATATATCTTTCACTGTTTATAATTAGCATAGTGTACATCTATATTTGTCAAATATTTATTTGTATTTGTGCTGGTTGAGTGGAAGAGAAGGCCTTATGGACTTAACTCGGCCAGAATAAATAAAACATTATTATTATTATATTATTATTATTATTTTATTATTATTATTATTATTATTATTATTATTATTATTATTATATTATAGTATTTCTGTCTCACACACTCACCCTATACCTAACGTCACTGCAACATTACCCCTATAGCGGGTTGTTCAGTTCAACATACGTGTATAACAGTACTGTATCCAACAGACTAATGGAGTATCCGAGCCTAAATGATAGCGGTTGCAGCATGATGTAAGTATGATCTGAAATACTTCGGATACAATGACGCGCCTTTACTCGACACAATCCATATATTATTTATAGCTAAACTAGCTAATACCCGGCGTGCGCTGCTACGCCTAAATAAATGAAAATTGATGTACTTTTATGTTTAGTTGAATAAGTAAAAGCAAACATAATTATAAATTTATATTTTTTAATACTCTGTGCTAATTACCTGGCTTTGCCCGGGAATCTACTTATCCCGATCTTCTTGACATAAATGAGCTGAAATACGAAAATCAATGTGTTTTGTGTTTAGTTATATAAGTAAGAGGAAACATTTATATCGTAATTATTTTTAGATACTCCGTGCTGTTTACCCGGCGTTGTCCGGAAATCTACTCATCCCGATCTTCTTGGCATACATGAGCTGAAAGACAAAAATTAATGTAGGCCTACTTATTATGGTTAGTTGAATAAGTAAAATGAAAAATAATTATAAATGTATATCGTAATTATTTTAAGATTCCCGTGCTGATTACCCAGTGTTACCCGGTGTTGCCCGGGAATCTACTTATCTCGATCTTCTTTGCATAAATGAGCTAAAAGATAAAATTCGTTATTATGAGTTATCCATAAAAGAATACCCGTCATGTGCTGCTATGCTTACACAGGAATCCACGTACTTGTCTCTATCTTCTTGGCATCAATGAAAGACAAAAAATGGTTATTGTGAGTTATCCGTAAGAGAGAAACATATGTTGTAGAGTGATTTTTTGTAGAACATTGAGATATTCAATTCTGTGTATATTAAGTTTGTGTATTTGTTATGGTTTAGGCAACGTAAGCCATTTAAGAGTCCAAAAAGCTACTTTTTTCACGTTTTCCACTATAAAGGGCTATTTTTAAGAGTGTAGGAGTTGAGTATCACAACTCTCTTGTAGCCTATGTTCATCCCGGGAATCTCCTGAACATTTTGCAAAAAGCCCCATCACAATTGGATCAATGGCTGCGCATAAAGTACGAACAAACAAACCAACAAACAAACAAAGATTCATTTTCATATATTAGATTAGAAGTCAACAATTTAAACCTTATTTTTTATTAACTCAAGATAGCAGTATTACTTGTTATTGAAAGATTACTACCCATATTTCCATAGTTAAATACACATCCGAAGAGCTGTAAAGTTTTTATTTCCAATAAGGTCCAAAATACGAATTTTTTAAAATGGTAATCTCTTTTAAGATGAGCACTACATTTCACTGAACGTTGTCGGTTAAAAAAATGTATATACAATTTTAAGCTTGGGTAGGTTTTTCTCGGGGTTTTTCACGTTTTCCCCTGCCACAATTTCATTCTACCATTTCTCCATATTCATCTGATCTATTTCGTTTCATTTCATTCATCTGCCCCTGTGACGGTGCGTCAGGCGTGGTCAGCCATTCACAGACCTCTATATACAGGGGCTCATCTCACCCCTCGACCCGACCCTGAATTGGGCACGAGTTGAGGATTTTCATTTATTTGCTTTCTAATTCAATGCTTCTAAGTCTGTCTATGCTCGTACATTCCCACGTCAAATAAGCGTGCTCCCTTTCGGGAATTACTTTACGTAGGTAATTTAGTTGCGCTTTTTCTCTATAGATGTCAGCGAGAGATAAGTGATTAGCTCATCGGCTCAAGGAGACACCTAGTTGAGAACTGCTTCTAAGTCTGTCTATACCCGTATATTTCCACGACGAGCAGTAATTACTTAACTAGGTTATTTAGTTATGCTTTTTTTCTGTAGATGTCACCTAGTAGACTAACTGTAAGGTATTACTTTAATGAGAAAGATCGGTTAAATTTTGCTCGGAGGATCTAATTTAGTCTTGAGTTTCTTATACGCGCCAAAAAATCTTCAGATTCGGAATTCACATCTAAATATTCCTCCCGGAGGACTTGCCCCTTGGATTTTTTCCATCCTACAACATCCATCCATCGTGACCCGGATTTGATTCCGCGTCCCTCGGGGTCAGGGGCAAGGAACTTAACCTCCAGATACAGAGGTCGATAATGCTGATAAGTTGGCCTATATTTATTCAGGTGGCGTGTCCGGTTAGAAGTTTTGAAAGACGAGATACGCTGAAACCAATTGGAAATCGAAATCTAACATTAACGGCAAATACTTTTCAAAAACAAATACTGCAGTTTCCTCACATGTAGGCTATGCTAAGTTTTAACCGATTCTTGAACATAGTTTTGTGACGAGGTCAATAAGTCGGAGAAATACCCCAACTAGCAGCTTTGGAACTGCTGCCAACACCCACAAAACAAGAGTCGGGAGTACTGGAGCCATTCTGAGAGATCAATGACTAATGTAATCTGGATCACAGAAACAAACCAACATATCGGCATCAGAGAGCCTACCATCATCTTCAAATTTGTAAAATACACAAGTTTTATATATATATATATATATATATATATATATATTGCTTTGTGAAAGTGCTTCAACATAATGTATCGTGTGAAAATAAAAAATAACAGTTTGTAAGACAGTAGTTTGTAAGACAAAGGAATATAAGTAATAAATACAATAATAATAATAATAATAATAATAATAATAATAATAATAATAATAATAATGGTAATGATGATAATAATGATGATAATAATAATGATAATAATGATGATGATAATAATGATAATAATGATGATAATAATAATGTAATGATAATGATATTAATAATAATAATGATAATAATAATAATAATAATAATAATAATAATATTGCCCGCCGTTGTGGTCTCGAGGTAGCGTGCTGCCTTGTCACGCAGCGGGCCCGGGTTTGATTTCCGGTCGGGACAGGTTCCTGGGTGAGGTTTTTTTCGGGGTTTTTCCTCACCTGCAAGACAAATGTCAGAAAGCTTAGTACCCCAACGGTCCCCGAAAATCATCCGGTCATTATCATCATCCTTAACCGTTGTGGAAAGCAACGGGAAGCTATCACATCTATAATTCCCTAGTAAAGCTGTAAAGCATAGCATGAAAATTGAAAATTGATTGCAATGAAAGATCTGCCCTCGGGCAGAATTATTATGGATGGATTATTGTTATTAATCATTCACATTTATGATCTAGGGTCTACATCGTTGCCTCAGAAAATATAGCCTGGGTTCAATTCCTGACTGGGACAAGATACCTGAATGATGATTTTTGGGATTTTTCCTTCAAATGTAAGTTAACTTTAAGACTCAAACAGTCCCTGTTCGCTATCTGGTCATCATAATCATTCATATTATATTCGTTTTGTTTATTACCACTGTATGAGTGAATGGTGTCTTAATAATGATAATAATAATAATGATATTATTATTATTATTATTATTAAATTGAGAATTTTCCTCGTCATTGAATGTTTTCTCCAACCAATCTTAATAATTAACATGAACTAAAAAAAATAAAATAAAATAAATGACTACGGACTTATAGACTATCAGTTTGCAACAAATATTCACAATTTTCCCTTAATTGAAGCTCTCCATCGTTCTCTGTCCTCTGTGCCTTCATCTGTTACACCAAATTTCTACACTGAATTTTTGAATGTTGTTCTTCCAGGTTGTTCTTGGTCTTCCTTTTCTGTTCCTTCTTTCAACTTTCCATGCATAGACGATCTTTGGTACTCTTCCATCCTGCATTCTTCTTACGTGTCTTTACCATTTTAGCCTTCTGTGTTCAATCTCATTCATTCTATTTGTTTTCTGCATTCATCCATTTTCTAATTTCTGTATTTCTAATTTTTTCCAGTCTAGATTTTCTGGCAGCTCTTCTCCAAAAATCCATTTCAACTAAAGTTATTCTGCTGACATGTTGTGACTTCCGATCCATATAACATTACACTTTCTAGAATGGATTTATAAATTAGTTATTTTGTTCTGTTAATTATGTTTTTACTCCATAGTATAGAGTTTAACATTCCTATGGTTTTTCTTCCATTACTAATCCTTTTTGCTATTTCTTTGTTTCATGTTCCATATTTCTCTATAATTGATCCTGAATAACAGAAACTATCGCTCTTCTTTATCTTTACCCCGTCAATATATAATTCATCTAGGTCATTTGTTAAATACTCGTTTTTGTTTTTGTTGATTTTCAAACCCCATTTCTGATATGGTAATAATATAATAATATTGATAATGATAATAATGATAATGATAATAATAATAATGATAATAATAATAATGATAATAATAATAATGATAATAATAATAATGATAATAATAATAATGATAATAATAATAATAATGATAATAATAATAATAATAATAATAATAATAATAATAATAATAATAATAATAATACTTACCTACTTACTTACTCACTGGCACTATCGAACCCGTAGGTTCATGGCCGCACGGACATAAGCTCTCTATACATCCCTATCCTAAGCTAATGCTTTCCAATCATTCCCTGTATAATCTACTTCCCTCAAATCAAGTTAATGTTATTCTCCCATCTCATTCTTGGTCTACCAACTGGGCGTTTTCCCTCTGGTTTTCCTACAAGAAGCTTTCACGCAAGTCTTTCATTCTCCATACGTGCAACATGTCCTGCCCATCGCAGTCTACGAGACTTAACTGTTCTTATTATATCTGGCTTCCTATAAAGACCATGTAGTTCATTGTAATAATAATAATCTTCTTCTTCTTCTTCCTAGGACACATTGTCCAGATGATAAACGAGAGATTAATTCGGGAATAAGATATATCAATGACATAGGAATAACTCTCAAACTCATTGCTGAGAGATGCCCTTTAGTAAGAAACAAAATATTTTAGAAATATCAGAAGAAATATAAAATTAAAACAGCAACTAGACAGAAGAAAGAATGGAAATACTTGGGAGATAGAATACTGAAACAAAAAAATAGTAGCTGATTCGAACAAAGAAGAAAGAGAGAATACAGATAGATCTTCTTATAGTCGTATCTCACATTTAAAAAAGATCAAAGAATAAAACACACGTAAGTTAAATCACTTAAGTGACAAGAGTACTTTCAGATAATCGAATACAAACATCAGATACTGCTGAATGGTAGAAATACTATTAAAGTTGTCACTACATAAACCCGTTATATATGATTACTCACATACTGTACTCATTCCAATCACAGACATACAATATAAAAAAACTTCAAATTGGTAAGGAAGTTCTATAATCTAACCTATACCTCTCCAAAATAATGTGTAAACTACATTACTATTGTTGTTATTACTGTTACCGTATTATTATTGTTATTTTTATTATTTTTATTATTATTATTATTAGTATTATTATTATTATTAGTATTATTATTAGTAGTATTAGTATTAGTATTATTATTAGTAGTATTAGTATGCCCGCCTCGTTACTTCAATGGACAACTGGTTCGATAAAATGTGGAGAGTGAAATATTAAATTTTAATTAGCATATGCCCTGATGGTGGATGATTCTTTCTGTACATAATGCACATAACTACTTGTATGCTTACGTAATTTTATCTGTCAAAATAGTATTTAAATTGAATATATACTACACTAATTGTACCTTACCCCCGCGATTAGAACATAATGTTCGAAAAGTGCTGTAATTTAAGTCATTTTCTTATTTTAATAGCCGTAAATCAACAAATACTCGCTATTTCCATTTATGTAAAAATTGCATTGTTCAACAGCGTAACATAAGCTCAAATACACAAAATAATAGTAATAATAACAATAAAAATAATAAGAATATTATATTATTATTATTATTATTATTATTATTATTATTATTATTATTATTATTATTATTATTATATTAGTGATAGAAACTATCAAGAAAATGAAAAATAGAAAAGCTAGTGGAGTAGATGGTATACCAATGGAGCTTTGGAAATATGGTGGGAAACCACTCTATATTAGATTGGTACAAATTTTTAATGATATATGGGCACATGGAATAATACCTCAGGACTGGAAAACATCATTAGTAATACCCATCCATAAGAAAGGAGAAAAAAGTAACTGTTCAAATTATAGAGGTATATCATTGTTGACAACAGCATCTAAAATATATACATCCATTTAAAACGAAAACTCCAGAAAATTACAGAAGATAAAATTGGAGAGGAACAATGTGGATTCCGAAAAGGCCGATCGTGTATCGACGCTATATTTGTTATAAAACAACTAATTGAGAAGTGGAAAGAATTTAATATCCCCCTATATATATTATTTTTAGATTTTGAAAAGGCCTATGATAGAGTCAAACGGGACATAATGTGGAAAATATTGGAAAGCTACCAAGTCCCCAATAATCTAATAAATGCTATAAAAAGTTTATATGAAACCACATTTATAAAGTAAAGTTAGATCATGGGAAAAATAACAGATAAATTTGAAATTAACCAAGGTTTAAGACAGGGATGTGGACTATCTCCATTACTGTTTATTCTATATCTAAATAAAATTGTCCAGGAGTGGAAAAAACTAAACCCCCCAGGAGTAAAAATATGTAGAGGAAATCAAATACAAACAATAATCTTCGCAGATGATCAAGTACTTCTAGCGGAGAATGAAGATGATTTGCAGAGATCAGTGTTTAAATTGCAGAATACCCTAGAAAAATACAACATGAAAATATCTGAAAATAAAACCAAATCCATGGCAATCACTGGAAAGGAACTTTCGAGAGTGAAAATAATAATAAATAATAAACCAATAGAACAAGTAACACACTTTAATTATTTAGGTAATAATATATCACAGTTTCATAATCAAAAAGATGTGGAAACAAATTTAGAAAAATATAACAGATTAAATGGTATAATTAGGAGAAATTTTGGAAAACAAATGAGGAAAGAAATCCAATTGAGATTTCATAATGCCGTAGCCAAACCTGCTCTACTATACGGAAGTGAATGCTGGACACTTCGAGCAAAAGATAAATCCCGCATTAATAGTTCACAAATGAGATTCCTCCGATCACTAACTGGAGTACATTAAGGGATAGAATGAAAAGTGATGAGATAAGGATGCAGTGGAATAGTAGGGAAATGGTTGAACATATACAAAATTATCAGATTAAATGGTTCCAACACGTCCAGAGAATGTCAAATTCCCGTTTACCAAAGATGATTTACCACCTCAACCCTAATGGCAAAAGAGACCTCGGAAGACCCTTCAACCGATGGAAGGATCAGTTTTTGTAGTCGCAGAACGGGCATCATCACCCAATACTGCATTCGGAAGAAGAAGAAGAAGAAGAAGAAGAATATCTACCGCTTCAAAGCATGTATCATAACACACGAATTCGAATAAAAATAAATAATCAAATCAGCAAATCAGATAGACTAATATCCCAAGGTGTAAAACAAGGCTGTCCACTTTCCCCTCTTCTATTTAATTTATATATGAATGAAATCATAAAATTATGGCAAAACGAATCACAATCACACTTTATGATTGATGGTCGACCCCTCAACACATTAATGTATGCAGATGATCAAGTAATATTGGCTACTTCTGAAGATCACCTACAAAGAGCAGTACATAGATTGTCAAATATAACCCAAGATTATAATTTACAAATTTCGGTGAGTAAGACAAAAACTATGGCGTTTCAAGGGAAAATACCGATACGAACTAAAATTGTTATTAACAACAATATAATAGAACAAGTTAATAACTTTACTTATCTTGGCTGCAATCTTTCCTACGACACATGTAAAGACATAGACATAAAATTGGTCAAATTTCAAAAACTTATAGGAACAATAAAAAGCATTCTTTTCCGAAAAGTACGTCCAGATACAATTCTAAAATTTTATGAAACAATGGCTCTTCCAACTCTACTTTATGGTTCTGAAACCTGGACTCTTACTACAGGTAAATTAAATAGGATAGTAGCTGCAGAAATGAAGTTATTAAGACCTTTAGCGGGTTATACGCTTTATGATCACATACGTAATGAAGATATCCGCAAAGCTCTCAACACACCAGCAATAACTGAAATCATTCAAAAATATCAAAATAATTGGCATGGACACCTTCTGAGAATGCCAAACAATAGACTACCTCTGCAGCTATTGAACTACAGACCCACAGGGCGAAGAGACCCAGGAAGACCTAAGAAGAGATGGAGGGATTAATTTCTTTCCTGAAGCGGAACAGGCCAGTGGGCTAATCCATGACTGCCATTGATGATGATTATCCACCGCTTTGGTCTCGAGGTAGCGCGCTGCCTTGTCACGCAGCGGGCCGAGGTTCGATTCCCGGTCGGGACAAGCTTCTTTGTTAGATTTTTCCCGGGGTTTTCCTCACCTGTAAGACAAATGTCACGTAGCTTCAAGGCCCTAAAAGTCCCCGAACATCACCTGGCCATCAGCATTATCATCCTTCACCGGTGTGGAAAGCAACAGGAAACTATCACACCTAAAATTCCCTAGTAAAATTGCAAAACATAGCATGAAAATGCTATGATCGCAATGAAAGATCTGCCCTAGGGCATAAAACTATAGAATAGAATTGATATTATTGTTATTATTATTATCATCATCATCATCATCATCGTCATCATCGTCGTCATCATCATCATCGTCATCACCATCATCATCATCGTCATCATCATCATCGTCATCATCGTCATCGTCATCATCATCATCGTCATCATCATCATCATCGTCATCATCATCATCGTCGTCATCATCATCGTCATCGTTATAATCATCGTCATCGTTATAATCATCGTCATCATCATAATCATCGCCATAATCGTCATTATCATCATTATCGTCATCGTCATCATTATCGTCGTCGTTGTCATTACTATCATCATTATCGTCGTCGTCATTATCGTCGTCGTTGTCATTACTATCATCATTATCATCGTCGTTGTCATTATTATCATCATCATCACCATCACCATCACCATCACCATCACCATCATCATTATTATTATTATTATTATTGTTATTATTATTATTATTATTATTATTCATAATAAATAGTTGTACTAAAAAGTCCCATTAAGAACGCGACCACTATGTAACTCGGAAAAACTGTTTAGTAGCTTTCATTCCCGTTCTTTTAGAGGTAACTGTACATTTACAAATCAAACAATATCATAAGGTCAACATTTTCTTAAACATAATTGGTAACATGTAATGTAAACAAAACTAATTTCTTCACCATGTTTCTGATATTTTATATTATAAACTTTTACCCCCAAAAAACTGCAACTAACGGTGTTCAAAGGATTAGAAAAGAATTGTTTCTAAGCTTTCACAATACTGTTAATTCAAGCGATTACAAAACCGCCAATAACCATTATTTTGAACCCAGGGATATGCGTTCTCAAGATAGTCGAATCACAAATGCTTACTTCATCTTCTAAGAACATCCCACTTGAATGCAGAACAGTGCCCGATGTATATTAATAGTATTACTGCGTTTTTTCCAAAATATTTTTCAAAAGAGAAATTTTCTAAATATTCTAAATACTTCAACTACCAAGAAACGGTCTTTTCAACATTTATACATTTCCAGATTATTAACAAATGCTTCAATTACTGACTATTGTTTATCTTGACAAAGTTTCTATCTATTATTGTGTAGATCTATTTTATACAACAAAGTTTATTTTTTGATGAATAGTTTAAAATTGCAGCATAATATTTATATTGGCAAAGGAATATGTTCTTGTTGCAGTTATGTATATTTTATACAATTCAGAATTATACCTTAGGCGTCAATGTATGAATATACGGTTAGCTACTGGTTTTCTTTAGAACATTGCTATTCAACTAAAAAAATAGCAAAAGCTGTTTGGTACCTCCTAGTGTGAGACTTGATGTTACTTTCATGCATATAATCGACATTTCAAGTCATGCTGAGTTCTGAACTCTGACGTAAGATACAATTTCATTGTAGGCTCTAGTTAGCTTAGATAGAATTTGTGGCAAATTTCCAGCATGAGTAGCGCCCCTAGTGGAAGAATGGAGCAGTACTGATAGCAGTAGAGGTAGTAGTTATAATATTAGTAGTAAAAGTTGTGGCATTAGCAATAATAATATTATTAATGGTGAGTCCTATGTTCAGTGATTTTGATATGAATTTTCCTTAACAATAATAAGTTGAAATGCGAACACACCGTGCATGGAGGTAAGTACATTAGTTGTCTTTACTATAGGCTGCGATGGATTTCTGTCTATTCTTGCACTTTATAATATAATGTCACAAAATTCTGAACATAATACACACACACAAACACACACACACACACACTTGTCATTTGGTTCGTGGTAGGTCTTGTTGCTACACACCTTGTGGCGAATTTTACTTAAGTTACGTTGTTATTGATTGCTCCAAGTAGCTTATAATTATCTATTTATTTTGAATACATTTTGTTTGAGTATTAATTATTATTACAGTGTCCAAGATTACTTCAGCAAAGTTTTATTTGAGGAATAAACTTCAATGGAGCGAAGCTTTGTAACAGTAATATGTGGCCCCTAATATAAGGACAGTTAAACTTCAATGGAGCGAAGCTTTGTAACAGTAATATGTGGCCCCTAATATAAGGACAGTTATTAATAAATAAAATGAATTAATAAACTGAAATAATGTGAAATTCGGAAAATAGGAAGTAATGAATATCTTATTTGGAGAAATTTCCCATAGTGAGCAGAAGAAAAGAAAACTTTAATGCGGAAGGGCCATAAATATGTAGCCTTCAATTAGATTAGGAATCCTTAAGCTGGATTTGTTTGCAAACCTCACGTTTTGGAAACTTCAAAGCCTCCAAAATTTACAGCTTGAAAATCCAAACCTGTGGTAAAAAAAAGCTAAAATACCCGTGGGAAGGAAAAACAAATTTCTTCTTCTTCCTTTCAAGTATTAGGCCAAGGCCTGTTACGATCCTATAAAAATTTTCCCTCCAGCGTTTCATAGGACGGCCCAGAGATCTTCTTCCTCTTGGTATATAATTATAAACAGCTTTGGGGATCCGATTTGAACTCATTCTTTCAAGATGGTGTTTCCAATTTAGTTGGTACTGTTTAATATATTCCAAAATTGGCGTAGTCTTCAATTCTTTCAAGATATCGGTGTTCCTTTTCCGATCCCATCTGGTGTAACCCGCTGTTCTGCGCATTAATCTCATTTCACAAGCCGTTATTCTGCTTTCATGTTGTCTTTTTAGTGTCCATGCTTCACTACCATAGGTCAACACTGGTCTAGCCAAAGTGTTATATAAACGTAATCTGTTTTTTTTTTTTTTTTTTTTTTTTGGTGCAAGGGATGGTTTCATAACTTGATTAATAATTCCCAAACTTTTATTATAAATAGTAATGTTTTCAGGGATATCCTTTTCATTCCAGATAGAGAGATAATATCCAAGATATTTAAATTGATTGATCTCTCTAAAATGTTATTCTGGAGACATATTTTACTTTGTATGGGGTCCTTCCCATGAAATGCCACAATTTTAGTTTTGTTAACTGATATTTCCATATTAAATTTCGCACCTATTTTTCGTATATTATAAATTGATCGTTGCAAATAATTTTCAGAAAGTGCCAGAAGAGCTAAATCATCTGCAAAAAGAATAGCATCGAGTTGATTGGTATACATCCTCGTTGTGATTTCCTCCATTCGTTTATTATTCTCTCTCTATATATATATAATGAAAAGCACCGGTGAAAGTCCACATCCCTGTCTTACTCCGATGTTGATCTTTTCCCAAGAAGATAATTTGCCATCTTCTTTAACAGAGATTTCATTATCTTTATAGATGTTGAATATATTAGTAATGTATTGTTGCAGAACGTCATCATCAGCTAAAATTTGTAATAATATATTTCTGTCTACTTTGTCAAAACTTTATGAAGTCAACAAAGACGACATGAGTTTCTATAATGAATTCCTTGTGCTTTTCTAATAGTAGTTTTAGAGTGAAGAATACATCTGTACAAGATCTACCGTTTCTGAATCCATTCTGGTCTTCTCCAATTATATTTTCATATTTTTTTTCAACTTATTCTTAACTATATTAGCATACATTTAAATTTTATATCCAGAGTTCAACAAGCTAATTCCACGATAGTTATCTTGGATTTGGCGACTTCCTTTTTTTGAAGATTGGTATTACAATGGATTTGTTCCAGCTTTGTGGTGGTTCTTGACCTTCCCATATCATATTAAGGAGAATAATAAATCTGTCTAAAAAATTTTTAGTTGAAAATTTAAATAATTCTTGATTAATATGGTGTTCTCCGGGAACTTTGTTACTTTTTAATGATTTAACATCAGTTAATTCATCTATAGAAATTTGTTATTAGAGATCGGTATTTATAATAAATCATCTTTTTGTTCCATAAATGATGAAAGTAGTTAAGCCAAGATTCTTTTGATATTCAATTTCAATGTGAATTTTCTTTTGAATCATCATTTAAATGTTTTAAAACTTTATATATTTTTGGTTGAGGCCTAGTGATATCATATTCCAAAAATGATACAAATTGTTCCCAGCGTGTCTATGTTTTTTGCGAACTTCATTTTTAGCTATGGCTCTCTTCCTATGATACTCTACTTTATCTTCATCTTTTTATGTAGACAAGAATTTTTTATATGTTCCACGTTTATCATCAATTACTTTTTTGATGTTTTCATCTCATATCCATAGTCCTTTTTTTCGATTCCATTTAGGTTTTTTTTTTCAAATGCCCCAGGTTGTCTTCCGACATTCCTGGTTTTTCTCCTGGCATGGCGTACTTGTAACCTACTTCTGAGTTTGGGGCGCCTTGAAGGCGGGTTACGTTGCCCCGATGATATGATGGGTGATGGTGATGATGATAATGATGCGCCAGGAGAGTCCCTAATCCAAAGCATAACCTAAGATGAATATGAATGATGATGATTGCGATGATCATATGATTTCGGGGACCGGTTGGGCCTTAAAGTTTTCCTGACATTTGTCTTACAGGTGAGGAAAAACCCCGATAAAAACCTCACCCAGAAAAACTGTCCCGACCGGGATCGAACCCGGGCCCGCTGCGTGACAAGGCAGCACGCTACCCCGAGACCACAGCGGTGGACATTCCATTTATTTTTTATATCCAGGCTTTCATTTGCTGCTTGTGTCAAAATACTTTGTAGAGCAAGCCATTCTTCCTCAATATTTTCGCCAACCGGTGTTTCTTGAACTAGACGATCTAATCTGCATTTGTATAGCAAGGTAATAGTGGAGTCTCGGAAAAGACTTACTTTATAAGTATGGTCCACATTATCAAATTTTATATTATTAATTTTATTTTTATTTTTCCATCTCAGTGGCATACGAATTGGAAGAACAAGTAAGTAATGGTCTGATTCGTTTTCAGGTCCTCTGTAAACTCTTGTATCAAGAATTTTAGATGCTAATATTTTATTACATATAGCATAGTCGATTATTGATTTAAGACCCCTGGCTTCCCATATATATTTGTATCTGTCATTTTAATAAAGTTGCGCCCCTGGGAGACATGTTATTGAAAATTCTAGCCAATAAAAATTAGAGTTAGGATGTACAACCATATATGGAAATAAAGGATCCTGACTTCGATACCATACTCACGAGGACAAACCAACGGGACTTACACTTAATAGTTCGTCGATAGAAGGTCTGAATTGTATTTCTTGAAATAACGTATTGAAGTAACAATTACGGGACTTAAAAAGAATTTCCCCCGATCTCTAATTCATCAGATAGCTCGAGTCCTCGTAAGTTTGGATATTGAATGTCCATAACAGAAATTTTTTATCGACCAAGTGTAAAGTGCCCAACTAAAAGAAATAGAGCAATTTAATTATGAACTATTGCCTGCTTCCCGCGCAACTCTCCTTCCGGTTCCTTTATAGATAAGAATTTCAGCGCTCTATCCGAAAACAAGTAGAAACCAACTGGCTACCGAGCTAGGGCAATCAACACTCAATATAAATTAAAATAGCCAACCAGTGACTTTTACTCCCTTAAAAATACTGCCCCGGCTTAAAAGAAGAAAGGGAAAGATTAAACTTCTGATGTGATAAGTAAGATTAACCCTATTCTTCATCGAAACTTTTCTATTACAAATTTAATGTGCAGTCCTAATAATTTAATGTTATAGCTTATATTATATATATATATATATATATATATATATATATACATACATACATACATACCCCGTATGGAGAATAGGAACGTTTTACCAAGGTAACTTAGTTTCGCTTATTTATCCATAGATGTGAGCGTGACAACATATCGCCTCAGTGAGACCTCTAGTGGGTAACTAAGGTATTTCTTGGATGGATAACGATCGGTGAATTGTGCACAGAGGCCTCTTTATTCAGGCTTGTGGAATAATAAAAATAATAATAATAAAAATAATAATAATAATAATAACTGATTTTAAATTAGAAAAATGAAGTATAGATAGTAGTATAATAATTAATAATAAATTAATTGTAGAGTATTTCTAACAATTCATTTTATTTTCATTAACGTAATTTTCCTCATTTAAAATCAGTCTTTATTATTATTATTATTATTATTATTATTATTATTATTATTATTATTATTGTTATTATTATTAAATACTACAGTTCTGATACATAATAAATTGATCTAACGAAATTGTGAAACTGATCAGATTTTTAAAATTTATTAAATGTTAAGTAAATTTTTTCAAGTGAAAAATCGAGCTAAAAAAAAAGAAAAACTTGGTTTAATATGCATACGCTACTTGGAGAGTCATCAAGATAAATTAACATATAAACATTAAGTATAATTTCATGCACCCTTTCTTCAGCAATGAAATTTAAACTTTGCCTATCGTTTATATGGTTTTGATTTCTTAGCTCGTGTTGTACACATTTCTGCTCATAAACACGCACATTTTTGTAGCACATTTCATTAAAAGGGCGATTTTTTCAGTTGTTTGTTGTATTACATTGGTAATGAGATACGTCATTAAAAAACAATTTTATTGAAGTCTTTAATATTTTAACATTAAAATAAATAATAATTAATTAATGCATAAAGAATGGAACCAAAATATCAGTAGTTTGGGAAAGTCAGTTGTTTGCCTTGATATAAAAATTACAGTATCCGTTACTTTAATACAGGAGAATTTATGTTGATGTGACAAACTAACTTTAGACCGTCATTAAACGCGAATCTCTAGGCACTAGAGTGTTCCTGGAACATATGTCAGATAAGTATATTCTTCGCCGTTTACCCTAGTTGTTACTAGTAAATCATCAGCAATAAATATGGAAAATACTCGAAGAAATTTATATTATTGGTTCAACAATAAACAATAAAAACGCTTATTATAAAAAATATGCCACTCAATTCCTTCATTGTAATTAATAATTTCTACAGATGACCATTGTATTTAATGTATCATGTCTTAACATAGGACTGTTTCATAATAAAGTACTAGAGAACATGTATATCTGGTACAAAACATTCAGCTAACATGCTTGAACAATCTGTTAAATTTCTATTGCCTTCATTATATCTTACTTCCATACAATAGTACATTTGAATTAATATCATTGATATGCAAATTTTAACTTTTCCCCTGCGGTTTCTTTTCCAATATGTGAATAGGCCTAATTCAACCATACTGAATTTAAATATGAAGTCAAGTTTTCTTCCATCACGTACCAAGTTTCACAATATGATAAATAATAACATAAACTTTCTTACCCTTGGTCCTATCAAATTTATGTTAATAACTGTAAATTAATATTATTCACAATACATTTAACCATACATTAATATTTCAATATTTTACCACTGTTCTTAATTATAATTTGAATATTATAATTTGAATATTAGCATAGTTATTTTTCTTGCTATCTTCAATGAATTAAGAGCTATACTCAGATCCCCTTTAAAAACAAATAATCTGTAAAATTGGCAACTGTAAAAAATTGATGGGTGATAGGAAACAACGGATTGAAGTTTTGAGATCAGATATTAGAAATAGTAAATGACATATTTTACAGGAAACCCCAGAATCACATAGTTATTACTGAGATGTTATACACTTGTAGCCACGCCCACCCTTGGCTTGTCATTTGCTGATGCGCTAACCAGTATAAATGGACTTCGGAATACTGTTTCCTTTCAAATTCTTGGGAATGGTCTAGAAACTAAATGTTCTTTGAAATTGTCTGGATCCCTGAGTACGCAAAGTGGGCACTCAGGGATTGGTAGAATTTTAATTCTATGGAGGTGTTAAGCGAAGTAGTTATGATCTGTTTCTATTATGAAGACAGCTACATAAACTTCTCGGGGAAGATTTTGTTTGATTGACCTTGAGTTACGAGGCTTTCCCATTTTATTTATTTTTTTCAACAGGCAGATAGGAAAATTTTTGGTTATTCCAATTTCTAATAAAAGAGTTAATCTTCGTTAGAAGACTGCAGTGAAGGACAGGTTGGTTGAGAAACAGCTTTTTCCAGGTTTGCTTATTTGCCTGCCACTTCATTGTCATAAATATTAATTTGGCAAGGGATCAACTGGAACTTCAGTTTCCACCCACGCGGCCAAAGTTCAAAAACAGGTTTAATTTTTTCTGGAGTCTATGGTTCTCTTTGCAGTCTGTTTGAGAGTTGTATGATAGATTCTGGATAACGGAGCGAGATAAAAAACAAACAAAAAAAGCAGTGTATGACCTCAATCTGTAAAACATATTTTATTTGATTGTCCTATATTCGAAAGACAACGATTCTGGTTAAACTTAATTTTAAACGATGATGAGGCTTCTACCTCAATGTGTGAAGTGATTTTTAAGAACCAAAATTATTATAAACATTTTATGAAATTCATAACACACATTCATAACTATATGTAGTATTGTCTAAGACACTTATAGACGATTTACGTAATTCATAACACTCATTCAAAACCATAAGATAATATTTATGTTTTACAATGTATAGTATAATACTGTTATAGTAAGCTACAACTCTAACATGTCATTGTGACGTAATAGGGTTTCAAAATATTTGGAGATTCAATAATAATAATAATAATAATAATAATAATAATAATAATAATAATAATAATAATAATGAGTCGGGATTCTATTGCTAGGGTCCTTGGAACTGACGGCAGTAGTAAATATCTCTAGATTTTATGCATCAAATTGTACAAATATAATTTAATAACAATACGTTGTGGTTGGCGAAGCACTGCTTTTTTTTCATAGCGGGTCCATGCATTTGAATGCATTCGTAAAGTTTTATTTTTTAAGGGAGCATAATTTGAATTGGAATATGTCTTAATAATTGATTGTATTAGGGCTGCTATCTATAAAATATTAATTAATTTAAGTAGTAGTATAATTGTTAAACTAGAAAACATATGCAGTCTTCAGCTTAAACCTCAAAAGTTAACATCAAAACCTAAATTACGTTTTAGCTTCCTTATAATTGATGTAAAAACAATCCTAGGCACTTAATTGATTGTTTTTCATAAGTAATGTCACGAGTGATTACGAGTCTCGAAGTGACGAGTGAATTTATCTAGAGGATTTGGAAATCAAGAGTAGCATTTTTTATGACTATTTAACGAATAAAATTAAGCTGTTTATTCAAAAATCATTATTTAAATATGGTTACCGGTATTTTAAAATATTTATATGTTTACTTAAACAGCGATGTTTGAAAACAAATCAGAAATGTGATGTTATGTATATTCACTGCAACTTGATCATATTATTTATTGCCAAATAAGATCGCAATATTGTAAGAATGCACCCTAATGGAGAAATAATTAAACACATCAAACTGTATATTATAATCTACATTATAGGTTATATATTTATGTTTTTTTATTGAACAACTCAGTGAAATCACGGAATCTGTTCATTATTTGTTTTATTCAATGTATTTGTTGGAGAAAAATAATGCTCTGAATTGTTCAGAATATGAAAAAGGAGGAGCTTTCTTTATCACAAAAACATGAGCTGATAAAGATAAATCGATAAAGAGCGAGGTGAAACACGACTGTCATTGGATGTAAAACAAAATTCAATGAAACGTGATTGGTCATTGACTACCATTTGGGGCACGTGTTAAAAAAATCAGTTTAATTTTATGTAGGATGTAAGTGTTCGACGCTACGTCTAATTACTGAACATTTTAACGATTCACATATAATAACTCTGGAATATTTCGCAAGTGATCGATACTACTTACGTAATACTGAATCCAAGTAAACATTTTTAGTTACTTTTATTTCAATATTCCTCATCAATTGAAGGCTTGGCACAGAAAATAATGTAAGTGCCATATTCGTCAAAACTCCAAATTGGCATGGATAATAAAGTACAGAGAACATTTTCTTTGTACTTCCGTATCTTGCTAGGCCATTGGCAATAGAACATAGATTATTATCCGTGTAAAATTGAAGTATGAACTTCCATCTTTTTCCATATCAGTTCTAGGAGCACTCATAATCAGAGGGTTGTGTATTTCCATTATTGTGAGAGTCGTCTTGTAGAAATTTATGGGTTTTGATTTAAAAGTAATTTATATTATTGATTAACAGGGAAATAGTATTTACATGGCGAACTTATTTAACAACACGTTTTCAACATTTATCGGCTCATCACAATTTAGGAACAAGATCACAAGACTCTTCTTTGCTTTTGATACCACAACACAGGACCTGTCTGTACTCTGAATCTTACACAATATCTATGGCTAGAGCTTGGAACTCACTTCCCAGTCATGTCAGGGACTGTCAATCGCTATCATTATTTAAATACAAATTAACTAATATCTCAAGTTCGACACAATGAAAACATTAACTGCATAACAACTATATAGAGCATTCCATTAATAATCATATAGGAAGCTACTTCCTTTATTTTATATCATTTTAATTTTATTATATTCTATGTTTTGTTAGCATTAGCTAGTATTAGATAACATCATCATTGTATTTTGTTTAGTCTGTATTTTAATATCTTAAAATTGTAATATGTACGTAATTTTTGTATAATTTTACTATTCGCTGGTTGAGTGGAAGAGAAGGCCTTATGGCCTTAACTCTGCCAGCTAAAATAAATCATTATTATTATTATTATTATTATTATTATTATTATTATTATTGAGATTGTATAACTACTGCATGCGAACAGCAAACCCTAAGTACATTAATTTCAATATTAAGTTTGTTATAACTGATATGACACTGATTAAATTCTCATAAGTAATGCCACGAGTGATTTCCAAATTATCATTTAAATTCACGACTCACGAAGTGAGGAGTGAATTTATCTAGAGAATTTGGAAATCAAGAGTGGCATTTGTTAGGACTATTTAACGAATAAAATTAAGCTGTTTACTCACAAATCATTATTTAACTGTAGTTATTTCAAAATATTTATATATTTAATGCAAACGGCGATGTTTGAAAACAAATGAGAACGATAGGTACGCTTCTACTGCTTCTTTTGTTTATCACTGCAACCAGATCATACTATTTATTGCCAAAGGAACGCAATATTGTAAGAATGCTCTCTAGTGGAGAAATGAAACATCAATCTGTATATTAATTCATTTCTGATGTCGTATGATGTAAATATTACAATTATATTTTTCTGGATTATTACCTGGGAAAAATACATTTAAGAAAGTCAAACAGTGGTTTCTTTTTTTTTGGTGGTATAATAAATTGCTACAAATGTTGACATGTATGCACTATATATACAATCTGGTAGCCGTATTTCTTATAGGCTCAGTCACTGCAAAATAACGGTCAGACCTGTTCAGAATATTAAAAAGGAGGAGCTCTGTTTAATATATGGTAATTATAACACTGATAAATATTTCGTGAAACACGACTCTGATTGGTTGTAAAACAGAAATCATTGAAACGTGATTGGTCATTGACTCCCATTTGGGGCATGAGTTAAATAGTCATTATAATGTCTTCTTAGTAGAAGTGATCCTGTTGTAATGTGAATAGAAGTTCAATAATAGGGATACATGGGAAATTTAAAATAATTAAGGATGTTTCCCTAAGTGGCACAGTGGTTTAGTATAAAAAGTACAAAAAGCATACAAAGCTGGAGATCTTGGGTTCATATCCCGATTTAGGTTTTTTTCTTTAGATGTATTAACTACATACACATGTTGACCGATCCTGAAATTTGAATCAAAGAAATTAAAAAACCA
Organism: Diploptera punctata; assembly: GCA_030220185.1. Taxonomy (NCBI): domain Eukaryota; kingdom Metazoa; phylum Arthropoda; class Insecta; order Blattodea; family Blaberidae; genus Diploptera; species Diploptera punctata. The sequence continues at coordinate 180,938 of JASPKZ010007933.1, read as the reverse complement.
ATACACGTTCAGTTCGATTGCATTATTGTTTTAATGTGAGATGTGTTATTTTCACCCAAATCCAAAAAAAACATATAAAATACTAAGGCAATTAAATGAGCTACATGAAAGAGTCAAACTAAATACAATTCCTTTAGAAAATTGGATAGAATATTTTCAAAGTTGTGGCTGCAAAAAAATGAAATTTTAAATCTCGTAACTTCTAATAATAATTACATAGATGCTTTTACTTTAGATGAATTAAATACAATACTCGTCCACTGCAAAAATAACAAAACACCAGGCGAAGATGGTATTAACCTGGAATTATTTAAGTATGCCAACTCTGCCTTTAATGAAAGATTTCTCAATTTTTTAAAATATAATTTATAATGAGGGCCCTCCGCCAAAAAGCTGGCAATAAGCTGTTGTAATCCCACTAAGCAAAGAAAGGAGATATAAATGACTGTGATAACTTCAGACGAATAAGCCTTTTGGACTCAGGCTACAAAATCTACACCAAGTTACTCAAATCAAAATTAGCTAATTATTATGACAGTGTATTAGATGAAGCGCAAAATGGATTCCGAAAAGGAAGATCCTGTACAGATGGATACTTCACTATTAAAATTCTAATAGAAAAACACAGAGAGTTTAATATTGAAACACACATGGCATTTATTGACTTGAAGAAGGCATTTGACAAAGTAAATGGAAACAAATTATTAGAAATCCTCAAATATGATGGAATCCCAGACCAACTGATAAAAGCTATATATGATATTTATAAGGATATTTACACCCAAGTTAAGATTGAAAATAAAATCTCGGAATGCAGACCAATTAATCAAGGAGTTAGACAAGGATGTGGTCTTTCGCCAATGCTCTTCATAATATACATGAACTCAATTATTAAAGAATGGAGACTACAACCACATGGCAGTATACCACTTAATAGATTATATAATTTAGACACCCTATTATTTGCAGATGACATTGTGTTTATAGCGAATTCAGAAGATGACCTACAACATTCAGTCCACTCTTTTCACCAAATTGCAATAAACTACAACATGGAATTCTCAACAGCAAAATCTAAAGTCATGGCTTTCCTAGGAAAAGGCCCAGTTCGCAGTAAAATTGTTATTAATAATAAAATATTAGAACAAACCAACACATTTAACTATCTCGGATACCAAGTTACATACGAAGAAGAAAAAGATTTTAGTCAAAAAATTATAAAATTTAACAGAGTAACAGGAATTATAAATAATATTTTCAAGCCAAACACAGTACAGCAACACACACGAACTAGAATTTATAAAACACTGACCAGACCCATATTATGTTACGGCAGTGAGGCCTGGGCAATTCGTAGTGTAGATGAACAAAGACTAACTGAGGCAGAAATGAAATTTATGAGACGTACTGCGGGCTACTCAAGAACAGACCATAAAAGGAATTCTGAGATTCTCAAATAATTACACACAGAATCAGTCATGGAATATGTACAAAAGTACAAAAACAACTGGAAATCTCACGTACGAAGAATGAGCAGAACTAGAATACCACGTCAGATCTTAAATTACCAGCCACCAGGCAAGAGATCTTTGGGCAGACCCTTCAAACGTTGGATTGAGACCGTAACAGACCACTAGGTCTATCACATGCAAGGAAGAAGAAGAAAGAAGAAATGTTATTTTCACTGCAGTTTTGAAATAAAATTTTAATTATTTTTTAAAATTTAAATTAAAGAAGCAAAAAATTATTCCACAACTTTAAATACTGAAATTACATATAACTAGCTAATACCTGGCATGCGTTGCTACACCTAAATAAATGAAATATTAAAGATTAATTAAATTATATGATACACGCTGAGACGAACCAAACATGGTGGTTGCTAGTCAGTTTTTGATTTCAGATTTCAGGTAAACCTCCACTTCTAATTGTCGGATTTCGCTCATTTTTGGACAATATCTACATAGGTTTATTTTAATAGAATAACCTGAGTTTTGTTGTGAAACATTGAAAATTGTGACCGCTATAGCGATTTTTAAATGTTCACTTCAGGTGAACTCCTATACCTAATCGGCTTAGAGGGTCCAATTGTGAATGTAAACCATCGAGGGACTCAATAGGACACACACGAAAAATTTTATCAAAATTCGATCCAGTCGTTTAGGAGAAGTTCTGTGACAAACACACGTACAGAAGAATTATAATTATATATATCATTTACTAGGAGAAGTATTACGATAATCTATAATCTAAAAGCTCGGTAAAGCTGCTGTAGTTTGTTAGTTTACGTGTATTTGATAAAAAGGAATTAGGTGGTGACATCATGTCTTGATTGTTGGGAAGTAAATGCACAGCCTTTTCAATCAAACTAATATAAATTGCAAATGCAGTGAATACTCAAAATAATGAATATTTAACGAGAAGCAGAAAACAGCGCATGGACTGGCTCTCTTCTCTTAGTTTAGTGCGGTATTGACTTTGCAGCTACGGGCTTGCCTAAGCGACATTCCCTTGTTTTACAGTATTTCATAAACATGAAATATTCAACAATGTTAAATTTAAAAATATTAAAACAAAAGTACAAAGATAGCATCAGGAAATTTGGCTACACTGCATGGACTCAGAATACAAATTAGAAGGATTAGTTATCGTTGTGGACACGTCCTTTGGAGAATAACAAGCGTTCAAGTACACTCAACCAAACGATTCCTAAGTCTCAGTGCGTAATTTATTTTAGAGTTTTCATTTAATAACTTTCCTGACTGAATAACAATAAGTCTAATAAATCTGACTTATTTTTGGAATAGTGAGAGAAAGATTGTACATATCGTGGCAACAAGTATCTTATTCGATATAAAGCCAAGACATAAAATAAAAAAATAAAAAATGATTGAGAGAGAATTTCAGAAATTTAAAAAAGATTGGCAATGTGTTCAAATGTATCTATAGTACCAATTCATCTGCTACTTTTTTTAATTATTATAATACTGAACAGTGTAGGTTTCAATTTGTCATATGTTAAAATTGAAGAGATTAGTAACAAAACAAATACATTTAATTTAATGTGTGGTACTGTTAAAAGAACCCTTAAAAACACAAGAAAAGAAACAAAAATTAAATTTTGTAAAGTAATGGCTGTTCCTGTACTGATGTATGGTTCAGAATGTTGGACGATCACTAAAAGACAATAATAAAGATTGGAAGCAGCTGAGGTGAGATTTTTAACAAATATAACGGGATATACTCTGCTGGATAAGAATATAAATGAAAATATAAGAAAGGATAAATATTTTCAAACTTACAGACCTAATAATTAAATATAGGAACGCCTGGAAAGAACATATTGATAGAATGCCTGAAGAAAGATTTCCAGAATTATTGCTAAATTATAAACCGCACGGAAGGAGAAATGTTGGACGCCCACACAGAAGATGGTCTGAACAATTTTAACAATTCTAGCTTTCATGAAACCGGAACGAGCCAACAGGCTTAATCCCTGGATGATGATGATGATGATGATTAAACAAGTATACATTTAAGCTTAGCTCGTATAGAAACTTAACTTATTTACGATATACGTATAAAACTAACATTATACGTAGTAATTTATTTATTTCCCTCATTATACAAGGCAAATATCTTAGTGGTTTAGAGCCACTTTAACATGACTCTTCTTCATTATTACCATTAATAAATCTATCATTAAAATTATATAATTACATATAGCAAACTTCTATTTAAAATAAACATTGGAAACGCAATAAAAATAGTATTCTGGTTACATATACAAATATTCCATTACCTTAATTATTATGAGTTTTATATATATATATATATATATATCCGTACAGGCCACATGGCCTAAAACGAATTTGTTCATGATGATGATGATGATATATATATATATATATACAGAGCGTAACATAACTCAACGGCAAAATTTCAGGAATGAGTTCCTCATATGGAGAGAATAAAAAAAGTGTGTTGCAACATGGGTCCGGAAATTGATAATTACAGAGTTATTCCAACTTTTATGAATGTTAGGTTATTAAGGTTTACAGTAGTTATTGAGAGTCTGTTTTCTGTTGATTGTAGGCTGCTGTGATGTACACATATGAAGAATATGCCTGTTTGAGTCACAAGGAGGTCACTTTGAACATTTCATCTGACAGAACAGAGCGCTCCAACAAGTCACTTGCATTTTTATCGCCATGTACTAATATTAATAAAAGTTCGAATAAATCTGTAATTATCAATTTCCGGACTCATGTTGTAATACACTTTTTTTATTCTTTCCATATGAGGAACTCATTCCTAAAATTTTGCCGTTGAGTTATGTTACACTCTGTATATACAGAGTGTAACAGGATAAGCCTTAAATTTTATAAATACATTTGAAAACATCCCTGGACTGGAAGTAAACATCAGTGAAACTTAATATATATTCACATATAGAAATACATTGTATAATGGATTTTTTATTTTTATTTATTTTACCTCATGTAGTTAATACCGTAAGGTTTTCTCTTCCACTTCACCAGGGTTAAATTATACATATAGTAACAATTATGAATTATCTACAACTTGAATAGAAACACATAATAGGCAAAGACTACACAATTTTAGAGTTGACAAGGAGAGAACAAGAAATATTAAAGAATAGGCCCTAATAATAATAAAGATAAGATTTTTCGGTCAATCTATCGCAGGGTACCATTTGGCACTTTTTTTTACCGTTTGTATCCGAGTATACACGCCTGCATTGCCGACATTGTTTAGGCGCCCCTTACTATTACATGTGTGTTTTCATTTGGTCTGAATTTATTATATTCTCCTAAAATAATAAACTACCTATCACTTCACTTTTCAATAAAATTAACTTATTCTTAAGGATGTTGCATATTTTTCCGGCAGTGTATATACACCAAATTGAAAAATCACAATATGTAAGACCGAAAATTAGATAGATACAGTAGTTCATCCCAGTACGCTGTGTAACTAAGAAACAGAGTACTAAACAGGGTTCTTATTTTGTCCTAGTTTTAATGAAAAGTTCATCTGTTTATTCTAAGGAATAGTAATAGCTTCAGTACCTTTATGTAATTGAAGTCTAGAATATTACTATGAATAAAGTTGTCACGAATTCAACTAACTTCTAGTCAATATAAATATTTTAGGTATAATTTTAAACTCATTATTTTAAAAAATAAAAAATAAAACAAAAGAAAAGATTACAGTGGTATGGTCATGTCAAAAGAATGCCAGAGCAAAGATTGCCTAAAATTGTTATGGAATGGATCCTAATAGAAAGGAGGAAGACAGGAAGATCGAAGAAAACTTGGATAGAAGGGGTACAAGCAGCTATGAATGTCAGAGGTTTGGAGGAGGATCAATGGATGGACTGAGAGAAATAGCGTTTGGTTTCCGGAAGACGGCAGCAGCTGCCATGATACCGGATGACGATGATGATGATGATGATGATGAAAAAATAAAACGTACAAGGTGTAATGAATGTTTTCCCCCAAATGCCCCAGGTTGTCATTTCGACATTTCTGGTGTTCTCTCCTGGCATGGCGCCTGGAAGGTGGGTTACGCTCACCCGATGATATAAGAGTTGATTATGATGGTAATGATGCGCCAGGAGAGGCTTTAAACTAAACTTATGCTAATTAGGTGAATATGATATTCATGATAATGATGGCCAGATTAATAGGCCGAATTTCAGATATGGATTTCTCATACTAGTTAGATTTTTAGTATAGGATAAATTTTAAAAAATGTGAATATAATGGCACAGTGCATCAAATATATATATATATATATATATATATATATATATATATATTCGAAAAGGCATAAGATCGTATTAAGAAGTAGAAGTTGTGTAACATCCTGCAGAACTTTGGAAAACCTAAAAAGTAGGAAGACATTCAAATGTGTCTAAATGGCATAAAGAGCAGGGCTAGGGTTGGCGAACAGTTTTTAGATAGCCTACTTTTGAAATTCATAATTGGTTTAAGTAAGGAGATGCACTATCTTCTCTACTATACAGTTTTGTAGTAGAGCTTGTAATCAAAATATTAGGAGGATAAAGAAGATACTAATAAGATGCCGGTATAAGCTGAAGATGTATTATGAGGCGATAGCAAAAACCAACATGCACATTGTATCGAGTAATTCTAAGACGATCGGCTGGAAGTATACATTAATAAAACTAAATATAAATTCATATACACATAATTCGGTCACACATATAAATTCATTATACAGTGGAAATGGACAGCTAATGACAAATGAGGAAAATGTTGAAGAAGTGACTGTATTCAAATACCTAGGAACAATAATTGCAAACAGGAATGAGGTAAAAAAATAAATTAAACATAGGCTCGATTCTACAAATTCATGGTATTACGCTTTATAGGGACTTTTGTCATCACAATTTCTCTAAAAAAAACTGTTATTCTCCCAGTTATACGAATGCGAAATGTGGACTCTTATTATAAAGGAGAAGAAAAGATTACGAGTTGGAGAATAAAGTTCCTAGGAAAATTATTGGACCAAAGAGAGACATCTGAATGGACAACACTATACAAAATTGAAATATATGCTCTTTAGGAAAGCCAGATATAATAAGAATAATTAAGTCTCATGCACTGCGATAAGCAGGACATGAAGCACAAATGGAGAATGAAAGAGAGGCACGGACACTCTTGCAGGAAAACCAGAAGGTAGGCCAATAATAAGTGGGAAAATATATTTAACCATGATTTGAGAGAGGCAAATCATACAGAGAATGATTAGAAAACATTAGTTTAGGACAGTGATGTATGAAATAGCTTGTGCCCGCGAGGCCATGAACTATCGGGTTTGGTAGTACCAGTTAATTAGAGCAGAAAAAACATTACATTAACATGGGTTGTGAAATCCTTGATTGTCATTGTGCACCCTAGACTTTTATTTGCTAACATTTAATGTGAGGCACATATTGCAGGATTTTGTAATGTGCAGTACTGAGTGTACATTGAATGACGTAGACTTGATAATATTAATTATAGTTAACACTCGCAGGTGATTTCCCTGTGTTTTAGTTATTGATGTTGATGGGTTTTCTCTGAAATTACATGCCCGGATGATAGACGATGAGATGCGACCTGTATTTAGGCAGGAGTTGACGCTTTAAACAGAACTTTTAAACTAATATGCACAAACTTAACACTCGCAGATGTACTCCCTGTGTTTTTGGTTACTGCAGTTGGTGAATTTTCTCTGAAATTAGGATAAAGTCTCGATGCCAATGAGACGTGTTGCGTATTCAGCAGAGAGTGAATATTTTGAAAATGTCTTATAAACAAACATACATGGGCTGAAACATTAAAATACAGGGTGTCCACAGAAACATTTCCCGGTTATAAACAGTTATAGCGTCGCTGTCAGTTGTTGGATTTACTTGGAACTGGTGTCATTAGAAAGAGAAACTCAAACAATTTTACGAGTTATAAAATTGATATTGTTGACCCGTAAAAGATTTCAGCACAAGAAGAAAAAAAGTTGTAAACAGACGCTGTTTAGATTTCGTTTGCCATTGTTGTTGGTGTTAAATGGTCTGAACGTTACAATTGTCAAGTCTTTATGAATTAACGGTGTTATGGCAAACCCGCAGGAACGTAGAGAACGTAGTTGGTGTGTATTGGAATATCATATAGCACACGAAGTGTAGTTAGCGTTCAGCGTGCTTTCAGACGGAATTTCCAACATGAGGCACCTTGTAACAAAACGATTCTGAAATGGTACAAACAATTTGTTGAGGATGGATGCGTATGTGATAAGAGGAAAACCCATTCAGGGAAACGGCCTGTCAATGTGGAAATTGTGGAAATAGTGCAGGAGGTATTTGCAATAGTACTCGAAAATCTGTGCGAAAGGCTAGCCAAGAATTAAAAATTCCTAAATCCACTGTTTCGACGATCCTACGTTCTACACATTGAGTGTCTTTGAGGTAGTTACTAAACTGTTTGAGTTTATCATAAGTAATGCCACGAGTGATTTCCAATTTATCTAGAGAATTTGGAAATCAAGAGTGGCATTTGGTAGGACTATTTAACGAATATAATTAAGCTGTTTACTCACAAATCATTATTTAAATATAGTTATTTTTAAATATATATATATATATATATATATATATATATATATATAATGTAAACGGCGATGTTTGAAAACAAATGAGAAACGATTGGTACGCTCCATTTGCTTCTTTTGCTCGTCACTGCAACCAGATCATATTATTTATTGCCAAAGGAACGCAATATTGCAAGAATGCACTCTAGTGGAGAAAAAATTAAACATTTCAAACTGTATATTAATTCATTTATGATGTCCTATGGTGTAAATATGACAATTATATTTTTCTGGGAAAAAATACATTTAAGAAAGTGCAAACAGTGGTTTCTTTTTTTGGTGGTATAATCAAATGCTACAAATGTTTTATATTAACTCCCGCATGCTGTATGTGTTGACATTCATGCACTATATATACAATCTGGTAGCCGTATTTCTTGGTGAGCCAGTCACTGCAAAATAATGCTATGACCTATTTAGAATGTTAAAAAGGAGGCGCTTCTTTATTATAATAAGTTTTAGTTGGTAAATTCTAGGTGAAACACTACTGTGATGTGTTGTAAATAAAAAATCATTGTAACGTGATTGGCCATTGACTCCCATTTGGGGCATGAGTTAAATAGTCTTTCTAATGACACCAGTTTCATGTAAATCTAATAACTGACAGCGACACTATACCTGTTTATAACCGTGGAGTGTTTCTGTGGACAAGATGTACGGGTAGTAATTCTACGGAACAAACATGCATACATTTCCGTACTTCCCCCTAGACATCAGAGGAGTTACCGTCCACTTCACACTTTTAAGTCACACGTATGCATTTACTTGTTAAATGATTAATTTTTCCCCAGAACTAAATTTCTTCTATATCACTTTTGCACACGTCCTTGGGGCTTGTCCGTTTGAGGAATCACTGAGAAACATTCGGCACCACACTATTCGAAATATGATGGCAGAAGCCTTGCGAGATTATGGATACACAGTTTATGAGGAAATTCATGGTGTGGCCACTAATGGGAGTAACAGACGAATAGATGGTATTGAATTTATACTACCTTCTAAAATTGGTATGATATTAGATCCCATAATTCGTTTTGAGACTCATAGTGGCCAACCTGAGGTAGTTGACTGAAAAGAAAGCCATATATGAGCCAACAGTTGACTATTACAAAGATAAATACCAATTAGATAGTATAACTGTCACAGGATTGATGCTCGGGACAAGAGGTACTATATCAGAATCCTTAGCTAAATTTTGGAATTCCTTAGATTGAACGAAGTGCATCTTTCTAAAATTACCATCGTTGCCATTAGAGGGTCAATTATTTTTTTTAGAAACCATCTTTACAAAATTTCTACTTATTGGAATATACTTCAATTACAATTTGAAATTTGTAAATGTATTTCATCAATTTCGAAAATTAGTTGTCTGTATCACTTTGCCCTTGTTGCAATCCTCTATTGAGGAAAGTTTTATAAAATAATAACAGCATTTGTTTCTCATTTTTCTATCTTGTACATTTTTTATTTCATTCATTAAATCTAGAGTAAATCAAAATATATTGTAAATAGTAATTTTGTTTATTGTAATTTAGATGTAACGGAAACTTTTGTATTTTTTTTCCTAATCTGGTTGAGTGGTAGACAAGGCCTTAACTCTGCCAGATAAACTATTATTATTATTATTATTATTATTATTATTATTATTATTATTATTATTATTATTATATTGATTGAAAAGACGAATGATAACAACCAATAAGTTCATTTCACATTTGTGGATTTAGAAAAGGCATACGACACTGTACCTTTACAAAAGTTGTGGGAAGCATTAGAAGATATGGCCATAAACGATACAATTAATTATTAATGCAATAAAAAAGTGTATAAAAATGCAGTATCTAAAATTAAAATTGGAAAATATATATCAGAAGAAATTAAAGTAACAAAAGGCCTTCGTCAAGATTTAGCATATCACCAACATTATTTAAGATATTTATACGCAAGGCACTGTCAAACTGGAGCAAAAAATGTTCAGGAATGGGAGTACCAATTGGAGATGGATCAACAGATACAATATATACACTGTTATTTGCGGATGACCAGATAATAATTGCTCAATAATATGAAGACATGTAGTTTATGTTCAGAAAATTATTGGACGAATACGATAACTGGGGTTTGAAAATAAATTTAGAAAAATAAAATTATATGGGATGTGGAGCCGAAACCCAAGATTTGATATTAGAAGATGAAAAGGGGTATATTAGAGGATGTGAAGAATTTGAATATCTGGGAGTAAAATTAGATAAAGAGGATAAACAAGAAAGTGATATTAAGAACAGAATAAATAAAGGTAGAGCCATAACAGCAATGATGAATGGAGTCTTATGGAACAGACATATAACCAGGAAAAATAAGTTACAAATATATAATTCAATAGTGAGAAGTACTGTCACATATGGAGCTGAAGTTTGGAAATTCAACAAAAACTTAGAACAAAAACTTATGTCGATGGAAATGATTTCTTGAGGAGAGCAGCAACATGTTAAAAATTAGACAAAATAAGAAATACTGTCATAAGAGAAAAAATGAATATTGGTTATTCAATGGTAGATTATATACGGTATAAGCAATTAAATTGGTGTAGGCACGTACGACGAATGCAAGAAGAAAGATTACCCAGGAAAACATTGGAACGGTGTCCACCTGGAAGAAGGAGGAGAGGGAGACCTCGAAACTCGTGGATGCAGGAAATAAGAACTGGAATGAGAGCAAGAGGACTGGAGGACATGGATTGGATGGAGAGAGACGAGTGGAGAAGAAAAATAAAACTTTAGGCACACAGAGAGATGTGTATACATTAAAATACTGTATATAAGTAAATTATTATTATTATTATTATTATTATTATTATTATTATTATTATTATTACGTATAATGCAACAACGAACTATTTTCGAGCCCATTTTTGATTTACATTTTTATTTTTAAATATGTGGAATCCATACCTGAAGTTCGGTCCACTATTTTTGTTACAAACTGTGTGAATTGAATAATAAAAATCATTAACATTGTCAACGTAAACTAAGCAGAAATTTTAGCGTCAATTGATGATCTGGAAATATATAAACGATGCAGAGACTGGATACCTTTTTATTAAAATGTGAAAAATAGCAATTACTGATAGCGTTTAATGCATTTACAATCAAATAATGGAAACAAATGCAAATATATGTCTAACTGTTAATTAATATGCAAATATTGTGTATTAATTATATTACATAACTCATTTTGCTGAAGCATATTGTGTAATAATTCCATCTAATTATTTTAGCAAATCACAATGTTTAACATATTACAACGCCGTTTGTTATTTTATGTTTCATTATCATTCAGGACAAACGCAGACAAGTGACATCAATACAGATAATAAAAACTATAACAGTGATAAAAGTATTTTATAAATATTACCTTTTACATTAGTGGATAATGCGTACTATAAAACAGCTACAATTACGATTCTTGTACGCCTGAATATTTTTACCATCGCATGTCATGGCGGCTAGCTACTAACACGCACAAGTTACGCTCCAGGTTTTAAGTTATTTTTCAGCAGGTGCCTTCGTTATTTCATAGTTAAAGTTGCATATTCATAGTCAGTTTAAGTTTAAATTTATATTAGTTAGTGTCAGAAGTGTGTACATTTAACAACATGGGAAAAAACACACGTAATTCAAACAACGATTCGACAAGTTCTACCGAGGAAGCAGTGAAACGTGTGGTGAAAGAGGCGCTACAGGATCCCGGCACTCTGCAAGTGTTTATGTCCATGTTGCGGGACCAGGTAGTGGCGGAACTGCAGAAGACCATCCAGGACAACACTAAGGTAATTGAGGATCTGAAAAAGACCCTCGATGAAAAAGACAAAAAAGATTGAGGATTTGGAAAATAAAATAGACGATTTAGAACAATACCAGAGTCAATGCCTCAGGTTTTTGGTGTAAAAGAAGAGGCCGGAGAGGACACTGACCAGAAAGCCATCGAGGTGGCAAAAAAAATCGCTGTCGATCTATCAGTGACAGACATTGACAGAAGTCACCGTGTTGGTGTTAGTAATGCAGAAAGACCGCGGGCTATAATAGTGAAATTTGTTAGTTACCGCAAGCGCAGTGAAGTTTTTCTAAGCAAGAAAAAGTTGAAAGGAAGTGGGGTCACTGTTCGCGAGGACCTAACGAAGTGTCGCTATCGCCTGCTACAAGACAGTATACAAAAATACGGTATTCAAAATGTAAGGACAATGGACGGTGCCGTCATAGCCAAAGTAAATGGCGAAAAACGCAAAATTAGATCTTCTACGGATATCAACTAGATAGGACCTGAGTGTAAAATATGTTTACTTTATTTGTCTTTTCTTTGCTAACAATTACATTGTTAATTTATTTCTAATTTAGGTAAGTTTTAAGTTTATTATTTTTTTATTTAGGACAACTTACTTGTTTTATTTTCATTTTTTAAGTTCTTTGTTTAGCTAAATTATTTTAATTTTATTACAGTTATTACAGTACATAGTTTATTTTTACTTTCTGCTATTGGCAACACTGAGCTGACAAATGATGACTTCTTTGCAACTCCTGACTCAGACACCTTCTCCAATCACCCTCTTATTGTGCAGACAGCTTTCAAAACAGGTAGCAACATTCCATCCCCTCCTCCAACAACTAGCAGTTTACTTAAAAATGCATTTTCTATTGATAAATCAACACTTAAAATCGCACACGTAAATTCACGAAGCATTCTGTCCCACTTTGATGAGTTTGAAACCATATTTTCATCTCTTGGACTGAGCGCCATTTTAATTTCGGAAACCTGGCTCACCCCTTCCATACCTTCGTCCCTTGTTCACCTAGACGGATATACACTGCTCAGAAATTACAGAATAGATAAAAGAGGTGGAGTTTGTGCCTTTATATCAAATGCGCTTAATCCAAGAATTGTCCACAAGTCCCCTTTTTGTATATTCCGCTCTCCCCCAGTTCCTATTCGTAGAAATTCAAGCCAGTCTAAAAAAATGTCTCTTATGCACTGTATACAAACCTCAAAAAATAGGGCACCTTTCGGATCTAGAACACGCTCTGAACGATTCATTGCCTCATTATGAACACGTTATTGTCGCAGGTGATTTTAATACAAATCTTCTTCAGACTGACTCACCAGCCATACAACTTAAAAATATGTTCCAAAGCTTTAATATGACCATTGTTCCTCTCTCTGTCACACATCATATTGCTACTATCGACACTTTACTGGACTTAATAGTGACTACACATCCACATAAAGTACTGTCATATGGACAAATTCCTGCTCCCGGCATATCTGCTCATGACATTGTATTGGTAGAATACTCACTCCAATGTCCTAAAAGACGCTCTAAATTGATTACGTACAGAACTTTACAAACCATAGACGATACTAAACTAAAGTCAGACGCTTTAGAACTACCTTGGTACACAATATGGAATCTTAGATCAGTTGATGAAAAAGTAGACATTTAATACACTGATACTACATCTATATGACAGACATGCACCAGTAAAAACCCGACGATTTTCCCGCCCCCCTGCTCCCTGGATGAATGACTCAATATGTGAACTTATGTCAAAACGAGACAAAGCATACCGAGCATAGAGACGACATAAAAATGACGAGAACTGGCAACTGTACAAACAACTTAGAAACACAACTACACAAACTATACGCAATGCCAAACTACGACACGCCCACAGTATAATCGGACCTGAAATAAGTGCACGGGACACTTGGCGAAATCTCCGTACAATGGGACTTAGACAGTTGAATCCCCCAACTGACTCTATAGACATTTCTGTAGATGACTTAAATGAACATTTTACCTCAATACCCATGACACCTCCAGACAAGAAGACTAAATTAGACATTCTTAAAGACTTATCCCCATCCCTCCCATATAGGAAGATATAAATTTTACTTTTGCGACATTTCGCCTATAGACGTTAAAAAAGCACTCAAGCGGATTAAATCCAATGCACAAGGAGTAGATAACATCAGCATTTTAATGCTAAATAAAATAATTGACATTTTACTACCCACAATGACTCATATTTTTAATGCTTCACTTATAACTTCTATCTTCCCTTCTGTATGGAAACAGTCTAGAGTTCGGCCTATACCAAAAATAAGTACACCTACTAACTGTAATGACTTCCGACCGATTAGCATCCTTCCGACATTATCTAAACCCTGGATCATATTGTACATAAGCAAATGACTGAATACCTCCAAGAAAATTACCTACTTGATCCTTATCAATCCGGCTTTAGATCTGGTCATAGCACAACCACAGCTTTGCTAAAATTTACTGAAGATATTCGTGAAGCCGTGGACAGACGTCAATTGACTCCTTTAACCTTACTTGACTTCAGCAAAGCTTTTGACACAGTAGACCACGACTTACTTATGATAAAGCTCAAGCACCTACACTTGTCTGACAGCGCTGTATCCTGGTTCGACTCATACCTGCACGGTCGTCAACAATACGTTTCATTAAACTCTAGATCTTCGCCTTGGCGCAACGTGCCAGCTGGAGTCCCCCAGGGCAGTGTTCTCGGACCTCTTCTTTTCTCAATCTACATAAATGACTTACCAACTGTACTAAAGCACTGCCTTTATCACCTCTATGCTGATGATCTCCAAATTTACCTACATTCACCTCCTCATTCTCTCTATAACAGCTTGACGAAAATAAATGACGATCTCATATCCATCTTTAACCTGTCTTCAAGTATCGGTCTAAATCTAAATCCTAACAAGTCACAAGTAATTCTAATGGGACAACAAAGACTGCTTACAACCTTTGACATATCTACACTTCCCAACATTACTATAAATAATATAATTATTCCTTATTCTTCTTCAGTAATAGATCTTGGACTACATCTAGACGCAAATTTAACCCGGCAAACAGAAGTGAAACACATATGTAAAAATACTTTCTCCATCTTACATTATCTTAGACGTTTAAAGAATTTTCTCCCAGTTTCGTTTAAACAAATCCTTGTGCAGAATCTTGTGTTATCACACTTCGATTATTGTGACATTATATATAATGATCTAAACTATGACTTGTCGCAGAGACTGCAGCGTGTTCATAATTCATTTTCAATATCCGCCGTTATGACCATATTTCCGAACACTTTAATAACCTCTCTTGGCTCCGTCTTACTGACAGATGTAAATTGCACTCTCTTTCACTACTTTTCAAGCTTCTTAATTCCTACATTCCTACTTACCTGGCGTCCAGATTTGAGAAGTTATCCTCTTACCACAATATTGACACTAGGTCACAATATAGCTGTCTGCTAACGATTCCTCTTCATAGCACTTCCTCCTATTCTACTTCCTTCACAGTAGCCTCTGCCCGCTCCTGGAATCTCCTTCCTCAAGATATCAGGGGTTGCCGCACACTTGGCACCTTTAAGTCACGCTTATACAGTTACCTGTTGTCTAATAATTCATTGTTCTCTACTTATTTAATTTTATACTATGTCATTAATCTTTTCCTAGTTTTTTTATATATCTTGTACATGTTATATATTTAATTCGTTAAATTTAGAGTAAATCAAAATACATTATAAATATTAATTGTATTGTATTCATAACTTGTAATCGTATATATATATATATATATATAATATATATATATATATATATATATATATATTGTAATTTAGATGTAGGACTATTTTTTTGTATTTTTTTAAACCTGGTTGAGTGGTAGACAAGACCTTAAGGCCTTAACTCTGCCAGGTAGAATAAAGCTATCATTATTATTATTATTATTATTATTATTATTATTATTATTATTATTATTATTATTATTATATAGGAGTCATGCGAATAAGCATGTGATTTCTATTGAAAAATGGAGTCGTGTATTACACGTCTATTTATTTAAATTTTAAATAAATTATGAAATAAAGATTAACTAGTTACTATTTTTATTTTTATAAAGTTAATGACATTTCAAGCCAGCATTCTTCTAGATTAATGGAAAACTATAACTAACTCACTGGCACTATCAAACCCGGAGGTTCATGGCCGTGCGGATATAAGCTCTCCATACATCCCTATCCTGAGCTAATGTTTTTCAATCATCCCCTGTATAATCTACTTCCCTCAAATCATAGTTAATGTTATTCTCCCACCTCATTCTTGGTCTACCAACTGGGCGTTTACCCTCTGTTTTTCTTACAAGGAGATTCCATGCACCTCTTTAATTCCCCATTCGTGCCACATGGCCTGCCCATCGCAGTCTACGAGACTTAACTATTCTCATTATATCTGGTTTCCTATAAAGACCATGTAGTTCATTGTTATGAAGTCTTCTCCATTCACCTGTATGTTCATATCTTTGGTCCAAATTTTTTCCTAAGAACTTTATTCTAAAATACTCGTAATCTCCTTTCCTCCCTTAAAGTAAGAGTCCATGCTTCGCATCCATAAAATAATATAAAGTCCTAACATTCCATGTTCTTAGGAACATGTCCCTGTGTTTGATCCTTTGGCATGGGTTCCCTGATATAGTCCCCGCCCAGAGAACCGAATAGGGGACTATTTGACCTCTAGAAAATTTTACCCCAGTTGAACCCATGTCCGCATTTCTACACGATTGTATTTTTACGGTGAAAGATCGTCACTCTTTGGACTAAGGTACTTTTTTCGTCTGGTTTATCACCTTCGACCAGTCCGGCATGGGTAACCCTATCGGCAGAAATTCTACCGTCGGCATAACTCTCGAGATCATTTAAGCACGCAAGCCACTCCACCACGACAAGGTAAAGATACTATGGAGGGGAGGAAAAGTATAAAAAAGAAATTACGTCAGGCCGGCCGGTCCTGTATTTTAACTCGAGATTCACGAATACCGTTATTATGGTGACTTTTCAATAATGAACTAATGTAAACTAACTAGTGTAATGTAATGTTAGTTAAATGTGCCTAAAATAATACTTGAAATATGGCACTATCTTCTAAAACAATCAGGTACTAGGATTGAAGACTTGTATATTCGGAAGAATCGTGGATATAAATCTTGAAATCTATTAATCTGAATGGGTATTAGAGCATTTTTATCAATCATTAAGATAAATGTTTGGTTTGATTTCCATTGCCATAAAATATTTCATTATCTTAATTGCCATTTTATAATGCGTAAAGATTAAAAGTAATGAATGTCTACAAAAAAGAATAGAAACATAGGCCTACTGGATACAACTAGGCTTAAATATTCAAAATGCTATACCGGTATCTTGCATTTTAAAGCATCTACAAATAATTAAAAATAAAGTAGATATTCAAGCAGTGAAAAAAATTAAGATAAAATAAATCGTATATACTGGTAGGTCCTATAATTTTCAGAATAAAGATAATATAACACTTGGCTGCAGGACATAAAAACATCTATGGATGCAAACATTCTCGAAGACCGGGACTGGGAAGATAGATTTGGAAGAAAAGGAAAGGGTTTAGAATTCTGGTCACAGGAAGATGTGATATTGCATTGTAAACCAAATAATGATAATAAAATAAAAACACTTAATAAAATAGATGAAGTAATGAAACAAAATATTTTCTTTAATAAATTAAATCTGAAAATACGAGTACGTTCATATAAAAATAAACGAAATCGCAAGATTTGACTCATATGTTAACATTTAAGTATTCAAGGAATCTAATTTAAATACCATTCCAGCTATTCGGATTATTCAATTATTTCTTATAATTTTTAAGACTAATGCTATATTGGAATTTCATTGTCATGATTAACGTCACCATTATTATTTTATAATAATTAAATCTTAATAATAGTTTCAGTTTACAAGACATATGAATACATCAAAACAACATACATAGATATAACATAATCGTAGAGGCAATATAACTGTAAGATGTTTAATTGTCTGTAAAATTAATACAATACGAAGATAAAATACGAATTTGAAAAAAAAAATTCGAATAAAATAAGAAACAGATACAGATTAAAATGTAAACAAATAATTAAAAGAAGAAAATATACAAATGAGGAAAGAGAACTCAAGTACTCTTAAATATTATCCGGGTCGTTGTTGTCTCTATCTAGAATAGGGATTGTCTTCATTTAATGTAGGAAATGAAGTTCATTTAGATTTTTTATTTTTTTTATTTTGTGTGTCGGGTAATTGAACGGAAACTTATGCCTAACCAAGCTGAAAATACAACCCAATGTTTTTTTTTATCGGCGTGTCAGCAACAGGATAAAGTAATATCTATCCTTTATGTCGGAATTGACCTACATTTTATGAACATCGCATAAAATTCAGGGTTGCATAATCAAATCTGTAGAATTATTGTTTACAGTATAACCACGCTCATGTTTCAAAATTATATTAACTCGTTAACTTTAAAACAAATTGGCAGTTCTCTCTCTCTCTCTCTCTCTCTCTCTCTCTCTTCTCTCTCTCTCTCTCTCTCTCTCTCTCTCGATCTCTCTCTGTCACTTCTTAATTTCTACTAATTCGCCAATTTCAATAACATTGATATCATACAGGTGTATGTTACGGCGCAGTTAATTGTATTTCGAATTTCCATTTCCCTAATCTTTCAACTGTAAATTAACAAACTAAAATATTTAATTGGAATACAATAACGATATTTCATTTTCTGGAATAGATATTATAGTAGGGAACATTGCCACTTTTAATTAAACATTTATATAAAATACCTTCGAGAAGTATGTTGAAGTTAAAATTGTTTAGTTATTTAGCTTAGGAAATCGTATTACAATCGGACACAGGGAACTTCAGTATTTCATCAACATAGAACACTGCAATATTATACGGCACAGCAGAACGTTTACCTCCAGTCATAGCAGCATGGTCGCACGGATGTAGATACTAACCATGGATAGTCAGATACAAATAGCAAATGAAGCACTTACCCTGCTTACTTAGGGTAATAGGATTGCACTCGTCGACTGATGTGAGCGGGATGACACGCCATTAGTTAGCAAATCATCCACAAACGAAGCAGGTTAATGTTCCGCTCTGTCAGATAGTAGAATATTGTATTTGTTTATTATTATAAAATTAGAATGTAAAGTAAAAATAGTGCCAAACTACAAATAGAGAATAATGCATTGTGTGTTTAATTTATTAATATTGTTACTACGACAATATAAAATGTTATAATAATAATAATAATAATAATAATAATAATAATAATAATGTACCGTAATAAAGATTACATATGACAATATACACTTTACAATTATTCTAAGTACATAAATTACAAAACATAAAACTTTGTTTTGTATTAATCTAGGCTTGTAAAAAAAGCCTGTCCTTTTCGCAACATGTTTTAATTAAGAGTAAGCATATAATGCTTTGAATGTTTGACTACACCATTTTTTAAAGAGCAGTCCGTTGTTTCACTTTTTTTCCGATATGTAAGATGGCTGTATCAAGTTATGCACTCATCCGTCCGTAAAACAAGGACAATATGAAAATAACAACAATGAAAAAAAAAAGATCGAAGTAAAGAGCATTATTATTTGTCATGCCTACAGCAGGGATATATTCTAGCTGACGTTATTGCAGGGGTGACTGGAAATCATACTGCGGTTTGTGTGACATAATATAAAAGAAGCGCTAATAAGCAGCACGGTTAAAAAAAGTAAAGATGGTGGGCAATCTCTAGTGGTTATATAAAATTTGACAACGCCTTCTTTACGAGGACGATCTCCAATGCCAAATTTGAATTAATTACTCCAGTGGCTCTCTCTCCTTCTTGCGTTCTTGTTAACATTGTCTCTCAATATACATTCTTTATTTTTAAATGAATATTAGGGGCAACTTGTTAATTTTTGTTGCTGCTGTTTCATGAAATTTAGATTGCAAGATATTTGGCTATGAAGTGGATGGCCCGAGTTATTTTCCTTGGCAGAAGAGAATATTATTAAGTTTTTTTTTTTTACTCTCTCAATTTCACGTTACTCCTCCATTAAAATGAATACCGGAACGTACCTGGAGGTAATGTCGGCCAGAGAGTGATGCAACCTCATTCTGTTTTTGTCTGACAATATGTGGAACCATACATTCACATCTCCCTTGGATTATGACGAAGTAGGCCTATCAAGAAATATAGGGTTATGTACATTGTTGGATATATTATTTTGAAATAAAATACAACATCCCCTTAAAGCTCTGATATTATCACAAACAATCATGTTAAGGAATAAGGCAAAACTTTTTACTTCATTTTTATTTAAGGATGCTTCTAAGAAGTTTAGGCAACATATGTTTTCAGTAAACAAAAAATCCAGATATGACTCCAGAATTCCTAAATTTAAACTGCATAGACCTATTTATAAATCATTATAATAAAAATTGTTAAAAATAAACATGTAAAAGCTCATTTACTACAATAGGCGGGTAGTATTTTCTCTAAGCATGCTCTTCACATCTAATATCCGTAGATTCACGTTTAAAACTGAGTGTCAAAAGTGCTATTACTATTTTTAGAAGCATAGATTTCAAGTGCCATAAATTTACGGAACGGAACCAAAGAACTAACCTCACTTCTGGAAGAACCCATATTAACGAAAATCATTCCCGGCTAGGTCTGACCGCGAACCACGGACCGAAAGGACGTACGTAGCCACTGGGAAATATTCTCGACTATTTAACTCATGTCGCAAATGGTAGTCAATGTCCAATCACGTTTCAATTAATTCTGTTTTACACCAATGACAGTCGTGTTTCACCTCGCTCTTCATCGATTTCTCTTTATCATCTCCTGCTTTTGTGATAAAGAAAGCTCCTCCTTTTTTAATATTCTGAACAGGTTAGACCATTATTTTTCTCCAACAAATACATTGAATATAGCAAATAATGAATAGATTCAGTGATTTTACTGAGTTATTTATTCAAAATATAAATTATTAACCTATAATGTTGATTATAATAGTTTGATGTGTTTCATTATTTCGCCACGAGAGTTCATTCTTAAAATATTGCGATCCTATTTGGCAATACATAATATGATCGAGTTGCAGTGAATATACATAACCTCACATTTCTAATTTGTTTTCAAACATCGCCGTTTACATAAAATATATAAATATTTTAAAACACCGGTAACTATATTAAAATAATTATTTTTTAGTAAAGAGCTTAATTTTATTCGTTAAATAGTCCTAACAAATGCCACTCTTGATTTCCAAATACTCCAGATAAATTCACTCCTAACTTCGTGAGTCGTGAATTTATCGATAATTTGGAAATCACTCGTGGCATTACTTATGATAAATGCATTTTCTGATATTTATTAACTAGAAATAATATGAGCTTATTTATTGCATTAAACGATGGTTATAATAAAAAATATAATATTTACAAAACAGTAGCCGTTCCAACGTTAACATACGTGCCTGAGACTTGGCCTATCGAGACAATAGAAATGAGATTTCTTAGATCCGTTGCAGGTGTATAGTATTTAAGAGATCAAAAGAGAAGTCAAGATATTAGAGATGAATTACAAGTATATAATATAAACGATAAAATATTCAGAAATAAATGTAAATGGTTTGAACATGTACAAATAATTCCAAATAATCGTTCATTAAAACAGGTACTTTATTATAAACCTCGAGGCCAAAGAAATATAGGAAGACCGAAACGACGTTGGAAGGACGACCTGTAGCGTATTCTGCAGCGAGGTGCGGAACTGGCCAGTAGAGCCATACCTTGAAGATGATATAATAAAATATTGCAGCGAAAATATCAAATTAATTAAATAACTGTAAATTTTTACTAACTTACCTATACAGACTACATATTGTTGGATTCGGTTGCTTCCAATTCAAATACCACTGCAGAGCAACCATATTTAAGTTTTTTTCTCGTTTTCTTAAATAGTTAGTATAAATTGTGATTTACCGGTACTATCACATATTTACTGTTGATCATCATTTCATAATTTAACCAATTTGCATAGGACTACGACACAAAATAGTATATTACGATGCGAGGTTGGAAAGTGGTTTTTACAGAATCGAGGAAAATGTTTAAAAGCCAAGCGATAGCGAGGTTTTTAATTTCCGAGATTCTGTAAAACTCTTCACAAATATGCGTTGTACATTATTTTTTGCGCGATGGTTTTTTAAAAATAATAAATAATAGTAAAATAATAGCATATTTGTTGGAAATATTTGCGTTCGTTATAAACAACTGACTAACGTTAACATTGTGGGCAATCTTTATTAGTTGAAATTACAGGAGGTCATGGCACGAATTGGGGGCACGCCGTAGCGTAGTGGTTAAGGCACTGAGCTACAAGCCGGAGGGTCGAGGGTTCAAGTCCCGTTGGGGTCAGGATTTTTAAACTGACCAAAACCCTCTGGCGGCACTATGGCCCTGGGGTCGACTCAGCCTCTAACTGAAATGAGTACCAGACGCTTGTTCTGGGGTAAAGGCGGCCGTCACGCAGGGCTGACAACCCGGCTGACCCCATATCAAGTGCCGATTGCTCTAGGAAAAAAAGTGCGGAGACTCTTCTTAACCTCCTACTACCCCAAGGGCCTCCTGAGGCCTGTTTTGGGGATCACTTTGTTTTTTTTCATGGCACGAATAGGTTAATAACAATAGCAGGCAAAGTACGTATTTATTGCTTTATATTATTTCAAATGACCTTGTTATGTTCATGTTTAAAATGCAGTGATTTTTTTTTTCGTTATAAGAGTTGTATATTGAAACTACCTTTTATATAGGTTTTGCTCATATATATATATATGTCCAAAGGCAGAGTGGTATCGAGGGTATAGTGTGTGCTGCCTTGTCACGCAGCGGGCCCGGGTTCGATCCCCGGTCGGGGCAGTTTTTCTGGGTGAGGTTTTTATGGGGGTTTTTCCTCACCTGTAAGACAAATATCAGGAAAACTTTAAGGTCCAAACGGTCCCGAAATCATATGGCCATCATTATCATCCTTCACCAGTGTGGAAAGCAACGGGAAGCTACCACACCTACTATTCCCTAGTAAAGCTGCAGGCATAGCATGAAAATGCTATGATTGCAGTGAAAGAGCTGCACTCGGGCAGAATTACTAAGGATGGATGTATATATATATATATATATATATATATATATTGTATATAGTATACATAGAGGGCAGTGTTTTACTTCCCACACGCATGTTTGTAATATGTAATATAGCAGTACAGTTATTTTATTACAGTATAGTTATTTTGGTTGGTAACCCTGAAATGTAGAAAGTTGAACTTTCAATTATGGTCGCCATTGTTGTAAGTACGACAAAACGCACTATCGCGCAAAAATAGATCTTCAACAGCTGATTAGACGGTATGACCAAATATATATATTTTACAAAATAAAATTTTATAATTTAATATATGCTTTCTGGTCACCCCTTCTATTTTTTTCTCTCCAGAACGCTGTCTTGCTAACATACACTGAATAGAAAGAATTTATACAGCATATCCATGGTTTATTGAATGATGTAAGCAAAAAGATTGACACATGCCAAACATATTAATCTTCGTAACAGAGTTCGAAAAGGGGATTTTGCTTCCTGCATGAAATTATAATAGTGAATAATATTCAGCCATCATTCAAATAACACTAACGTAATAAAAATGTGTCGGGTTGCAAAAATAAATGTACGAATACAGTCAATGTATTACGTTTACTCATAAAATCGTTCCTTAAGAAAAGTATAAACTTACAGCACACAAGTTTTTATGACAAACTATACAAATAGTTTATGATTGAGGATAACTCTAGTACCGAGCTAGACCAATCAAGGTTTCTTAATGATTTTCCTTTTTTTAGACAAATATTGGAATGCTATTGCCACGTTTTATTTCATTTTAACAATATTCTCTTATTCATAAGTAATGCCATGAGTGAATTTATCTAGAGAATTTGGAAATCAAGAGTGGCATTTGTTAGGACTATTTAACGAATAAAATTAAGCTCTTTACTCACAAATCATTGTTTAACTATAGTTATTTTAAAATATTTATATATTTAATGTAAACGGCGATGTTTGAAAACAAATCAGAAATGTGAGGTTATGTTCATTCACTGCTTCTTGATCATATTATTTATTGCCAAATAAGATCGCAATATTGTAAGAGTGCATCCAAGTGGAGAAATAATGAAACACATCAAACTATATATCATAATCAACATTACGGGTTACACAATTATTTTTTTATTAAACAACTCAGTAAAATCAAGGAATCTTTTCATTATTTGCTATATTCAATGTATTTGTTGGAGAAAAATAATGATTTGACCTGTTCAGAGCATTAAAAAGGAGGAGCTCTCTTTATCACAAAAGCAGGAGCTGATAAAGAGAAATCGATAAAGAGCGAGGTGAAACACGACTGTCATTGGTTGTAAAACAACATTCATTGAAACGTGATTGGTCATTGACTAGCATTGGTGGCATGAGTTAAATAGTCAATTTAAATTAATTTGCACAAGACCCACAAAATAAGACAATACGAAGTCTGCGTTAATACACACAACAGTATGCATAACCTATATAGAGCAATGATTTAATCCAAATATCCGAGAAGCGATATCACCAAAGATGTGGAAGCGTCTCAAAAAAAGTAAAACTGTACAGAACAAAAGTAAGAAAAACACTATAAGCAGCTCACGTCTTTAACTTTCTAACAAATTTTTGCGCTTAAAGATAAAATGTACTGCACAGAGTCTACTCTCTCTCTCTCTCTCTCTCTCTCCCCTCTCTCTCTCTCTCTCTCTCTATATATATATATATATATATATATATATATATATATATACACATTCTATAGTAATTCTGCCCGAGGGCAGGTCTTACACTACAATCATAGCATTTTCATGCTATGATTTGCAGCTTTACTAGGGAATTATAGATGTGGAAACTTCGCGTTGCTTTCCACACCGGTGAAGAATGATGATGATGATGGACCGGATGACTTTTTAAGACCGTTGGGCCCTAAGCTTCCTGACATTTGTCTTACACGTGAGGGAAAAAACCCGAAAAACCCTCACTCAGGAGCCTGCCCCGACCGGGAATCGAACCTGGACCCGCTGCGTGACAAGGCAGCAAGCTACCTCGAGACCACAGCAATGGAATATATATTCTAAATTTATATTTAAGTAAATTTGTTTTAAGTTTTGAATAAGGCGAAAATTTGACCGATAAGTAAAAGTTAATTATCAGGCGAGTTGGCTCAAGCGGCAATGTTGAAACTCGTATTCTGGAAGAACAAATAAATATACTCATTATGGTTTACATGTCAAAGCATCTAAAAATAATTGAAATTCCATTCCATTAACACATTTAACTTCTCACCTTGCGGGTACTTTTACGTACGACGAGCCACTCGAACCTTATAGTGACACGACCTGTCGGGAGAGGGATTTTAACAATGGATCACACACATATACTCTATTGACCACACAAGGACGAAGATCCTCCTCGGAGACAGGGCACCAATAAGACGAAACACACCATTCACACATACTTCATATCAAACAAGGCGAATATGTTCTTCTTCACTTCACGGGCTAGGCAAAATGCCTGTCCCGCCTCACAGTTGTTCTGTTCATCTTTTCACTGACCTTCCTACATTCTTGAACCTCTCGGCTTGTAGTTAAATGCTGTTTTTAGTAATATTGTTACGTTCATTCTTTCTAAACCACTTTTCTCTATATCCTTTGATTTTATCATTTAATGGATATATACTTAACTCTGTTCTTATATCTTCATTCTTTAACCGATCCATTCTTGTGCAGCCTTTTGTTCTCTAAGGAAATTAATTTCTGCACATGCGAATATGATAATGGTGATTATGATGGTCAGATGATGTTCGGGTGAGGAAAATCCCTGAAGGAAACTATCACCCTGGAAACTTATACCATCCGGGATCGACCCCGGTTCCACTGCATACGAGGCAACGACACTAATCCGAGACCACAGTGGTGGGTTAAATAATTCTTCTTCTTCTTCGTCACGGTTTAGACTTATTTACTAGCCTGTTCCGGCTCCAAATTGCTGCTGTTTCATCTTTTCTTTGGTCTTCCCAAGCTGCTTCTTCCTCATGGTGGATAGTTGTATGCTGCTTTTGGTATTCTATTCTCAGTCATCCTTGCTAAGTGTTCTTTCCAGTTTGTTTTGTATTTCACTATTGTTGTGTTTAATTCCACTACCTTTAGTTGTTGTCTTATACTAATAAAAGTCATTGTTAAAACCGTTGAGGTGGAGAGTCATAGAATAAAATAATTTAAAATGCCTTCTTAGGTAAAATCCGTCGTCCTCAACTTTTAAAATATGCAATCTTTATGCCTGTACGCCTTTCAGGACATCCGTCCCTATAGGACCAGCAGCATCAAACATCATACTGGATGCTGTAGCAAAGAATGAACTACTGAAGATGGGACGGATGTCCTGAAAGGCCTACAGGCATAATGATTGCATATTTTAAAAGTTGAGGACGACCGAATTTACCTAAGAAGGTATTTTAACTTATTTTATTCTATTTTTGTCTTATTTCTGTGTTTTTGTGTCTGTTCTCTTGTCCTATTAGTCTGAGGAATTTCATTTCAGCAGCTTGTATTCTGGCAGATTGTTGGGATTAAATAAGTGAAATTAAAAAACAATGTTGTCCTCATAATGAAATATCTATTGATACCAGAAGTCACCTACGGATTTCAGTTTAATCAAAGGTCATAATAATTATTGTTTAGGTAGATAACTCACTGGCACTATCAAACCCGGAGGTTCATGGCCACGCGGACAAAAGCGCTCCATAGTCTCTATCCTGAACCAATATTTTCCAATAATTCCCTGTATAATTCATCTACTATGTTCTTCCACCACATTCCTGACCTACCTACTCGGCGCTTTGTCTCTGGATTTCCTACAATTAAGTATCTATCTACTGGACACTTTCTCTCTGCTTTTCCTATTTTTCATGCTCGTTTTCCATTCCTCTTCGTTCCATATTTGCTGCTCTCTAAGTTGTTTTACCATCTTCCTAACATTAACCATACTTCTTTTTTTTCGGATTTTCCACAATAATCTGCTTCTAGTTTTGTAGCTTGATTTAGTCGAAACCTGAAAGAGTTTTGTTTTGACTCCTTGTCACATTTTTCAATAATGTTACTCAACAACTTACGTGGTTCACTAAGGATCATAAAAATTCTTTACCGAGAACCTGAACCATACGTACTTTCGGCCAAATTCATAAATTAACACACCCTCTAGTTTAATATAACGGATGGCTCGAATTGATTTGATATGCAAGACTAACTCAATGTTATTGTGTAAAGAATAATCCTGAAGAAAGTATTGGTATGTCATGTGACATACCTAATTTCACCTCGCACTCTTCATCCCACAAACACATGTAGCTTAGTGCCGAGTAGTATAGTCCGCGCCGAAGGAAACAATGTCTGTTCCCAGATTGGGCGACTATGGATTTCGGACAGTTTCTAACGGCTTTATAGGTCGAAGAGGAGTCTAGTTTCCAACGGCTAATGAGACGGAGGAAACACATTATTTCTTATAGGGTAGACAAGACTCTCAGCTGTAGAGAAAGCAACTGGTCTATAGTGCGTGAGATGTGATTGACATTTTATTTTAATTATCACTGACTGTCTCTTGCTTTCGACATCCACAAGTATTTATCATAAGTAATGCCACGAGTGATTTCCAATTTATCTAGAGAATTTTGAAATCAAGAGTGGCATTGTTAGGACTATTTAACGAATAAATTGAGCTGTTTACTCACAAATCATTATTTAAATATAGTTATTTTAAAATATTTATATATTTAATGTAAACGGCGATGTTTGAAAACAAATGAGAAACGATTGTTATGGTTCATTTGTTCATCACTGCAACGAGATCATATTATTTATTGCCAAAGGATCGCAATATTGTAAGAATACTCCCCTAGTGGAGAAATATATAACCAATATTATAGGTTATGAATTAACTTCTGATGTCCTAAGATGTAAATATGTTAATTATACTTTCTGGAACGTAAATTCCTGGGAAATAGTAAATTTAAGAAAGTGCAAACAGTGGTTTCTTTTTTTCTTTTTGTTTTGTGGTATAATCAATTGCTACAAATGTTTTTATATTATATGCCACAAACACTATCTGCTAACATTCATGGACTATATATATACAGTCTGGTAGCCACATGCAGTCACTGCAAATTAGTGCTATGACCTATTCAGAATGTTAAAAAGGAGGAGCATGATTTTAAAGTGATAAAATTAAATTGACATAATCAAGGTGAAAAACTGCTGTGATTGGTTGTAAACAAAAAATCATTGAAATGTGATTGGCCATTGATTCCCATTTGGGGCATGAGTTAAATAGTCACTACGAGATATGATACCGTGATCATGTCAGCAAGTAGTCGTAAGTTCCTTGGATCAGATAACAAAAAACTTTATTGTTCAGCGGCGAAATATATATATATATATATATATATATATATATATATATATAGCTGTCTTACTTCTCACGGGCTAAGGTGGACTTCTGAAAAAAAATCCCAGGACCTGCATCATCGCGAGTTGATGGAGGCCAGCCAGCTCCCTGTTCATCGAAAAAAAAAGTACAATTCTGAAAATACTAATGGAATATACAAGCACATTATAAACTGGATACAATAAGAAGTGAAGTGATTAAGCAACATGTGAATAAAGAAAATTAAAATATATTTTATCAAATACAGACAACTTCAATTGTATGGGCATGTAAAATGGACGATGCAAGATTACCAAGAAGAATTTTGGGTTGGATTCCATCGGGAAGAAGAGGTAGAGGTATACCATAAACACTGGCTGCGGGACATAAAAAAAGCGACGAATGAAAAAAGGATTACAAGATCAGGACTGGAAAGATAGAGGATTTTGGAGAAAGGGATAAGAGTGTAAAACACTGGTCACAGGAAGATATGATAATACATTGTAAACGTGTTCATGAATCAGTGTATAGATTATGAGTTTTGAGGTTGAATGTAGTGATGAGATTCCCATTGTCAGACTGTACCCTCCTGCTATGGTTCCTGTGAACCAATGTAAACATTGATATTCAACCCAAGAATTAGTTAAGAGAAAGTCTCTGATACTAACTCTATGATGCTTACAGGTGTGTGAATTATCTTAATATCGGAGAGATTGTTAAGCCACTTTAGCAGAGAGTATAATCTGCTGCACTACGCAGTGAGTGACCTGTGAACTTTAGCGTAATTCCTGTGTAAAATATTCACAGGGTGCGAGCGGTAGTACGGGATCACTTTCATGCTAGCGCATTGCACGATGCACACGATACTGCAGGACCTTCATTACAACTATCCTACAAATTGTTAGTCTTTTCAATTTGTCATATTTATAACTAACAGAAAATCATTACTATTATTATGTATTTTAATAGAATTGAAAGAAATTAGAATTCAAGTAAATATTTATATAACATAATTTTATTTTTCTTCATTATATTTTACAATTGGACCAATTATTTAAAAAGGCCAAATAACCAACATTTCATTTTTATTGCATGAACATTACTGAACAGAAAAATTTGTTGAGAAATTGTCGCTTTTTCAAACACTTAGGTAAAGCAGAATGGTAGAAGAAAATCTAGAATAAAAATATTAGTTTTCCTTGAAGAATCTCCACTACCAAATGTTATATTCTATCATGTAAAATTTGATAATGTTGATATATATGACACTTTTAAAATAGCCTGTTAAATGTCTACCAAAGGGGATAGCCTGAATCAGACTTTATCATGTTACTATGAATGTTATTTGATAGGACACATGATATAGTTTAGCGTTTTCCTTTATCATATTATAGTTATTGTAGCAATAGATGTTCATTTAATTTTATAATGTTACCCTTTCATTTTTAATAAAAATTTTGCTTAATACAAAGGATTCTCTTCAAGCAAACAGGTTTTTGGAAAATACATATCAACTTATATATCTGTTTCCTATATTTCTATATTACATATCTTATGATGTACCAAAAAACTCAACATTGTTCCTCAAGTATTTGTTGGTCTATGAACTGGCTTTCTTCCATTCATTTTCCAGCCACGTATTAATTTAGGAAACATCTTCATTCTCCATACATGTCCGATTGTTCTTTAATACTTATGAATTATTTTTTAATTATGTTCTACATATGTATATTTGGCGGTTCCCGATCAACATCTTGCCATCATCATCAGCCTTATCATATTTGCCATATTTAGTATGGATGTGGGACGCGCCGTAGCGTAGTGCTTACAAGCCAGAAGGTCGAGGGTTCGAGCCCCATGACGGTCAGGATTTTTTAACTGAGCCAAATCCTCTGGTGGCACTATGGTCCTGGGGTCGACTCAGCCTCTAACGCGAAATGAGTACCAGGCACTTGTTCTGGAGGTAAAGGCGGTCGTCACGCAGGGCTGACAATCCGGCTGACATCAAGTATCGATTGTCTAGAAAAAGTGAGAGCCTTAACCTCCTACTACCCCAAGGGTCTCCTGAGGCCTGTCGTGGGATCACTTTACTCTTTTATGAATGTGTATGTGTGTATGTGTGTGTGTGTGTGTGTGTGTGTGTGTGTGTGTGTGTGTGTGTGTGTGTGTGTGTGTGTGTGTGTGTGTGTGTGTGTGTGTGTGAATGGTGAGTTTTGCTTTAATGTTGTGTTGTTTCGGAGGTGAACCTGACATTGAGATGATTACTCAGTTGGGCAGGCCCTCCATGTCCTTGTGTGATCCATAAAGTATGTATGTGATCCATAGTTTAAAATTCATCTCCCGTCAGGTCGTGCCATTGTAAGGCTAGGTTGGCACGTGGCATGTAAAAAGTACTTATAAGGTGAGAGGTAAAACTAAATTAAATTTAGAGATGGTATAATTAAAAATGTTCATCAAAATATTACATATGATAATGCGTACGATGAACTGGCAGTATCACATTAGTAATTTTAACTAAAAATCATACAACTTTTCAACGAAATTAATAAACCACGTTATGAGGATCCATTACATCCATGAGGTTTAGAACATTTTAAATGTAGTTCTTATTCCAAAAACGAATAAAAATAGAAAACTCTAGTCAACTCTACTATAGACCCATCAATTTATAAAATACAACAACTAACATTTTAGAAAAAAACATATTTTTAAAATGTCTGCAGATTAGTTTTTTTAATCAATCCTTCTGAAAACATGGTTTTGTTAAAGGCAAGTCAACTAATCTTCAACTTCTTAGAACTGCTGGGAAAATTAATAATCCTTGAATAAAAGAGACAATTCTGAAGACATTTTTGGACCTTCAAACGGCATTTGCTACCGTCTGGCACTGAGAATTTACATTCAAACTTTTAAATTATAAACCACTTTTTAACAAAATCGTTAGTATCATACTTTAAAGAGAGATCTTTTCAAATAATTCAATGCGGGACGCTCTCTCAATTCAACAAATTATATTCTCTTTCAAACTAAAGCACTGCTTAAAAAATCGTGTTTTTTTGTAAATTAATTCACTGGAGTTCATATTGTTATTGTTTGTATACACGCTTTAAATAATAACAGTGTGATATGAAACTAGGTTAAATGTTAGGTTTCCCTCACTTCCATTTACCGTAGAAACTTCTCAATTTCACTAAATCTAAAAAAAAACTAAACATCCAGGAACTGGTATCTTTTAATTTTCTCCCTGGATGTGACAGCAAGATAAGTCCATTTTTCTCGAATCATATATAGAAAATCCAAATGTAAATTTGATGGAATGTAAATTAAGTACACACAAAATTTTCCTTTTCTTCAAATAGTTCACTATGGGGATGAAATATTTTAACAATAACACAAACATATTTTTGTTTATAGATCAACTTACCGGGTCTTGGCAGGAAAAAAAAATGTTCCTGGAGGAGCGCCATCTTCTAATAAAACGTGTGCAGACCGCGTGCGTTTACAAATAAAAAGTGAGGGACATATTGCCCAGCAGCATCTGCACAGCAAACTGAGGTTATGGAAAAGACTTCCCTTTTACCATCGAAAGCAAGTAGGCCTACTTTTGATGTCTCTTTCAGACTGTTGATAACTTTCTATTAAATCTGCTAAAACGATTTTTTTTTCAAATATACTACCAAGTCTATAGTCTCCATGAGTGGATAGCTGACCCAACCATAGTATCTCAACGTGGCTCAATGATAAGTAAGTCACGCTAAGTTTCACACTGCTATATTCTTGTCCATATAAAACTGATCTTGTTATATAAATATTTTTTAAAAAAAATACATATTTAACGGTGTTTTAAATGTCGTTCGCACAAATATAATCCCTGTAAACTTTTCAAAGATATGATTATTTAATTATCTGTAATAAAGGTAATTGATTTATATTTAATGTCCGAAAATACGATCATTTTTCTCCATTTTTCACGAATGGTCATGGCTACATCTAAAAGAGAGAAGAAAACTATACTGTCTAATTCTCTTATTTCAGATCTTACATACCTCGACTCCCAATTATTTATTATCTGGTTTCCAGTATCTATCCTCCAACAATAACTTAAACACAAGATCACAACGTAGTCTCTTGTGTAATATAACACAACATAGGACATCACATCATTCCATGTCATAAACTATTTTCACTTATCGCAACTGGAATTCCCTACCACGAGATATAAGGGGCTGCCGGACATTGGCATCTTTCAAAAGAAATCTAAATTTATATTTGCTCGAACCTCGACTTCACCATTACCCAGTGTAAGGTACGTATATTAATTGGCGTTAATGTTTTATGTATAGTTCCGCATTTCATTCGAAATTTCGATTTGTTTCATATTTATGTCTCTTTCAGTTTTTGTTAAAATGTTGTTTGTACATGAAATTCACATTGCAACATGTAATGTATTTTTAACTCTTTATAATTAGTATAGTGTATATCTATATTTGTCAAATATTTATATGTATTTTTGCTGGTTGAGTGGAAGAGAATGCCCCATGGCCTTAACTCTGCCAGAATAAATAAAACATTATTATTATTATTATTATTATTATTATTATTAATTGATTAATATTATTATTATTAATTGATTAATATTTGAGGCGATTATTTCTTTTAAGAATTCAATTCAGTACTATACAAGAAAAATGCGATTAACTCTTAAATTGACAATGTGTCTTATAATATACTTTGGTTTAATTTGTGTAATATTTTTAATAGAACAACAGAAAAAGTAATAAGTGGAAATTACTCAAATTAACGTTTAATTACATAATTCGGCCTACAGTAATAACTTAAGTTTTACAGGATTTAGTTTCACTGTAGTCCGACACTTTTAAATAACTGGCACGATAAATTAGTATTTCACCAATTTAAGGGTTAAAATAAGAAAATTGTTTTAAAAATATTAAACCCACTTAAAATAAATGACTTTCTCTAAATTTCCGGGAACGATTGTAAAAATGCACACTCATTTATAAAGATCAGCCTTATTGCATGCCGTTTTCAAAATTCGATAATTTTAAATATATATTTTTTGTGAAATGATTTACAACTTATACATAACATATAGCCTGATCTGTGTGTTTTATATGTTGTTTTTATGTATTCTAACATGTAATATGGGATCCTCAATACTCTATTTTTGGAAACTCCTCAAGAGAATCAAAAGGATTGCTCACCGCCATAAATTAATTTGTACCTATTACAAATTATTGCACCTGCTTACCTTGACACCAAGAAATAATTTTTATTTCATGTCTATTCTATGACAGAGTGAGTAAATACAATTTAGTTCATTAGTTTTGTTACGCTTTATAATGTAAAATCTTTACCGGTAATCAATTTCATAATGTCCACCTTCAATCAATATTTCATGGTTTTCATAAAATCCGGCATTTTAACGTTACTTTACTTCATAAGTCTTGTGTAACACTACACATCTCAACAGTTATTCCTGTAATTTATTGAGATCTTAAGATACATTTTATCGGCCTTCGTGATTTAGAAGTGTCACCTTTCCATTTTTATATAAGGATCGCAAACTCGATTCCTGCCATAGAAAATGACTTTTTCACATAAGAAAATAACAATGGCTCGGCGTACCTAGACCACGTTTTACATTTTCATGCTATGCTTTGCAGCTTTACTAGGGAATTATAGGTGTGGTAGCTTCCCGTTGCTTTCCACACCGGTGAAGAATGGTGATGATAATAAGGATGATGATGATGGCCGGATGATTTTCGGGGACCGTTTGGCCCTAAACTTCCTGACATTTGTCTTACAGGTGAGGAAAAACCCCGAAAAAAAACTCACCCAGGAAGCTTGTCCCGACCGGAGATCGAACCAGGGCCCGCTGCGTGACAAGGCAGCACACTACCTCGAGACCAGAACGGTGAACTGTTTTATATATATATATATATATATATATATATATGTCGGCCGCGGTGGACTAGTGGTTATGCTCCTTCCTCTGGTCCCAAGGGTCGCGGGTTCAAACCCGGCTGGGGTCGATGGATTTTTTAGGACGGAAAAATCCAAGGAGCAAGTCCTCCGGGAGGGACTTTAAGCCGTGGGTCCCGAGTCTGAAGATTTTCAGGCTCGTAAAAAATCCTTAAGCCTGAATGAAGAGGCCTCTAAGCAAAATTTACCGAATTTTCCCGTCCTAGTACTACCTTGGTTTCCTAGATGTCAGTATGAGGCGGAACGCTGACCACATGCCACTCAAAATTACATCTATACGAAAACAAGTGTAACTAAATTAGTATGGTTCTAATTCTTCCCTGTAGGGGGAGAGCGCCTAAATCTCTGTAAAGGGAAAACATAGGCTTACAATACAAAAATATATATATATATATATATAATATATTATATATATATATATATATATATACTAATTTCTAATTTAATGCATATAATATCACTGATAACATATTCAGATGTAGTAGAGCAATTGCATTTTCTTCAAGATGCAAGTATCGCAGGCTCATTCCCTGCCAAAGTACATGACATGTTTCAGATAAGAAAATAACGATGACTTGGGTTACTTAGATCCCGTATTGTGAAGATATGTATAATTTACTAATTGGATGTATATTGAAAGTATGATATTGACAAATTACTCATACATACAAGTTCACCCCTGGCATCGCGATTAGTCTTGCAGCAGAAAATAATAATATTCTCTGAACCTACCAGATAAACCAATAACATAATTCATTTCAAAGAAGAGAGAAGTTAATCATTTGTGTTGTGAGAAACTGAACGAAATTCAGTTGAATAATTGAAGAATGTAGTGATTGTAGAAACCCTGGATGGAAACTTAAAGCAAAATAGCTAAGGCTCAACTGTTGCTCGCCTGTTGAATTCCCAAAACAGCTCCTGACGGCTGAAGCTCACATACTTACGTCATTTCGAGAAATTTGGAGGAATATTTCATTCTGAAAGTTTGGCAGCTGTAAGGTGAATCACACCGGTAATGTATGCAGATTAAATTCTACCCACGCAATGACAGTGAAAGGCGTGATAGAAAGTAAGAGAGAGAGATAGAGAGAGAGAGAGAGAGAAAGAGAGAGAGAGAGAGAGAGAGAGAGAGAGAGAGAAATTCAAAGAAACTTGTATAATAGAAACGGAAAGAAAACTTACGAGTAAGAATTAGCTGAACCAAAGCATAAAAATGTTACAGAATTTAGCTCGATATACACAAGTATTCAAACTGCGAATGCTGGGGAAATAAGCTACCATTTCGCGTTTAAATGTACAGTCTCTACATGGATTTTCGCTTTCCCTAACCATGGTCATTACCATTGCAATTGTGTGCTTATGTTCTGGTTCAGGATTTCCAGTGTGTTCTCTTATATAAGTAACAAAATAGAAACAATGAAAGAGCTTTGTATTTGAAATTGCGCTTTTCTATTTATTTTGACCTTTTCTTCGAAGCTTGAACATCTTCTAGGTTTGCCAAAGTTTCCCTTTGCCAATACATATTACTCAATGAAACGTTGATTACAAACTAGATTTTAAGAACCAGCATACAAACATTTGGAATTTTATACTTTCACGAAGAATGACACCTTATTTACAGAGTGAACTTATGTATAGTCCCATAGCATAACTTTTGTCTCTACATTTTAAAGATTGCAGGTGAACCAACTACATTATTTGATACTATTTTTTCGCCTACTCTCAACTACAGTTCAACACAGTCCAAATATATAGAATGACTTGTTACATAAATTTAAAGCTATAAGCAAACTAAGAAGAAATAGTCTTCTGTGTGTATTTTTCAATAAATACCAAGATTTTAAGAAATAGTGTTAATATGCCAATTTTTAAGTAATATTCCATAATACAGTGTTTCTCCTTCAATCCAGAGTGATTTGTCGTCAGAGGTTTCTGTCTAAAGCATCTTCTTCCCTCAAATCTCTAGCTTCCAAACTTCTTTTCACTACATGCTTATGTAATTATATACAAATATTCTTACAGGAGGAATAATACCCTCAGAAATGAAATTGGGGTTTATAAGCTCGATATATAATAAGGGAGAGAGAAGAAACTGCAGTAATTATAGAGGGATA
The DNA here is from genome assembly GCA_030220185.1 of Diploptera punctata. Classification (NCBI taxonomy): domain Eukaryota; kingdom Metazoa; phylum Arthropoda; class Insecta; order Blattodea; family Blaberidae; genus Diploptera; species Diploptera punctata. The sequence goes on along the minus strand of JASPKZ010007933.1, from coordinate 144,129 downwards.
TGTGTGAATAACTCAATTATGAAAATATTCATTCGCATTATAAAACATAGATTAGACAGAGAATACAAAGATATGGAAGAACAAAGTGGGTTCACTGCAGGCAAATCATGCACTGATAATATATTCATACTGAGACAGGTGTTGGAGAAATGCCGACAGAAATCGCAACCAGTAGATTTGATCTTTATTGATTTGTTGAAGGCGTATAATAGTATCTTGCTCTGGAAAGCCCTAGAAGAGGCGAATTTAAATGAAAAAAAATAGTATTATAAGATCATTATGCTCAGAGAACAAATGTCAAATTAAGATGGGAAACAGAATTTCAGAAAAATTCCAAACATCAAAAAGTCTACTATAAGGATGTTGCTTATCACCAACGTTGTTCGAAATATATATTGATAATTGTACGAAGAATTGGTCAAGACATTGCAAGTATATGGGAATTCAAATAGAAAATAATTATTACCTCCACCACTTACTATTCGCAGGCGATCAGATGGTGATTGCTCAGGATCCAGATGATGCATCTTTCGTGTTGAGAAAATTGGAGATAGAATACAAAAAATGGGGATTACAGAAAAATTATAATAAAACAGAATATATTTCATTGGATACAACAAATGAGCTAAAATGTAATTCAGCAATAATACGTTAAAAATTTTAAATATTTAGGATCTATTATAGATAAAAGTGAGAATTCAAGTACATAAATTGAAAGAACAATAACTGGTGGAAGAAGAATCATTGGTATGTTTAACTCAGTGTTTTGGAATAGAAATATAATATACAGAACGAAGAAAATAATAATATGTCAAATCCTAGTCAATATCGGAAAGGTGCAATACAAAGTTTTTAGGTTCATCATCAAAAAGTCTGCAAAATTAACTGGATCGTTATTTTTTATTATATCAGTAAAATACTCTTTGCTATAAGCAATGAATGTAACATAACAACCAGAAAATAACTAAATACCAACAACATCAAGTAGCCTAATGATAGAAAGTTTGACCTACTCTTCCAAGGTAAAAAAAACTAAAAGTACTTTATTTATTTACTTATTTGCTTATTTATTTATTTATTTATTTACTTATTTGTTTATTTATTGTGCTCTTCCTTTTTAATTTGTACGTTGATTTCGTACGTCCATATGCAAAATACTTGTTATAGGCTTATTTAAACAAATTCCAAATATACAAATTTTGGTTAATTCATTAAGCCTATTATTACAATATTTTCTTAATATCTATATTTTTACATTACTGGTACATGAAAAAGTCTAGAAGCGATTAATAAATTACAAGTTATTTTATTTCTTTTTCAATATTATTTGTAAAGTATCTTTTTAAAGTACAAAGAAATGCGAATTTTCGAATTTTTGTGAGTATGTACAATTCCACATCTTTAAAACAATTATAATTATGATTAAATTAAACAGCAAGTGTGAGATTTGTTCTAGTTCCTTTCACTTTGAAACGTTTAACTGGTTCTCGTTATTTTCACTTTTAGAAGGAAAAAATAAAACAATTATTAACAAGAATAAATTCAATCTTTATACTTCAGTTACAGCTTTTTCTAAAATTATTTTAAATATTTTTCTAGAAATACAAGAAAATACAGTTAAAGAAACAGGAAATATAAGGGAACTACCTTATCGCTGGCGCAAAGATGTTATAAATTATTACTCAAAAAGATAAAATATTTTTGACCGTGAGTTGAGACAAATATAAATGATTAATATAGGCCTATCTTAGAATGGATGGAAATTATTTGTTTTGTATAATACATTTTATTTCATTAATAATATTTGAATTGCTTCATGCAGAAAGAGTCTCATTCCATTTTTTTCGAAATTCATATTTTGTGTTTGTACGATATTCACTCCTCTAGATATATTTTTTTGCAATAAAATCTATACTCAATTTCACATGTCATTCGGGTACAATAGCTCACAAAGGTAAATCCGCCGGAACGAAATTTCATCCTATACCCCTTTCACTGTATCATTAAAAAAATCTCATCTCCATATGAGAACCAAAACATAGTACAACGCTTAAGAAAAAAAAAACAGTTAATGCTTGTGCAACATTAAGAATCCCAGAGCTAATGTAGTCTGTAAGTAACAGTAAGTAAGAGCATATACACAATTTTTATCTAATCATATGTTTTCTGGTCCGTAATGAGATGCACAGGGCGCTAATCCGCCAGAACGAAACCACGATGAAATTTTATCTTACATTCCTTTCACTTAACCTGCATCATTTTAAAAAATCAGAATATCTCAAATATATTTTAAAACCTTGAAAATATTATTAACCTATCATCAAATGTCATAATCTTGCTTTGTTGAAAACCACGTAATGCGACGCTTTGCGTGGATTCATGATTATACAGTGCGAGAAACGAACTTAGAATCCGCTTATCAACTACATATATTTGGAACCCACTGTCGGTTGTAGCACATATAGAATTGAAATATAGACTTCTTTTTGTAGTTAGTATAAATGTAATAAGAATTATTATAGTTGTTTGTACTGTAAGGGATAATATTATTTATTTTAAAAGTTTATATTATTTTTGTACCTTGTGTATCAGGGTTAATTAAAGTATATATTTTTGATAAAAATTCTCTAGAATTTTTTTCGCTTCGATTTTTTTAAATTGCAGTTATCTTTTTAATTTTTGATGTATTGAGCATTTATTATTAATCTACTTTCAAATGTTCATAATCCTTGCGTATATTTTTATTCACAGATGATGACGTTTCACCAAACCTGTAACGATAATTGATTTTGCTTCCTTTACGAGTTCGTTGTACCGACATTTTAAATCTTTTCTCTATAAATGTTACCTAAATATGCTATCATACAGTTTCGTTACTCTCCGATACACACAATTTAGTCATCCGATCCCGTGAGAATATTTAACTTCATATACTATTTCATCATACTGAGTATTACTTACTATTACACAGTTTCACTTGTAATTCTCTCCTGATCTACGTCGGAAACTGTCAAACTATAACTTCATTCAAAATCAAATTTAAGAATTATTGAATAACAAACTAACAAGAACACCTCACTAATAGTATTATTTTAGCAATTAATAAATTATTTTATTTTTATTAAGTAGAAGTCCCACGAACTCAAATAAATAAAAATGAAATAAAACTTAATTTCAAATAAAATAATAAGGAATATACATCACATCCAAGGAAAATTACACAAAAAAGTATTCTCATAAATAAAATTCTCGCATATTGTTAATATTGATTAATATTTTAAACTGAATTTTGTAGGTATATATAATCGATAAATCGAAGGGTAATGCTTAGTTCCTTGAGATATCTAGAAACTCTCAGATGGAATACATCTGATTTCTTCCTACTTTCTGGATAATTGTTAAGATAGTTCTTGGAAAATAGACTTAATAAGAACCTGTGGCAGCTACTTTCACATGAATCTTAAAGCTAATAATTGCCTCAATTTAGACTGAAGAGTAAATCAGGACGTTTATGAAATGATCCCAACCATCAAATACTGTACGTATTTAATCTAAAATACGAAATAAAATAGATAAAATTCTGCATCAAGCAAATAATGCAAACAAAATATTGAGATGTTTAAACAATACTGTTTGGAAAAATAAAATTTTAAGAACATATACAAAAGTAAGAATTTACAAATCTGTCATAAAACCAGTTTTAACATATGGTTGTGAATGCCGAACAGAAACTCAAGAAACAAAACAAATTAATGAAACAACCGAAATGAAAGTTTTAAGGAAAATCGATGAGAGAGAAACTTCACAGCTCTGTTATTAGAAAAGAATGTGAAATTGAACCTATAAACCTCTGGATAAATGATAGAAGACTAAATTGGAACGATCGCATAGATATAATGGAGAACAATAGATTAGTGAAGAAAGTACGTGACTGGACACCTCAGCATAAAAGGCCTTTAGGAAGACCACAACTACGATGGAAGGACGTCATCATACCCCGGACCTATAGGAATGAACACGCAACAAGCTACCAGCTTTCAAGCGAAGAGGAAGAAGAAGAAGAAAGAAGAAGAACGAAATAAAACATTTGTTCAATTTCTGGTCTCCTATGTATAGTGTAAGTCCAATACTCATCATTACAAAATAATGCAACAATAAACTTTTGTACATTTTCTTTTGATAAAATTGTATATTTCCATCGAACGTTCATCAAGATAATTTTATTACATGTAAATGAACTGCTACTTAAAATCAGCGAAATTTTATAACATACACTCTTGTATAAGACAGTACAACGGAATAAGACCGACAATGAAGATGTATGTTAGATGCAACATGACAAACTTCAGGTGATCTTTTAGTACAAATTGCGGTAGTAGAGTGAAAGTTATTGTAGAGTGACCATCACTTAGTATTTCTATGTTTTAAAATAATATATTTAGACATAAGCAAGATAGAGGAAAGAAACATTATGATTGTCAGACCTATGAAATGTTTTATAATAATTCAGATTTTATAAAGCAAGAAGGGTAATTTTATAAAAGATATCTTATAACCCTAGTGTACACAATAGTATGCATCAGGATCACTAAGATTCTTCAGAATCGCCTAAAATTCCACTCTAGAATTCCATGTTTTACGAATGTCATCGTTCTTTTCATAGCTTGTCTCTGCTATGAATGGCTGCTAAGTAAAACATGTATCGGATTAAGGATATTATAAAATGAATTTTTTTTTTCAAAATATATTGAACATTTTTGTATCACTGTCGAGGATTTTTTAATTTCATACCAGCATAAAGATATGCAGCTGTTGGTATCATCATCATGATCACTCCAAGGAATAGGCAATTGCCCATTCCGACTTCATAATGCATCAATCCAACTTTTTTTAGGTCTTCCGACATCACATCTTCCTCTTGCTTGATAATTTATTGCTAGCAGTGGATATCTCTCTTTACTCATTCCATCCATGTGATCAATTCACTTTTGTCTATAATTCGTGACTTTATCCAATAAAGGCTGCACTTTTAATTCTTCTCTTCTACTCATTTCTAATTATATCAAGTTTTGTACATCCTTTAACTTGTCTGAGGAACCTCATCTGCGCTGTCTGTATTCTATCTTTCGGTTTTTTTCGTTGTAGCCCAAGTTTCACATCCATACAATATTGTGGGAATTGCCATAACTTTATACATTTTATTTTTGTTTCCTTTTTAACTTTATTCTTGAACGTTCTTTGTATTCTTCCACATACTGTCTGAAATTTATTTATTTTGGAATCTATATCTCTTTCCATATTGAAGCTAATATCGCAGCCCAAATAGTTGAAACTAGACACCTATTTTATACTTTGGTTTTCTAATATAATATTGGATCTCACTGGATTTTTCCTATAAAAACAATAATCTTTGTTTTTCTTACAAAGCATTATATATATTTTTTTTCCAAATGCCCCAGGTTTGTCTTTCGACATTCCTGGTTTCTCTCCTGGGATGGCGTACTTGTAACCCACTTCTGAGGTTGGGGCGCCTGGGAGGAGGGGTTACGCTGTCCCGATGATATGATGGGTGATGATAATGATAATGGTGCGCCAGGAGAATATCTAATCCTAAGCTTAACCTAAGATGAATGTGAATGATGATGATTGCGATGGTCATATGATTTCGGGGACCGTTTGGGCCTTAAAGTTTTCCTGACATTTGTCTTACAGGTGAGGAGAAACCCCGATAGAAACCTCACCCAGAAAAACTGTCCCGGCCGGGGATCGAAACCGGGCCCGCTGCGTGACAAGGCAGCACGCTACCCCGAGACCACAGCGGTGGACACAAAACATTATAAACCAGTAATAGATTGAACTTAAATTTTTTTCCAGCTAGACGTGAATCTATATTAACAAGTTTTTTAAGCATGTTTCATATTCCTTGTCTATTTGATTGTGAAAATAAAGGCATTTTCATGTCTTAATTGAATACTTTACTGCAGTAAATATTTATTTTCATGGTTGATGCATTTTTCAAGAAGTGGGCGTTTTAACTTCTATAAGTCTACTAGCAAAATGTATTCAAGTTTGCCGTCTTTTCTTTCTTGTCTTTGATCTTGTTTCTCACAGCGACTGTTTGAATGTATTTTCTGCACCATTAACAGAGTTCTCTTATCGACATTCTATGCAGATTCACATATACAAACAGTTTAGTAAAGCGAAAAATGCACATTTTACTTTCGCTGTATTTAACAATACATGCTAGATTGAACTTTTCTGTTTTACAAAGAGGAAAAGCTTTACTTCTTGAAGAACACCAATAATATTCGTTATTTTCTAAAACATTGTCAAGATAAATCTCATATTTATTTTAATTGCCCTATTATTATTATTATTATTATTATTATTATTATTATTATTATTATTATTATTATAAATGCCATGTTGGGACTTATTTATTGATATTTTATATACGAAATGGATTCAGTTGGCTGTAGAAAGGAACTAGGGAAAGACCTCAATTAATCTGGTATGAAACTTAGAGTTCCGTAAGCCATAGAGTTGATTAACATATTAATTATTCCTAATTGTATTACTAAAAGCGTTATAATTATTTATAATACTTATTGTGACTTCAATTTGTGAAACTATGAAGTTTATTTCTTAAATTATTACTATAAATCATATTAATATAATTACAATTAGCTTAAGTCTATATTGATAAAATTAACTATTAGGCATTAAAATATAATCATAAATTTTAAAAATGTACAAAACTTATTCAAACCAATTTTAACATACCGTACAGAAAGAATAATGTGCATAAACAAGGAGGCCAGTAAATAGTAGTCTGTGGAATGAGTTTCATTAGAGGAACGATAGACTAGACAAGGAAAAAGAAAGTTATAAATAATACTATTAGAGAAAACAAAGTGGGGAGAAGCCAAAAAGAAGAAGAATAACGAAATAGCATAAATATATCTTCAAAGAATATTTATAAATTAAAGTAAGGAGAATAATGAAGAAGCAGATATATATTTTTTTTTTTTTGCAAATGCCCCAGGTTGTCTTTTGAGATTCCTGGTGTTCTCTCCTGGCAAGGCGTACTTGTAACCCACTTCTGAGGTTGGGGCGCCTGGAAGGATATATATATATATATTACTCTTATCTATTGCTTCTATTTGGATATATTTTAAACCGCTTATTAATTAATAAGTATAATCTGCGTTTTGCTCTGGAATTCTTAGAAACTACGATATAAAAATAGAAAAGTGTTTTTTTTTTTTATCTTTAAACATATTCCTTTTTTTTTTGTTTCTAACAATATAATAATACCTTGTTTCCTACTCTCGAACTCTACAACTAATTCTTTCACTTTATTTCTTAAACCTTGTTTATTCAGTATTCCGATTAAAATTGTCCATTTCGTAGCATTTTCCATATATTTTGAAAAATTGTTCGATTTTCCTTCATTGGATTTTTTAACATTACTATTATTTTTCTATTGGCCGGGGAGTTAGCCCGACGCAGTAACACCCAACATGGAGGACTAGGATGTTTAAATGCGCGATCATCGTTCACTAGAGAGTCTGCTTTCATCGCAGCTGACGACCCCTCTCCAAACTACCACGTCAACCTGAGCCTGGGATTTTTAAAGATATATATCATTCGTGCAACCAGGTAAAGAAATCAAATCTTGCCTCTGAGCCTTGGACACCAGTGTTGCCTTCGACAATGCTTGGCACACAAGTATCAAATCGCGCTTGCGAGAAATAAACTGCCCTTCAAATACTGTATATTTAATATCATATTAGGCTTCCTGCAGGACGATACAGCTCACTTTAGACATGAGAATACCACAACGAACAAATAGTCGTCAAAGGATGCCGCCAAGGATTTGTCTCAGGTCAATCGAATATCTTAATAAGTGGATTGATTTCAAAACTGGCAGACACGCCCAACATAGATACTATAGTGTACGGAGATGATAATGATCATATTTAGCGGCACTTCCCATGATCACATACTTAAACCCTCCAATTAACTCTACAAATTCTGCAAGATTAGTGTTCCAAAAATAAACTATAAATATCTAAGACCAAATCCTCTCTGATACCTACGTTTGTCCGAAAGAAAAATACAAATACCAGGTGATCAACAGTTACTGAATGAGGTCTAAATGTCGTAAACAGAACTAAATATCTGAATCTGATGAAAGATCACAAAATAAAGTACTACATATTCGAAACTGGCTAGTCATATGCTCCAAAATATTGCATGCGCTATGCCCATAGATCCAGCCGTACTCCTGCACACTAATATAAAATAAACAACAAGAGTCGATCCACCAATGCTATAATCACTCTACTAAAACGAACTGGAATACCAAGAGCAACAAAAGGAATCTATCCCAAATATAACTATATAGAAATAGATTCCACTGGACCTGTGAGGAATGCAAACTTCTTAATCTTCATGGACAGGTCCAAAACGGCTAAACGTACAGGAGCAGGTATGGTAGCTGAGAAAAACTCAAAACAGGCATTTATCAATATGTTAAGGCTTGATTTAGAATGCCCAGTCTTCCAGGCAAAACGTTTTGGAATTCTATTTACATCTGAATGGACTCAACTACAAAAATATGTAATCTCAACATATGCTACACACATAGGTTCACAAACCGCTCTGCTAGCCACAGTTAATATAAGAAGAACCCACCATTTGGCGGTCATAATCAGAGAAAAGTTTATCACAATCAAAATAACTTATATAGACTTCCATTGGGTAAAGATACATGCAGATCTTTCAATCTTCCAGGGGAAATTCTTGGAATTCAAATGGGAGCTGAATAGATTGAACTATTAAAAGATGTAACCTCAATATATTCTATCCACGTAGATTCACAAGCCGCTCTGCTAGCTATTGCTAATAGAACAACAACCCACCCACTGGCGGTCTAAATCAGAGAAAACAAATCACACTCAAAATGACAACTGTGATAAGACTTCCACTGGGACAAAAAAGACCATATAGGTCTTCGAGGGAATGACAGAACTGACTTCCTCAATAAAATCGCCGCCAGCAATGAAACTACTAAAGACTGCTACTCAATCCCTCAAACCTGAAGCAACCATATATTAAAAGAGCATTATGAAACAATCTAGATTCAATTTATACCAAACCCAATGACGTCTCTCATATCAAAATTTTCTTCCCTAACATGCCCCACAGATTCTTCCATTTCCTATGACCTGACTACATGACCATACCATTTCTCACAAGCCACGGCCGATTTAAATCTTACATCCGCTAAATGAACTACAGTACACTGCTTTCCAACGGCCTGGAAAATTATAAATTTAACGTATAGAAACATTGGTATCGGGAGATGTCTTTACACTGTTAAACCGGTTTCACATATTACTGGGGATTACAAATTAATGTGAATAAAACACAAAATTTAACAATCGATATCAATGGAAAAATCTTATTACAGGAATAAATTATATTTAATAAGAAAAACATTGGCTATCTGGGGACAATCTGAGAAAAAACAGATTAATCACAATTATAAGTATAAAAAAGAATACCTGATGTCCGGAGAATAATTGACATGCTGAACTCAGTATTATGACGTAAAAACAATTTAAAAACCAAATAAATTTACTTATAAGGCTATTGTTGAGAGTATTTTGTTACATGGACAAGAGATATGGACATTTAAAATATGCCAAGCTAATAAATTATTAGAAACAGAGTAAAACAGAGATGGATTACTGGAGAAGATCATTGCAAAAGTCCAGAGTAAAAAAAAAATAGAAACGTTTATATTAGGAAAATTATGAAAGTTACTGAGAATTGAAGATAGACGTTTAATTGTTATAGACATCACAAGAGGATGACATCTGATTGTAAACCTAAGATCTCGGAGTGGAAAATTTATATAAGAAAAGAAGAAAGGAAGATCTAAAGAAGGTTGGATGCATGATATGAGAAGTAATACGAATAAACTGGGACTTGCAGATGAGGATTTTCAGGACCGCTGTAACTAGAGAAGGTAACGGAAAAACCATTGTATTGTGGATAATTTCAGAAATATAAATAAATAAAAAGTTATTATTTCTGCATTGTCTATAGATAGAAATAAAGTAAAGTAAAGAAAAAAAGGATTTGGTCACAGAATCATTTTGGGTTACTACTGCAACTCTATTGATTCTCCTGAAAGGGAGGACGTGAAATAATTTAGGCCTCAGTGATGGCTTTCAAACTTGAAAAAGTAAAAGTAATAGAAATGAACGTGATCACAGATCAGGCTCAACGGATGGTTATTTTGTTTGTGTTTGTGTGTGTGTGTGCGTGCGTGAGGGAGGCCCAGTGTCTCTTTCTAAGGTCGGGACAGCCTTCGCAGGAAGGTGATCGGTCTCTCTTCAGTGTAACCTCTCCCTCCCTGGCTGTTTTAACACTTAAATGTCCTCTTCAGTCTATTGACTCCATTTTCTAGTTTGATTGTAAGAGACAATTCATCTGTCAAGCGAATAGCCGCAGATAGGACTTTAAAGTTCCGTGCATATAGATGACGTCACATGCATTTTATGCTTTATGAGCATCTTTTGGTGGAGAGAGATTGTCTGTTAGTATTAAAATGACAATTTATTGAAACTTTAATTCGTCATTCCAGCTTCTTAAAAATGGCAATAAACCTTCTAAATTGTTTAACAAGCTAAATACAAATTGTACAATGGTATGACTCGTCACAAATTTCTTGTTTCAGATCCTTTCCCAACAATTTAATTTAAATGCAAGAATAACTGTCACTTTCAGAACTTCACACATAGAGTCTTAACCATTTACTAGGGCTCCAAAAATATGTAAAAAAGTAAAAGTAAAGTAATCCCACTAGAGGCCTCAGGAGGCCCTTGGGGTAGTAGGAGGTTAAGGCTCCCACCTTTTCTGGACAATCGGCACTTGATGTCAGCCGGGTTGTCAGCCCTGCGTGACGGCCGCCTTTACCCCAGAACAAGCGTCTGGTACTCATTTCAGTTAGAGGCTGAGTCGACCCCAGGGCCATAGTGCCGCCAGAAGGTTTGGGTCAGTTTAAAAATCCTGACCCCACCGGGACTCGAACCCTCGACCTTCCGGCTTGTAGCGCAGTGCCGTAACCACTACGCTACGGCGTACCTTATAAAAACATTAATTTAATTATTTTTTCCCTGTGAAAGTTAAATACAAGTATGTTCATTTAGGTATTCTGTATTTTGGAATATAGAAATAATAAATATTCTAAAACACATTATCAAGACAGAACATACTTTTTTAGAGATCACCCGGAAGTTTATTTTGCTTGTCATGAAAGTTTGGTTTTTTTTTTTTTACTTAAGTCCATTATATTGTGCACCACAGATGTAAAGAAAGGGAAATTCTTTAAACCTATTGATTGGTAAGAAAAATCATTATCCAATTATATTGGGATACTAGAAAATGATCAAATCGAGCATCTACCAATGGAAATAAATATTTTATATTAATTACCCTAAATTGATTGTAGTTATCCGATATATTCCTTTTTTACACATTATATAATTCAAGATTTTTAAAATACATTACGAAACTCCGTTGAGGTCACTGTGTTAAAGTTTTAAGAATTGTAAAACAGTACCTGATATCTCAGTCGTCCTCAATTTGCAGTGTTGTTTAATTCAAGAATAAATGTATTTATAATTTAAATTTTGCAGATATTGGAATAAAATAATGTTGTTATAAATTGGGACATACTCCATGCAAGACTATATAGCGTTTCATCCAGAATGTATTTACAATCAGTGTCATTAACGAGTGGTACGTACTTGCACATCGAAAAATAGGTCTGGGTTTAATTTTTGAGGCATGGGAGAGCAATATGTATTCTTCAGTTGGTTTATTTGATAATTTCGTTTTATTGAAGCTGAAGAAAAAGAGTTAAGTTAGCAGTGACAGTCGCCATTTTTATGGAATAACATTTTGTCCTGGAGAGACGCCAAATGTTCCCGTGAGTGGAGTAAGGTAAACGGGCAATCAAAATGCAATTTATACCTCATATGGGGACACTCGTGGTTCATTCAGAACCTGCACAACTCCAGAATATAAATTCAACTGATAACTTTTAAATAATTCCCAAAGCAGTCATAATACACAACATTCCAATGCATTTGAATATAAGCTTATGAGGGAAGTTTTAACAACTGCCTCAAATTTGAATTTAAATAAACACAATTTGCAATTCCTACAGGATGATCGATTACTGTACAAGTTACGAGTTCTAAATAATTTTACCTCTAAGATTATAGTCTTCTGAAGTTAAATTTTATTATTGTATTTAAAAACTTTTTGTAAATGTAACAACCAGTTACAAATTTCATTTTATTATTAGTATGGTATTTCACACATTCAGAAACGTACATACATGTGGTTAAAATTCCTATTTAATTTATTATTACTATTTAGTCCACCGCTGAGGTCTCGAGGTAGCGTGCTGCCTTGTCACGCAGAGCGCCCGGGTTCGATCCCCGGTCGGGGCAGTTTTTCGGGGTGAGGTTTTCATCGGGGTTTTTCCTCACCTGTAAGACAAATGTCAGGAAACTTTAAGGCCCAAATGGGTCCCAGAAATCATATGGCCATCATCATCATCCTTCATCGGTGTGGAAAGCAACGGGAAGCCACCACATCTACAATTCTCTAGTAAAGCTGCAAAGCATAGCATGAAAAAATGCTATGATTTCAGTGAAAGACCTGCCCTCGGGCAGAATTACTATTGATGGATGGATTGCTATTTAATTATTTTTGTTATGAATTTTATATTCATTCATCCATAGTAATTCTGTCCAAGGGGCAGGTCTTTCACTGCAATCATTTTCATTATATGCTTTGCAGCTTTACTAGGGAATTTTGGTGTGGTAGCTTCCCGTTGCTTTCCACACCGGTGAAGGATGATGATAATGATGGCCATATGATTTCGGGGACCGTTTGGGCGTTAAAGTTTTCCTGACATTTGTCTTATAGGTGAGGAAAAACCCCGATAAAAACCTCACCCAGAAAAACTGCCCCGACCGGGGATCGAACCCGGGCCCCGCTGCGTGACAAGGCAGCACCCTATCTCGAGGCCACAGCGGTGGACGAATTTTATATAGTGTATTATTATTTTTTTAATTACTCTCTAAAGATTGTTCTCAAAAGTGCGGTGCCAGAATTCCATAAACTAAACTTTGTTTATATTTTTCATGTTATTTTAAGTGTTACATATAAATTATAACAATTTTTCTTACTGAAATAGTGTATTCAATATTTAGGCACATATTTCTACACTTGTGCTGTACTACGACTCAGCAAGAACGAAGGCGAAGAATCTTAAGAACTATTCAGGGGAAAACATTATTTGAAAAAATACACAACACAGAAATTAGGGACAAATGCCATATTCAAGACATAACCAAATGTATTATAGATAGGCGAAAATATTGGAAGGGTCATATAGAAAGAATGGAAGAAAACCGGCTTGCAAAAAGAGCTAAAGAAGATAGATCAATGGACGGGAGAAGAACAAGAGGAAGACCAGCCAAGAGATGGATAGACAGTGAATGCACATCCAATACGTCTTCCTCCGAGGAGTGATTTTGGAATAAACCCTGATGAAAATCCTACAAATTAAGTTTAAGAAGAAGAACAAGACAATCGGATCAACGGTATGGCCGCGCATAAAGTACGAACGAACAAACAAACATACAAACCAACAATCAAACAAACAAATATTCATTTTTTATATATTAGATTAATACACCAAGGGTTGTAGTCTTACCATAAAATATTATCGAGTACAAGATCTAAAACGGGGTACACTGGTGTGGACAAACGAAAAGCAGTCTGAATTTAAATCGTGAAATACTGTTAAAAAGAAAAACTATTCAGATGACGTCTCTTAGATCGACCTTCTTCTTCTTCCTTTCCAGGATTATGTCAATGTGGCCTGTTCCGGTCTCAAGTCCATCGTTTCCTTGGCCGTCCCAAAGATTTTTTCCCATATGGTTTGTAGGTGTTGATCTTTTTGGGTAATCTTGTATTGTCCATTCTGTCTAAACGTTCTTTCCATTGGTATTTGTGCTCTTCTAGTTTATCAACTATCGAAAATATCTCCAGTTCATTTCTTATTTCATCATTGTGTAATGAACCCATGTGTGTTCATCCTTTTTCAGATCTTAAAAATTTCATTTCAGTGGCTTGAATGTGTGAGATACCTTTTTTTTGGAAGTACCCAAGATTCAGATCCATATAAAGCAACAGGATGAGCCATAATTTTATAAAACCTGAGTTGAGTTTCCCTTTGAGTCTTTCGGAGGTTTCTTCTTATTGTGACACACATCATTTGATATCGGTTTAGTTTATTACGTATATCCCTATCATAGCTATGTTATATCTGAACCAAGATAGTTAAAGTGTGCTATATGTTCTATTATTTCATTATTGATCGGCCTTGCCTATTCAAACATCTCGTACTCGGATTTAATATATTGAGATCGACTTAAGTACTTCAATATACATTTGGGTAATAGGTAAATGCAGTCCGTTTATGGATCCTGGTTTATAGTAGCAATATGCTCGTCTGTGTTTCCGAAGTTTATGGAAGCGATGGAATTTAAGGACGTATAATTATATAATCCTGAGTATAATTTAATTTGGAAGGTAAATAAGTCTAAGAGTAGGGTGCGTGTAGGCAGTTTTCGGATACTTTTGAAATCCACAATGGGTTGAAGCAAGGAGATGCACTTTTTCCACTACTATTTAATTTTATAGAGCATGCCATTAAATATTTAGAGGATGAAGAACGCCTATAACTCAATGGTATAAATAAGCTGTTAGTTTATGCTGATGATGTAGTACCGTTGTACTATAGCGAGGGGATACTAAAGACCAACACGCACACACTACTGAGTAACATTAAGAAATTGGGACTGGAAGTAAATATCAATAAAACTAAATATATGGTCACACATAGAAATGCATTATATAGTGGAAATGGACAAATAATGAGAAACGAGGAAAATTTTGAGGAAGTGGCTGAATTTAAATAACTAGGAACAATAATCACAAATAGCAATGAGATGCACAAAGAAAATTAAATATAGACTCAATTCTGGAAATGCGTGTATGCATTACAGAGACTCTTGACGTCCCAACTCCTTTCAAAAAACTATTATTCTACCAGTTATACTGATGCGAAACATGGACCCTTACTTTAATGGAAGAAAGAAGATTACGAGTATTTGAGAATAAAGTCCTTAGGAATTTTTTCGGATCAAAGAGAGATGAACAGACAGGTGAATGGAGAAGATTACATAACAGTTAACTACATGGTGTTTATAGGAAGCCAGATATAATAAGAACAGTTAAGTCTCGTTGACTGCGATGGGCAGGACATGTGGCACGAATGGGGAATGAAAGACGTGCATGGAAGCTTCTTGTAGGAAAACCAGAGGGATGACGCCCAAGAATGATGTGGGAGAATACCATTAACTATGATTTGGAGAAATAGATTACACAGGGAATGATTGGAAAATTGAGGATAGGGATGTATGGAGAGCTTATGTCCGCATAGCCATGAACCTACGAGTTCGATAATGTCAGATTTAGTTAGTAGATAACTAAGTCATGAGTCCTGTGTCGTATATTTAGGCACTTAAAAGAGCGTCAAGCCTGAAAATGGAGAATTTGTTTGTAAAATTAGTGATCTGACTTATTCAAGAGCTTCGTTAATTAAAATACTAATGATTCCGCGAAAATGTGTGTGTTAGGTAAACTGAGTGTTTCTTTTATATGTACTTCAAAAATCTTATCCTAGGGACACCATGTAGATGTTGCCTGAATAGTAAAAAAAATGAACCTGTACCCTCTATTCGTGTCCGGCATAATTCCATATCGAGGGCAGAGAACAGATTAAGCCCCTATTACTGAAAGTCTACCATATTTAAGGTTGTCGACTGACCAGGCCTATCACAGATGAAGTGAAATGGGTGAAATGAGCGCGGATAAATGCCAAAATTCCCTGGCAACCATGAATTCGGGACCTAAAGATGATTGGATGTTACCACATTAAATTCCGTTCTTATCATAAACTTAAAATTTTGTCATTTTTTTCATCACACCTGTAATCGTTTTAATTTAATAGTTTTCACACAATCAATTCTTGATACCAGTATGTCTTAATTACCGAAGTTCACTCAAAAAAGCATTTTTATTTTATTTTATTTCGACATTGAGAAAACTGGTAGGCAGTAATGTAATGTACGGTTAAAATGTATAAAATAGTTACCTTGTAGGTCCGTCTCCTCAACTTAAGTTGTTTAAAAAAACTCTGTAGGCCATTCGGGACTAGTTCCATCATCAGCAGAATGCGATAGGTTCGTTTTTGTTGACCCTTGTTGAAGCACTGACTTGGTTGTGAGTATTTTGTACGGAGGATTGTGTGGGACTGGGTGTATTTTCATTAAGAACCAGGTTGTTGTTGATTTCTCTTAGGATTGCGATTTCCTCCAGTATATTTATCCTCGTTGGAATGTTTTCTCTATGTGGTATTGTGAGAGTGTTATCGATGTCATGCATATGGTGTCCAGCCTGAATTAGTGCCAATCGTAGCGGATTCAATGTGCAGCAAGTATGATAATGAATTTCGCCAAGAGTAATGTAAATCAACTAGAGTATTTACTGATTCCATATAATAACGTCAGGCGAATGGAGGAGACTTCATAATTGTGAGTTACGTGAGCTTTATAGGAAACCAGATATAATAAGAACAGTGATATCTCTTAGACTGCTGTGGGCAGAATATATGGCACGAATGGGGATAGAAAATGAACATGGACGCTTCTTGTAGGAAAACAAGAGGGAAGACGCCCAATTGGTAGACCAAGAATGAGGTAGGAGAATAACATTAACCATGATTTGAGGGAAGTGTATTATACAGGGATGATTGGAAAAAAAAGAGCTCAGAATAGGGATGTATGTAGAGCTTAAGTCCGCGCGGCCATGAACCTACGGATTCGATAGAGCTAGTGAGTTAGTTACTTAGTTATATTCCGATTTTCCGATTGAGGATCTTTCCACTTTTCAGCGGTTGCCCTTTTACCAGCCGGCTGCTGGCCCTTCACATCCACATGTGTCAATCACAGAGGTAGATGATCAACAGCCAGTGTAGGGGTGACATGTGGTTAGCATGTCGAGTCCCCCAGCCATTATAGCTGGTTCCTCAACCTGGAGCCGCTACTTATTGTAGCTACCAATTGCCTCACAATGCTGGGTGGGCACCGGTCCCATACTGGCCAAAATACCATGAGAAAATTTCTTCCCCCATGGAGACTCGAACCAGCGCAAGTCCCGTAGCTCTGCGCCAAGGCTTCCTACCTTAAACGCTCGGCTACGGCGCGGGACTACTTAGTTATATAATAACGTAATTATTCTTACATTAAAAAATGCCATAGTTGTAATGTTGGCAACAAAATGTGTTTCATAAAAATAAGTCTGCATTTCCTGACTATAAATAAATATTTTGATTTACTGACTCAAAAAGAATTGTCATTAAATGGCATTATATCACCAAAATGCAGTGCGTTACAAACCGGAAGGTCGAGGGTTCGACTCCCGGTGAGGTCAGTATTTTAAACTGACCCAAACCTTCTGGTGGCGCCATGGCCCTGGGATCGACTCAACCTCTAACGGAAAGAGTACCAGACGATTGTTCTGGGGGTAAAGGCAGCCGTCATGCAGGGCTGACAATGCGGCTGACATCAAGTGCCGATTGTCTAGAAAAAGTGGGAGCTTTAACCTCCTACTGCCCGAAGGGTCTCCTATGGCCTATAGTGGGATCACTTTACCTTATACCTTTTACATCACCAAAATATTTTAATGAGCTGTTTTATCCGTTTTCTATAATTATCTTACTTTCAGTCTTCTCTCTTATAGCCATCTTTCAAATTCCGTAACTTGATTTGACTTTTTTTCGTTCCTGTACTTGTTTCTTTATTCAGATTTTGAAAGATTTTATGTTTTTCTTTCTCCTATTGCTAATAATAATCATTCCAGTAGGCTCTATATATTTAGATACAATTTTATTCCAATCGCTGAACAAGTCTCATCAACACAGCTGCTTGTTTTTATATCATACAGCGAATTTATTTTAAACAATATTATATCTGTAATGTCCACCGCTGTGGTCTCGAGGTAGCGTGCTGCCTTGTCACGCAGCGGGCCCGAGTTCGATCCCCGGTCGGGGCAGTTTTTCTGGGTGAGGTTTTTATGGGGGTTTTTCCTCACCTGTAAGACAAATATCAGGAAAACTTTAAGGTCCAAACGGTCCCCGAAATCATATGACCATCATCATCATCCTTCACCGGTGTGGAAAGCAACGGGAAGCTACCACACCTACACAATTCCCTAGTAAAGCTACAAGCATAGCATGAAAATGCTATGATTACAGTGAAGGACTTGCCTTCGGGCAGAATTACTATGGATGGATATCTGTAATGGATATGTAAAATTTATTAGGCGCATCATTCGATCATTTATATTAAAAATGAATATCAAGTTAGTAACTTATATTTTATTTTATTTTATTTGTTATTGTTAAATTTATTCATTTCTATCCTCTTTCCTCTAAAATTTCCTGTCCTTTCAATTACGTTTATCTTCGTTTTTCCAAGTTTTCACTAATTTTACTCATCAAGTTTTGTTTTCATAATATTTCAGATTTATCCCATGTAAGTTACTTTCATATTGACTCGAGATATTAACGAACCTAGAAAATGACAACAAAGAAAAAGCAGAACTCTAAAATACAGATGTCTGGCCTATATTTAGGTTACATACAAATACAAACACTGATTTGGAACTTTAAAGCAACTTTGCTGCCACAGAGATTAGCTTCAGTTCAAAGTGAATAACTTTATGACAAAAGTTCTCTATTGTAAAGCTGCAGCCAGGACACTCTTAACTAAAGTGCTCTTTGATCTACTGGGTGAACAAAATATACGACATTCTCTATAGAAATTACTTTTTTTTATTTAAGACGATTATTTATTTTGGTATGGGGAATGAGAGACTTGCATGGAAGCTTCTTGTAAGAAAGCCAAAGGGAAAACGCCCAGTTGGTAGACCAAAATTCAGGTGGGAGAATAACATTAACTATGATTTGAGGGAAGTATATTATACAGGAAATGATTGGAAAGCATTAGCTCAGGATAGGGATGTATGGAGAGCTTATGCCCGTGCGACCATGAACCAACGTGTTCGATAGTGCCAGTGAGTAAGTAAGTATTTACTTTGGTTAAGATTAAAGATTAACAGGAATAATGTTATGAAATTTGTCAATATTGTAGGCTACATTTAAATGCGATCATGTACATCACTGCAGATGATATAGGGCTACCAGTTCAAATCTTTGCTTTCGTTTACTCTGTTGTGATACTAAAAATACTGAACATATGTTAAAACACAACCATATTAATTTAATATGCCGAAATTAGTGTCTGATTGAGTCTCCAGGGGAAGAGAGGAACGGTTAGAGTATATAATTTCAGATTATGAGGACACGAGTTTGAATCCTGGGTTTGAACATTCCGATTGAGGGTCTTTCCACTTTTCAGCGGTTGCCCTATTACCAGCCGGCTGCTGGCCTTTCACATCCACATGTGTCAATCACAGAGGTAGATGATCAACAGCAGTGTAGGGGTGACATGTGGTTAGCATGTCGAGTCCCCCAGCCGTTATAGCTGGTTCCTCAACCTGGAGCCGCTACTTATTGTAGCTACCCAATTGCCTCACGATGCTGGGTGGGCACCGGTCCCATACTGGCCGAAATACCATGAGAAAATTTCTTCCCCCATGGAGACTCGAGCAAGTCCCGTCGCTCTGCGCCAAGGCTACCTACCTTAACCGCTCGGCTACGGCGCGGGACGGTTTGAACATACGAATTTATATCTAACAGGTATTAATTGCCTTTTAATTTCCTTCCATCATGATTTGGATTTGTACGATTGTCATTCTAAATGTGTGTGTATGCGTGTGCGCGCATGTGCAAATAAATACAGTTAAAATAGTTTTTTCTGTAGAGAAAATTTAATTAGGTTCCGATCTTAAAATAGAAATAAAAATAAATCACAGGAGCGACCAAATTTGCCTATGTTTTTCCTAGTTTTCCTTGGAGACGTAGATCTAAAGACAAATTCTGGATTGTAATTTTGTTAGCACGACCGATTTCATCATATTAATAATTTCACAATAAAATTAAAATTAAATCGTGAACTTTTAGAGAACAAACATGACAAAACCGAGTGATTTGGCTCAAGCGGTAGCGTTCGAGATTCGTTATCGAGAGGTGTCAAGTTGGAGCTCTAGTACCGACTAACGAAACTAAGATTTTTTTCCGGTTTTACTCAGTTGACAAAGCGAATTCTAGTTTGGAATTGAATTACCAGTGTCCATTTCATTATATTCTCCATTCAATAATATAATTACAAATGATTTGAAGTGATATATTTGCTTTAGTTGTCGAATAATAGAAATACACAACCTATTGGATGTAACCAAAGATTCTAAATGTGATTTTAATTTAGATATTAACATTTTTATAAGTAAGTAAAAATTGAATTTAATATAACTACGAAAAAAGCATTTGAGATTTAAAAGTAAACTGAAAACGCATCGAATTTTAAATTCTTCAGCTTAGATCGCAGAGACTCTTGATGTCCCAACTACTTTCAAAAAACGTATATGGGTGCGAAACATGGACTCTTACTTTAAGGGAGGAAAGGAGATTACAAGAATTTGAGAATGAAGTACTTAGGAAAATTTTTGGACCAAAGAGAGATGAACAGACAGGTGAATGGAGAAGACTTCATAACAACGAACTACATGGTCTTTATAGGAAGCCAGATATAATAAGAACAGTTAAGTCTCGTAGACTGTGATGGGCAGGACATGTTGCACGTATGGGGAATGGAAAACTTGCATGGAAGCTTCTTGTAGGAAAGCCAGAGGGTAAACGCCCAGTTGGTAGACCAAGAATGAGGTGGGAGAATAACATTAACTATGATTTGGGGGAGGTAGGTTGTACGGGGAATGATTGGAAAGCATTAGCTCAGGATAGGGATGTATGGAGAGCTTATGTCCGCGCGGCCATGAACCTACGGGTTCGATAGTGCCAGTGAGTAAGTAAGTAAGTAAGATCATAGTTTCATCTATCGAATTATTATTTTTAAGACATCGCCACAATATTTGTAATTTGCTTTGATTGAATTCTAGAATATTCTTTATTTATTAGTATTGATGGTCCCTAATTCCTTAAATAAGACATAATCTGCTTCGTGCACTAAGCGTTAGGTGTCTCGCATACTGATTTTCCAGAATCAGATTGCAGGAGAAGAACAAAATAAATGGTTTGTTGGGACGGACGTAATGAGCTTGAAGGTGTTAGGCGGGACTGCATACCTCCGCAGTACGACGTAACGCGGATCTATCTGACCTCTAGCCACGTCATTGTCAATAAATGTTATTCCTTACGTAACTCTTACACTTTTTTCATCATTATCATTTCTCAATACATGTACTTACTTTAAAAACATTAAAAAAACAACCTACTGCTGCAACTTTATATATTATTATTATTATTATTATTATTATTATTATTATTATTATTATTATTATTAATAATAATAATATTTGTCGAGTGGATTAACAGAGTGATTCAGCGAATAGGGATTTGTGGAGGAGTAAAATTTACAGTGGGTTATAGGAAAACTACTGTATTGTAGCGAAATGCCTAATAAAGAAATTATTATTATTATTATTATTATTATTATTATTATTATTATTATTATTATTATATTTTTATCAACGCTTGAAGATTCAAAATATCTTGTTTTTAATTAATTTGTATATATAATACTAAAATATATAAATATAATATACACACACACATATATATATATATATATATATATATATATATATATATATATATATATATAATACTTGCAAATTAATTTAAAATATATATGTATATAATATTTGAAAATTAACTAATATCAAGATTTGTTTTAATCTTCAAGCAATAATAATAATAATAATAATAATAATAATAATAACAATTTCTTTATTAGGCATTTCTCTACAATACAGTACACAGTATTTTATATATAATCCATTATATTAACACAGTTTAAGCTCTCGCCTTATAGGTACTTCTACATGCCACACACCACCCGGGCCTTACAGTAACACGTGCTGACGGGAGAGGGATTTTAAGTATGGAACACTATTTTGACCACACAGGGACATGGAGGGCCTCTCCTAATGAGGTATCAGCTCAATGACAGGGCCTCCTCCAAGACAACAAAACATTAAGACGAAATACACTATTCACATACACACAAATTCATTCTGAACATGGTGAATATGATAATGATGATTATGATGGCCAATGATGTTCGGGGACCGTGGGTCTTAAATTTTCCTGGCATTTATCTTATAGGTGAGGAAAAACCGCGGACAACCTCACCCAGGAAGCTTTCTCCGACCGGGGATTGATACCGGGTCTGCTGCATACGAGGCTACGACGCTACCCTTAAGCACCACAGCGGTGGATATGTGGAGCTATATATATAATTTATAGAGTTATTCTTAAAGTGCAGTGATTGATATTTACAATCACGAAACTATTTTTTTTATATATGTTTGAAGCTTTACTCAGAAAACCTAATCGAAGGCGGTACTCAGACGCTTTCATAACAACAACTAGTTCAAATGGAGTACCGAAAGTCGTAAAATTCGCTCGTTCACTAAATTTGCGCTACTAAAATTGCTAAATAACACAGTAGAATTCTGTTTATGACCTTCCAGAATTGAAGTTAATTTTGAACGCCATTTGCGCGGCCCTTTAAAACTATAACTGCCAAATCGAATGCTGTTGGATTACTGTGCCAGTTTTTTTTTTGTTGCTGAGAACTTACAACATACCTAGAGAGTTTTCTGGAATATAGTATTAATTCTTAGTTTTGATAAACAGGTTTGTTTATATTTACTTACAAGAAATAAATTCCTTCTTAATTAAAAATGTATATTTTGTATGTGTTATGTTTTACGACACAATATAAAATATCAATAGAATAAATTATAATAATATTTGTTTACAGTTTTTCAACATATTAAATATAAAATCAGTTCATTTATAAATAGGCTCTACATCAATTCTGCGAATGTTATGCATAGAAATTTACTGTGGAATACAGATTTTATCCTGCTTTTCACATGAAAACAACGCTTAAAACGGATATCATGTGACAGAGGGAATGGGAATAGAAAGGAGACGCAGATACATTTTCTGAATTTATCTTTATGCATGTGTGTTTCGTTTATTTCATTTTTACAAACTTTAATGTATCCTGTTTCTGTCACGATATTAACAGCAACTCTAAGGTGGTGAGTTCTTACACCTGAGAATTGTGTCAGAATAATACTTTTCATATCCGAGGATTCGTTAACATGCCACAAGAATTTATATTACCTAAACGATAACTTAACTTTGCCTCCGAATTAAACCATATTTTTTTTAACTTTCTAAACCGAAAAATGCATATGTCCTTCGTCGATAATCCCGAATCTAGGGGCGGACATCCTATCAATGCACAAATAATGTGATGTATGGAAACAATGTTGATTCTTTAATTAGTAATTTGGTTAATTGATCGATTTATGTTAAATTTCCTTTATACATTAAGCCACCGATATACGGGGTGAATCATAAATATGACTATACGTTTGATCGCGATGTGTGATAAAAATATTACCATTACAGGAAATATGAAATTACCGTTGGAAAGGCAATTATTCAAATTACAACAATGGAATAAAACAAAACTGTGTAGAACTTACGTCATTAGTAAAATGGCGTTGAATATGCAACAGCAAATTACAATTGCTGCATGGGCAATAACATATACTAATGATCGTGAGGCCGCAAGACGGGCAAGTCGTGAGTTTAACGTATAATTGCAGCCGTCGATTGTGGGGAAGTGGAGACAGACGACTGCTGGAAACGGGAAGGATGCAGAAAATCGAACCTCCTGGAAGGCCTCGCATTAGCACGGATGCAGAAACAACGAAGAGAATTGTGGAGGCGTTCGACGCTAGCCCATAAAAATCAACCCGCCAAGCTACACGTGATCTTCATATCAGCCAATAGAGTGTGAGTCGTGTTTTGAAGCGTGAGAAGTACAACCCCTTCAAACCGATTCGTGTCCACGAACTTAATGAAGACGACTCTGACAGGCGGATGGAATTTTGTGAATTTGTTGTTAGGGAATCGGCAAACGATGAACATTGATACATAAAATTGCACTGTTCTGATGAAGCTGTTTTTCATGTGAACGGACATGTTAATCGACACAATTATCACTATTATGGTAAAGAGAATCCTAATGTTATTGAAGAGGCACGTTTAAGATGCGGCAAAGTCACTGTTTGGGCTATGATCGGATGGGAAGATCTGTTAGGAATGCGAATTTTGGATGAGAATGTTAATGGTGATCGGTATAGTGATATCCTTAGACAAATTGTCCTGCCGGTAATGCAAAGTGCTGAACATGAACAATGTTTATTCCAGCAGGATGGTGCGCCTCCTCATTATGCAATTGCGGTGAGGGAAATTTTGGATGATCATTTGCAAAACAGGTGGGTGGGAAGAAGAGGCCCCATTGAATGGCCAGTCCGTTCCCCTGATCTCACATCATGTGACTATTGGTTGTGGGGTTATTTCAAGGAGAGGGTTTATGCCCGGAAACCTCAAGACGTCGACATGCTGAAATTAGTGATTGATGAAGAAATTAGAGCTATTCCTCTAAACATGTATCATAACGCAATGAATGACTTCCCAAAGCGTTGCCAATTATGCTTGGATGTAAACGGCCAACAGTTTGATGCAATAAAGTGACTTGCTTAGTGTTGTTGTAAGTGATTTGTTTTGTTTTGTTCTATTGTTGTAATTTAAAGGATTCCCTTTCCAATAAAAACATCATATTTCCATCAATAATAATATTTTCGTCACAAAAAACGATCAAACGTATAGCCATATTTCTGAATCACACTGTACTTACACGCTATGCCAAAAAAAGAAAAAAGAAAAAACTAGCAAAATAGCCCAATCTATAGGTTTAATATTATGAATGCAGAGATAAATAATTCTTCTTTAACATTATAATTGATATTTATTACTTGCCAGATTATAGTTTTACCCTGGAAGGGACTATACGGAAGTAGTAATATTACTTCATACACCTACATAATTAGATAGCCCATTGCTGTCTTCATTATTTTCAAAACAGAGGGATGAAAGTCATGAATACAAAGTGGGTGTGTGCATGTCCACATATATTAGTAACTGGATATCCTTCATCATAACATCCTGTTTCACGTTCTGGACAGCTTCTGGCGCCACTAAAATTATATTATAATCCTTCGTAATTTCCAAACTTGCCAATTAAGCATTGTCCATCATTCTAAGTATAAGAACAACATCCCTTCCTAAAACTATTACGAATGAGAGTATATCGTACATGTTTGCTGTAATGAGTATTAAACCTACGACCCTTTGCTCATATTACCATCTAATAAGTTATTAATTTTCATATCGATTAATGAGATGTATTTTAAATAGCTAAGAAAATTGCTGCGTACATGAAATTATCTATACGTTAGTTCATTGGATTTCAATATTAGCAATGTTAAGGGGCATGTCTATATCGAATTTGGTAGTCGCCACTATCTATTATAGGGAAAATGGTTGATTTTGGGTATAACAATATATTTTAGTTTTCTTTATGTTATTTTCTTTCACTTGATTCAATATAAAACTTAGAGTTAAAAGAGCCGGTAAAAATATATTTAAAAAATGGGATAACATGAAAGGTCATAATTATATTTTTTAAAAGTATTTTAATATAAGACTTGAACGGGAAATTTTTCTATAGGATAGTAACAGGCCTTGGCCTAATACTTGGAAGGAAGAAGAAGAAGAAGTATTTTAATATTATTTCTTCTAAAAAAATAATCTTAAATTGTAAAGAGATTATACAAATAGTTCAAATTATCGCATTCAACCTATAGACTGATGTAATATTTCAGGTCCAAATAAATTATTTTTTTGTCCCTGAAAATATAACACGAGATTTTCATGTATAGAACAAGTTTTAGTGTCGCAAATATGGCATTTATCATCATCATCATCATCATCAACAACAATAAGGATTAAGCCCAATGGCCTGTTCCGATCCCATTACAGGTAGAATTGGTCCTTCCATCTCTTCAATGGTCTTCCCAACAATCCTCTCCCTTTTGGTTTATAATTATACATCTTTCTTTGTATGCGCTGTTCACTCATTCGTAATACGTGCTGAAGGTAAGCATTTTTTATAGTATTTTATTCTTTCACAGAGATTAAACATATCAAGTTTTGTTCTTATATCTTCGTTTTTCTTTTTATCGGTCCTTTGGTATCCTGCTATTGCTCTCAACATCTTAATTTCTGCAGCCTCTATTTGTTTACTATCTGCCTTTGTTAATGTCCAGGTTTCACATCCATAGATAAGAGATGGAACTGCAAATACTTCGTAAAATTTTAAAATAGTTTATTTTCATTTTCTTGCATCAGAAAATGATTTACAACAATTCCTTTATACCTTAAATAATACCTCTCTAAAATACAATTTAAGAATAGTTACATCTAAAACAAAAATATTAGCTCTGAAAGGAAAATGTGCAATAAGAACAAAACTAGTGATAAACAATGCAATTATAGACCAAGTTCAGAATTTTAATTATTTGGGTGTCATTTAGGTAATGACAGAAATTTAGATAAACACACTAAAATACAACGATTCAAATATATATGTGGCACAACATGGCATTTAAATAACTACAATTGGAAACATGATAGTTATTAACTTGTCATATTTAAAATGTTATATTTTAATATAATTTACATCTATACGAAAACAAGTGTAACTAAATTAGTATTGTTCAAATTCTTCCCTGTAGGGGGAGAGCGCCTAAATCTCTGTAAAGGGAAAACATAGGCTTACAATACAATACAATACATATTTTAATAGTTGTAAGTTAATCCCAAATACAAAGGCATTTATTCAAGATTAGTGGATGTAATTTCTAAAATGAATAAAAAATAACTCAATGTTTTGCCTTTAAAAAGTTAGCCTATATAATATAACTAATATTAAAATACCGTATTTATTTTCACAACAATTTTTACGACTTTCCGGAAATACGTTCTTTTAGTTGAGATAAAGAATCTAAAGTCTGAGATAGATTAAGGAGCGGTCTTATTCAAACGATCGTTCCATTACTCTTACTCTGAGTAAACCGAGCTACCAAATGTTCAATTAACCAAACTCATTTCCTCTAAAATGAGTTTGCTAACGCTCAGATTTCAAAATGTATTAACTTAAAACTGTGTTAATTTGTTTCCAGCCACAGAACTCGAGAAGCAATGAATCGCATTAAACGATTTGATTTTTTTACTTTTTTTAAATAAAATGCTTAATAAACTATCATGGCATGTATTTAGATGTATATTAATTATTTGTTTTAAACTATAGTTATTCAAAAAATATATAAAGAACTAGGAATGTGAATTTACAATATATAAGTTTTCTCTTTAGTCTCTAAAAAAATTCTTATGGACTACCATTGCGGTATAAGGAGTAACATAGTTGTCCCTCAGTAGCGGGCCTTGATTTGTTTCTTGATTGGATTGAAATCCTTGATTGAGGTTTTTCAGGGTCTGCTTAAACTGCGAAACAAATACAAGAAAATTTTGACAGCAACTTCCATTAAAAAATCATGGCCTCACGATTTACATCAATAATATCTATAATGAATTAATATTAGACAGCAGTAACATTCTTGTTCATACAGCTGAGATTTTGTGGTATAAAGTAAATGTTCTTACATTTTGCAGATGATCAATTGTTAATTGCACAAAATTATGAAGATTTAGAATATATGACTAGAAAATTAATAGAAGAATATAAAAAATGGGGATTAATTTTGAACATGAAAAAACATATTTATCAATTGGTGAACCAGAACAAAATTTAATTTTGGAGACTGGAGAAACAATAAAATCTTTTAGTCAGATCACATATTTAGGAATTAAAATAAATAAAAATGGGAGTTATGAAGAGGAAATAAGAAATAGAAATAATAAAGGAAGATTTTAATTTGCTTGTCCCAATGGAATATTGTGGGATAAAAATATAAGTCATAAAAATAAAATGAATATATATCATACAATTGTTAAAAGCATAATTACTTATGGAGCAGAACTTTGGCCATTAACAACAAAAATAAGTATCTTTTGGCAACGGAAATGGATTTTATACGATGGACAGCAAGAATTTCAAGAAGAGAAACAATTAGGAACTCAGTTATAAGGGAGAAAATTAAGATTGAAGACACTATTTTAGATTATATTAAAACTCAGCGATTAAGACTGTACGGACATGTCCAGCGAATGGAAGGGGATTGGCTACCAAAATGTGTTTTGGAATGGAAACCTGAGGGAAGACGAGGCAGATGAAGACCTAAAACCTTCTGGAGTCAGGGAATATGTTTATACATGAAGGAGAAACATCTACAACCAGGAGATTGGATTGACCGACAGAATTGGATATTAGGAATCGGACGATGTCAAAGACATTAATCAAGCGATGATCTATCTAAGTAAATGTTATTTCTTATAAAATTTGATTTATTTCCGATTATCATTTTAGAGTATCATAACAGCTCAACTCACTTATACTTTATATAATAAATTATCTTTTGCAACTATTTATGTTCTAAATATAATTAAAATTAAAACCAACGAAATGAAACATTCATTTATTTGCAACATTTCTGTTCATACACTTGAAAAACAAAACCAAAATACAGAACAATGTCTTCATTTAATACTTAGCAGAGTACTCCTTAGCTTTATTCACTGCTTGGCATCGTCGTTGCATTGAATTAACCGTTTTTTTTTATTGTCTCAGCTGTGATTTGATCCCATTTCTCTCTAATGAAACGTTTTACCTCTTCTTTTGAAGTTACTTTCCTTTTGCGGACGTTTTTATTCAACTCGGCCCAAAGATTCTCTATTGCATTTAGATCAACTGATTGTGGAGGTGTTCTCAGCTGCTTCCGAACGTTCCAGATCAACCAAAGCTTGTTAATGTCTGCAGTATACTAACTGTCATTGTGTTGTTGGAATATGTAGTTCTGTCCCTGTCCTATTTTTATTGCGCTTTGTTTTATATTTCCCTTCAATATCCTGTTGTAATACCACTTATCCATTATTCCGTCAATGAAGTGCAGGTTTCTACCCTGTTGGAAGACATACAGGTCCAGATCATAACTGAACCTCCTCCGTGATTCACAGTCGGAAGAGTATTCACCTTATCAGCAGTGTTGGGTTTCCTCCAAACCCTTATCATACCATCTGACCCGAAGAGATTTATTTTGCTTTCTTCGGACCAAATTACATGAACCCAAAATCCCTGTGATTTGATTACATGCTATTTGTAAAGAGTAATCTTGCAACATAATTTTTTTATAATATATATGGCCTTTTTCGCGGTCTGCGGCCATTATAATTATACGACCACAGCAAACGACGAACAATCTGATTGCTCATTTGCTTTCCGGACACTTCTCCCACCATGGGCCTAAGTTCCGGAACACTAATCTGAGGATGTGCTCTAACATGCCTGATTATAAAAACGTTCTTCTCTTTAGTTTATTATTTTTTCTCTACGTTTACGCTGAAAATTTTCTATGGTACCTTCATATTTGAACTTTTTAACTATGCACTGTGTAGTTGCGTGTGATTTGCCCACAACATTGCCTATTTTCCTTAGTGATTTACTTCCTAAACAAGGTTGACAATAGTTCTCTTTAAGTCTGAATTTAACTGCATTCTCTTCTCCATTGTTTACACAAATGAAGCAAGTATGTCAATTCTATGGAAGAATCCTCTCTACTCGTTCACTTGAGTAGGTAGAGCAACTTGGTTTACAAACACACAAAGGATAGAGACAGCATTATTTTGAATGTATGAACAAGACTGTTGCATTTCAGTTCCATCCTTGTTGCTATGTTAAAGTAATGATTGGGTTTCCAAATTAATTTAAACGTGCTACAATATAAAATTAATTACCATACATTTCGGTAACACAGCTAATACTATTATGCGGCCTTGTATAAATTTTAAAACTTAAATTGGCCTAAAATCAACAAAAATATAAGCTGCATGAACAAGATTGTTACTAACTGCATACCTTCACAAGAAAACAAAATCATCATAGTTTCTCAAATGTAATGTGTACCATCAATGCCTGTTAAGAGAGACAAACGTTTAATCCAGAGACATAATATGGTCTTTCTGGCGGATTTAAAAGTCCAAGCGCTGTTATTTTTTTTTGTTTTGTTTTTTGAGGCGTGGAGAGAGAGAGGTCATCTCTCACAGGGCTTAGAGCAGACACCGCCAGGATCGCTATCTGTGGCAGCTTGTTTATGTCGGAAGTAGGGTTTCAGAGTATGAATAGTTACCCCGAAAACAGATTCAACCTATAAAAAACTGCTACTCATTACTTATCCAACTTCTTCCGCCGTTATGTTACAAATAGATCACTATTCACTTGAATGCCAACTTTTAAAAATAAATAAAACAGATCTGGAAGAGAGGAGGGATATTTTTACATGCACTATGCCGTGAAATTCTCCGGATAAAACACTAATCCACTGACACCTCGGTGCAATTTCAAGAAGAGATGAAATAAGTAACAATGTAATTAAACGAAAGATAAATATTCAGATTTGAATTGTGGTTGCCGTAAAAAAAAGAAGTGGTATAGTAATGTAAAAAAGAAGAACACATTTCCAAAAATAATTCTAGAACGCCTTCCGCCTGGTAGAAGAAGAAGAGGACGGCCAAATGTAAGGATCCGTTGATTGCCCTTCCTTTTAAAGACAAATTAAAATCCCCCTCGCTGTAAGTGCCACTAGAGGGGAATATAGTGGAGTATTTTTTTTGCAATATTTTATAAAAGTTAATGTTAATCTTAAGAATCTTGAACACCAAAGTAACAATAAGTGATGTAGCCTAAAATTTTAACATATGGATTTCAGAAGTATTTGAAAACTCTTTACCTACCCGCACCCTATTTTTTATGCCACTTAGACTAACTTGTTAGGAATTCCGAAGTCCAGCAGGATACTATACAACTTATTTATCTAATCTATGTTTTTTTTCAAAGTCTACATATAACTGATATGCATTACGGTTATACTTTTTTTTCGGAAAAACTGCACTTAAACTAGCGTGAAATATTTTCATAGTCCTATAGAACAACAGTGCGCATGCGCCAGAGTTTATAGAGCCAGCAATAACCCACATATCGATTATGATCCTCGATTACTATCTGCCGCTATGAAATTTAAATGAGAAATATTTGCAATAAATCCCCAAATCTATGTTAAAAAATATATTAATATTAAAGTTACCAAACTTTTATTAAAAATGGGTGTACACTTACTTATCGCTCCCTAACGCTGATCCAACCAGCGGTAACCCAAAATAGCGATAGAAAAATCATAGACTAAGTAATATACTCTGTAGAGAAAATAGCACTTAGCATCACAATCTTTCTAACAGTGTTATAATATTGTGATTTGCGTACTTAAATAAATACTTCAAAACTGTCTAATAATGTTATAAAAATTGTTTGAAAAAGTTTAACATATTAAATAATGTTAGTAAATACAAAAGAATAGCTATAGTTTACAATAATATAACTGAAACATCAAGCGCTAGTAAAAGTGCAGTTGAGCCATTTTTTCTTCCAAAATCTGTCTATACTAAAAATCTAATATATTATAAAGCTATTTCTTCTAAATTCACAATGATGATCACCTATTACTTCGTCAATATGTAGAGTAAGTCCGGGTGCTAATATATTTGTTAGAATGTAGTACCAACTTGGGAAGTAATGAGATGCGCCTATAGTTGTTACATTCAATGTTATCTCATTATTATTATTATTATTATTATTATTATTATTATTATTATTATTATTATTATTATTATTATATATTAGTATAATAATCTGTCGTGACCTGGCCCTCGGGTAGATCAGACAATTTGAAGGTAGGATTCGTTGTGAGTCCAAGAACTCCAGTGAATGCAGAACTTGATTTAATAGATGTATTAAAGACGATGATTAAAAAGTTACAATATTGTCATAGAGACGAGGTCGGAACCATGAAGAATAAGCCCTGATGTCAAGGGCATCAGCCGTTATAAACCCTCTGATAAGCGGGCGTGGCATGGACGCTGAGTTGGAATGTATCACCCTCATTTCCAAATAAGGACATATCTCTTCTAAAGTTACGTATGTAGACTGGAATTTACCAGCCTTGTTATCTTACTGTATTCAACTAGGGGATGGAGAGTAATCTTATCTTGACTCGACGCCCCTGTATTAGACTGGGGGATGGTGAGTAATATTATCCAAACTCAACGCCCCTGCCTGTTTCAACTTGAATATCCACATGTAATTATTATTATATATTAGAGTGTCCAGTACGCAATTTCCCTTCATAATATAATATAAATACATTCTGATTGTTAATTCAATACTTTAATATATATATGGATTTTATGCTATTGGCTAACAGTGCAATAATTAATTAGTATATGCGGTAATAATGCTACAGCCAGCACAAATCGATTCTTTTCGTTATTTGGATGAGCTTCTTTTTTACAAAATCATATTAAGCAAACGTTATAATATCATGTCAAACAATTTATTTCACCCTAATTTTATTAGTTCTTCGGAGATCCCATCTGAATCCGATGCTTTACACATCTTTAATTTTACAATCACCATTTCAATCTCTAAAACACATGGATCTGTGATTATATTAAATCGAAGGCATTTTAATTCATTCATTATATTTTATTTTAATTTCACAAAAAATATTTTTTCGTTTGTTGGTTTTATTTCCTTCAGTTTGTACGCCCGATCAACGACTTATTTAGCAAAGCATATGATTTCTTTCTTATGGGACAACCGTGCGTTTATTATCGACAAACAGGATGGATAAACGATAAGAAAGAGCAGTGTTTATTGTTTTAGTATCTCCTGATTAAGCATTTCGTAATAATGTAAACAGAGACGTAATTGTAGCCTGCATGTGAGTAGATAATCATTATGCATCACATTGCTGCAAAGGCTCCTCAACTATGTGAAAACTATTACGCGATATTTTAAAACATATCTCATTTCAGTGAGGAATACAATCACAATTCATAGGTGTAACAAGAACTGTGTCAAGCAGCATGAGGAGAAAAAGGACTGGACGATGGAGACTGGAATGACAGAAAAATGTGGAACAAGTGACGTAGATAAATTGAGGGCAGGAAGTTGTAGTTACTGATAAATAAATAACAGCCTATAGACTACATATACTGCAAAAATAAAATCATTTAAATCAATTTGCGTTTAGTTCTATTCTATGTTTTTAGGTTAATTACATTTACATAGGGCTGTTTGTGTTATCTGTCTTGTACCTTGTATTCGGAAATCTATATTATTTTTTTATAAGCAAATGCTGTTGGGCTTTGAACAATCTATTTTTTATTCCTTCAAGTTACTGTAAAATACGTATAAAATAATTAGATTAATCCAATAGTACAAGATAAAGTTTAAGTTTAATACGAGTATATAACTAAATGTCCTGAAACATTATAAAACAACATAGGCCTACCTGTAATTTTGTACATGTACTTTGTATTGGTATACATCTGGAATACTGGTACACTATTATTAGACTTTCGCCGTAGATAATAATTTGACCAGCTGTGAGTTTAATAATACACGTCACTGACGTATCCCAAGTGCCGCGATGAGACTTAGCCAACGACGAGGAAGAGTTTACCTAGACTACTTAACTCATGGCTCAAATGGGAGTCAATGACCAATCACGTTTCAATAAATTTTGTTTTACAACCAATGACAGTAGTGTTCATCTCACTATTTATAGAATTATGTTTACCAAAATAAAGAAAGCTCCTTTTTAATATTCTGAACACGTCCGAGCATTATTTTGCAGTGACTGACACTCGAACAAATGCGTTGAATATAGCAAGTAATGAACAGATATCTTCGAACTACACATTTGATAATTGCGTGTTCAATAATTGTGTTTTTAAATAATGATTTTACTGAGTTGTTTCCTAAAAAACTAATAACCTATAATGTTGGTTATAATACACAGTTTGATGTGTTTCATTTTTTCTCCACTAGGGTGCATTCCTACAATATTGAAATCCTATTTGGCAATAAATAATATGATCAAGTTGCAGTGGATGAACAAATGAAACATAACTAAACATTTCACATTGTTTTCAAACATCGCCGTTTACATTAAATATATAAATATTTTAAAATAACTATATTTAAATAGTGATTTGTGAGTAAACAGCTTAATTTTATTCGTTAATTGGTCCTAACAGTTGCCACTCTTGATTTCCAAATCCTCTAGATAAATTGGAAATCATTCGTGGCATTACTTATGACAAAGGCTGGTTTAGATGATCCATTAATTATAATGATAATACATGATGATGTGGCACTGAGAGTACACTTTGATCTGTACGCCAAATGTCTCTAAGGTCTGTTTTCTCTAAAGAAGGAAAGATCCCGCCACTATTTTGAAACAGTACAACCTCCCCCTTCTAAGGAGGGATTTGTGATAAACAGGACGTTTCACAACCCTCTTTAAACGTCATTTACGAGCTCGTAGCTTCCCTTCTCTCTGTGTTGAAAATACTTGGGGTGGTCCTTCATTGCTTAGAAGAAACAAAGTATAGAACAAGAGATAACTTCAAAATTCGGCTCAACTGCGTTTCTACTAGCTCATGATTTTTCAGTTATATTGTTGTAAACTATAGATCTTCTTCTGTATTTACTAACACTATCTAATATTTTAAACTTTTTCAAACAATTTTAATAACATTGTTAGACAATTTTAAGTATTTATTTAAATATGCAAATCACAATATTATGACACTATTAGACAATATTCTGATGCTAACTGCTATTTTCTCCACAGAGTATATTTAGTCTATGATTTTTCTGTCGCTGTTTTGGGTTATCGTTGATTGGATCAGCGTTAGCGAGTGATAAGTAAGTGTATACCCATTTTTAATAAACGTTTGGTAATTTTATTATTATTAGTATATTTTTTTTAACATAGATTTGGGGATTTATTGCAAATATTCGTCTAAATTTCATCGCGACGGATAGTAATCGAGGATGATATCGATATGAGGTTCGATTGTGGGTTATCGCTGGCTCTATAAACTCTGGTGCATGCGCACTGTTGTTCTATAGGGCTTTGAAAATATTTCCCGCTGGTTTAAGTGCAGTTTTCCCAGAATTCACTTGATGACTTAATAATGATCATAACATACAGATATATCATTATAATTTACTAGGTTATAAAAAACAACAAACGAAGATCTCACTTTTTTCAAATTATTATATTTTCATTTTTACTATAAAAAGTTTTAAACTTAAACTTCTGACACTTACAAGAGAACTGTCAACCATTACACGCGAAAACCTACCTTGACATTTCTCCCAGAGAAGCGTTGAGAAGTACCAAGACCGTGTCCTAAAAATATCTGGAGTTTTTAACTGCAAGGCACATATCAAAGCCAGAATCCAGCAATGGCAACCCATTGCACAGAGGAGATGGACTTTGTGCTTGAGTAATAGCGGAGTGGGTGAGACGGGACGCGGCTCGGACGGAGGTAGTGATGGTTATCCAATCTACCAATTCAGGACTTGTGTTGCTTCCCTATAGTTTAGATGAGAGATTTGGTGCTAGATTTTAGTGTATTTCAGTTAAAAACGGCAGATTTTTTGATACGGCCTTATTGCATTATGCTTCTCTGTAATAAATTTCAAGGTAGGTTTCGAAATGTAATAGTTGACAGTTCTCTTGTAAGTGCTACACATGTTCTGAATGTACTTTCAAGTGTAGAATATCACACATGGAATTTCCGTATTATCTACATTTTAAGTCGCATTTTATTACAAATTAAAATTTTAAGTTTAATAAAAATCTTTTATTAGAACTGGTTGAGTGTAACTGCGTTTATGTAGGGCTTTAAACGCTAGATATGAAGGTTTTAATACAAAGTTTATAATACTAGAAGTAAACGATATAACTGTATAAACATACCCTCTAGATACGACAATGCACGTTACATAAGGGTGAAGTAGCTAAAGTATATTCATAATATTTCGTCGTACTGGTACGCTAATTAAAAACTCAGATTATGCTTTTATCATATTTTATGTTTTAAACTTAACAAAAAGCCAACGTATGCAAGAACAAATATGACTGACTATGCTCTTTCATATTTCATACACGTACTTCTAGAACTTCAACATTTAAAATTTAAAATATAAAAATAGATACCTGAGATGTCCGTCTTCCTCAACTTTGGATGTAGGACGTGGAATACTTTAGGAGCATATGCTCCATCTTCAGTTTGTAAATTGATACTGGTTGTTCGTAAGAATCTTGTAGGAGGGTTTACGTCATTGGGTGAGTTCTCATTAAGCAGGTGAGCGTTTCTGGTTTCTTTCAATGTATCGATCTCTTCGAGAATTTTGACCTTCAATTTGTTGTTTTCTCTATGGATGATGGATAATGTGTTATCGATGGTATTAAGTTGGTGGCCTGTTTCTATGACATGTCTTGCTTGCTAAACTAGATTTACCTCCAATAAATCTGAAGTCCTTAAGATGTTCGTTATACCGTATCTGCCAATATAATATTTTTCACAGCTACTGCATTTTAGTTTGTAAACACCATTGTTTTTATAAATGTCTGTTTCTTCTATTTTATCTGTGATGATATTATTTAATTGGCTCAACTGCACTTCTACAAGCGCTTGATATTTTAGTTATATTGTTTTAAACTATAGCTCTTCTTCTGTATTTACTAACATTATTTAATATTTTAAACTTTTTCAAACAATTTTTATAACATTATTTGACAATTTTGAAGTATTTATTTAAATATGCAAATCACAATATTATGACACTGTTAGACAATATTGTGATACTAACTGCTATTTTCTCCACAGAGTATATTACTTCAATCCATAGTAATTCTGCCCGAAGGCAGGTCCTTCACTGCAATCACAGCATTTTCATGCTATGCTTGCAGCTTTACTAGAGAATTGTGTAGGTGTGGTAGCTTCCCACACCGGTGAAGGATGACGATGATGATAAGGATGATTATGATGATGATGGCCATATGATTTCGGGGACCGTTTGGGCCTTAAAGTTTTCCTGACATTTGTCTTACAGGTGAGGAAAAACCCCGATAAAAACCTCACCCAGAAAAACTGCCCCGACCGGGGATCGAACCCGGGCCCGCTGCGTGACAAGGCAGCACGCTACCTCGAGACCACAGCGGTGGACCTAGTATATTACTTAGTCTATGATTTTTCTATTGCTGTTTTGGGTTATCGCTGGGTGGATCAGCTTTAAGGAGTGATAAGTGTACACCCATTTTTAATAAACGTTTGGTACTTCTAATATTATTAATATATTTTTTTAAACATAGATTTGGGGATTTATTGCAAATATTGGTCATTTAAATTCCATCGCGACGGATAGTAATCGAGGATGATAATCGATATGTGGTTCGATTGTGGGTTATCGCTGGCTCTATAAACTCTGGCGAATGCGCACTGTTGTTCTATAGGACTTGGAAATATTTCACGCTAGTTTAAGCGCAGTTTTTTCATTAATTCTTCTCTCCTCGTTTGTTTTTTTATTAGTTTAACAATTCATTCTTCGTTATAACCTTTTCGGAGGCTAGACGTTTGATGTATTTTAGTTCTTTATTATAATTTTCTTGGTTAAGCGGTAGTTTTCTCATTCTACTAATGAAAGTATCACTTTAACATTTCTCATAAATATGCGTGTGCTGTCTATTGCAATACGTAAGTGCGTTTATGTGTTAATTGTGTCACTAGGATAATGTCCCTTGTATAATGACTTTCCGGGTCATTGTTTCCGTAGGAGGATTGCACAATGAAGTTGAGATTTCGGAGAAATAATAACCTCGAAACCGATTCTCGTTCTCGCAGTTAGAATTGCGTGTTAAGCAATAGGCATATGTTATGAGTGACCTTAAATGGTTTGAAGTAGAAGAGTTTGTAACTCATACTGATCTGTAAGCTATGAGAGGCATTTTTCAGGAATATATGGACGATGTTATGCATCAACCGGCTAAGCGCCATTTAAAATTGAGAAATTGAGATTTTTATGTCATCTGTTGCACTGGCTCATGAAGTAACTGTACGCATAATTTTAGCGCCAAATCTTTAAATATAGCCTTATTATTAGAGAAAAATGTAAACACCATTAGTCCTGTCAGAGATTCTGTGTTTTGCAACAAACTGGTATGAAACCAGATCTTCATAAATAATAACATAAATTTTGCATCATGCAGTTAAGAGGTAAATGTTCCCGCTCTTAGATTGTTGATGCATAACTGTCAAACAAGAAAAATAACTTGTAATATCCAGTATTGTTAGTTTGGCGCTGCAATAAATAGTGAAGACTGAATTAAACTTTATGCGTATTTTTCTCGAAACTTACATAATGACGCATAGCCGGATAACGCCGTTCATATTCTTAATGGTCTTCGTCTAATATTTCTTTAATTGTGCGCATTTTGTCGTGAATAGATTCTGTCCCCAAAATCTTAGTAGTCATATGATCAGTTTCACTGACCTTATCCAATCCAATTTGACTATGGTCACTCATTTTAAACCTCCAAAAGTAAATTTGTGTGTCAGCAACAAGAGTCAGCTCTCCTCATGGTCAAAACGCTAGTAAAATTTGATTCCCCAAATGAATTGCCTAATAGTCAAATTAGTTTCAAGATCAGCCATATTAATTCAAAGAATGTGACTGGTAATTGATTATAGCGCATTTCAAGTGTTGTTGAGATCAGCTATAAATACTTTGTAAAATAATATAATAATTTAACGCTGAATTTTATATCTTATATATAAAAATTAATGTTTGTTTGTTTGTATATTTGTTTGTTTGTTCGTACTTTATGCGCGGCCATACCGTTGATCCGATTGTGATGGGGTTTTTGCAAAATATTCAGGAGATTCCCGGGATGAACATAGGCTATAAGAGAGTTGTGATACTCAACTCCTACACCCTTAAAAATCGCCCTTTGTACTGGAAAACGTGAAAAAAGTAGCCCTTTGGGCGCTTAAATGGCTTACGCTGCCAAAACCATAAGAAATACACAAAATTAATGTAGACAGAATTGAATATCTAAAAAAGCTCTACAAAAAAGTCCGCGGCAGCATATGTTTATCTCTTACGGATAACTCACAAAAACCATTTTTGTCTTTCATTGATACCAATAGTCCCTTATCTCTTACGGATAACTCACAATAACCATTTTTGTCTTTCATTGATACCAAGAGTCTCACGCCGTAGCCGAGTGGTTAAAGGAAGAAGGTTTGGCGCAGAACTATGCGACTTACGCTGGTTCGAGTCTCTACGGGGGAAGAAATTTTTCTCATGGAATGTCGGCCAGTATGGGACCGGTGCACAGTTGGTCAGAAATGAATCTAGCTAGAAAAAAAGAAAAAAAACTGTTTTGACTTACTCTCGTCAATTTTTTTTCACTCTAATATAATTGCAATATGACGGTTCTTAACTTATCTGCAAAGGAGAGTACAATTCTAATGTTCATGACTGTGTGACGTCATCATTCACCCTTCTTGAGCCACAACAGAAGGCTGTAAGAGGTTTTCTTGCGAACTTATTTAATAATATCTAATTATGTCCTAATTGCTGAATTTTATGGTAAAAAGTAACATATTTTTATCGTCCGCCCATGACATGAGAATTCAACGTTCGGGCAGGACAACGTCTGCCGGGTACGCTAGTATTATATATTTGGAAACCAAAAGAATGACAAATAGGTTTATTTTAACAATCTCATAGAGGGCATGAAAATAAATGTGAGGTTAAATCCATTTATTAAAATGTGTTCTAAGATGATTTACTTCGGTTGAAGAAACACGACTTTGATAAATAGTGAAAAATTTGACTAAAGTCAATTTGAGAATATTTTTGACAATGTTGACGTTTTTATTTAACAACGCTATCTGACAGCTGAGACCAATTGCGTTTTAATTCAAAACCGGCTGTTAAAGTGCCGGTAAATTTTGCACAGAGACATCTTATTTCAGACTTCATTTTATTGTGCGTGTCATAAACCTACGACAGGTGCCTATGACTTTCCAAA
Organism: Diploptera punctata; assembly: GCA_030220185.1. NCBI lineage: Eukaryota > Metazoa > Arthropoda > Insecta > Blattodea > Blaberidae > Diploptera > Diploptera punctata. The sequence goes on along the minus strand of JASPKZ010007933.1, from coordinate 103,650 downwards.
TGAAGCAAAGATCGTAATTTTTACTCCATTAAAATCTCACCTACTCCCACCGGATTTAAACCTACAAATTTTAAAATAATAGATGAGCATGATAATTATAGTCCATTGAAATCGACATTTCTTGATCGTTGATGATGAAATACACAGGTAACAGGTAAAAATCCAATTTATTAACTTAACATATCTTTATTGTGTAAAATAAAATAAGTTAAAATATCTTATTAGGTAAAATCCGTCGTCCTCAACTTTTAAAATATGTGATCTTTATGCCTGTAGGCCTTTCAGGACATCCGTCCCATCTTCAGCAGTTCATTCTTCGCTACAGCATCCAGGTTGATGTTTGATGCTGCTGGTCCTAATGTGGCTTTGTGTCGTGACTAAAGCTTCTTCCTGATGATATCGTATAGTGGGTTGTTTAGTCTGAGAGTGCTTTCATTTATTAAAAGCTTGTTGTCTATTTCCTTGATAATTTCCAGGTCTTCTAATGTGTTGATTCTAGTTGGATTTCCCTCTTTGTGTACTATTGTAAGGGTGTCTTCTATTTAGTTCATTCTATGGCCGGCGTTTATTACGTGCTTAGCGTAATTAGACTTTCCATATGCGTATACGAAATCGTTACGATGTTCTTTAAATCTTATGTTGAAGCTTCTTTTTCGTTCTACCTATATAGAACTTGTCACAGTCTTTGCATGTCTTTATTGTATAACTTTAAAAGTTGATAACTTACCTGTAAATTTCAGAATCAGTAATGTTGGTACCAAAAATAACGAAATAAGATAAAGGCAAAAGTTTGAACTTCATGTTGAGTCTGAAGGATCATTAGCCACACAAATGTCAACACAGTGTGATATTAAAGAAATGAAGTGACTACTACCGGTGGCAGTAACAGCATTCTCATCTCAACTAAAACGGGGTTTAAGTACCAACCTTCCAATTAGCAGAGACTTTATTAAATTCTTCACGACATTAATGTACCTATATTCTTCCTCGCCAATTTTACCTCATAATTTGTGTTTCTAGTCGTTTCTTCTCAGGTTAATATATGTATGTCTTAATGACATGCATTAAGTTCTAAAGAATGATCTAATTAAAAAGAAATAAAATACAACAAGGAAACATAAACCATGAGAAGAAAATATATATAAGGTATAAGGCACTCTGAATAAAGATAAAAAAATTAATATAAGAAAAAAGATAAAAAGATTATTATTAATATAAGAAACAAGCTTCAACCAACCTTTCTATTTAGCAATCTAATTTCACCTAAAGAATTAATGGAAGGAGGGGCGGCTATATTACAAGATCTTAATAAAAATCATCATAAAGCTATACTTGGCATACAATTTAACAATCTCTTATTAATTATTAATCTACGACTGTAATAAAAACTATTAAATTTGGGAATTCAAAATGAGGAGTAAAACTATGAAATTTAAAATAAAATATCAATTTTGATTTAATTATTGGTTGTTTTGTGAATACACAAATTTGTTAGTTTTTTCTTATTTCTTCGCATTGTATTTATTTTTATTATTGACTCTTAAAATGAGACATACGGCTCTTAAAGTAGACGGAAGAGTTTCTTCCCCTATGCCGAAAATTTAAAAAATGATATCTTATTACTTTTACAATACAGTCTATTAATTTTCAATTCATTGCATTGTATGACATAATTTACAATATTTCGTTACAGCCTATTCTTTACTTAAAATGACATTGGAATCAAAATTGCTAAATACATATTAAATCAGCCGAGTTTAAGTTTTCAAACAAAATCTATTCCAAAAACTTCCAGAATAAGAGTTTCCAAGAGAAAGGTATACCTTTGTTAATATAAGGGAACGAAGTTGAATCGTCCATGTTAAATAAAAGAAAATGCTTGAAGCTAAAGAAATGAGATTTCAGAGAACAAACAGAACATATTAGGTTAGAGAAAAAAATAATATGTATAATCTACAAGAGCTCCCATAGTCAAATGCACAAAGAGATGCTAAAATCATGATCTACGAGTGGCCAGATAACTAATCTATCCAATAGTTAGTTTTAATTTTCCAATACAATGGAAGATAAGTAGACCTCTGGGGTAAATAATGATACCCCACTTTTTTATATTTTCGATGTTTTTGGTGCAAGCAATTATATCCAATGCGATTTTTCATTTATTTCATGTAGCATATAATTCTACTGGGAGATGGCTGCATAATGCAGGCTCGATTTTATAGCAACCTTTGAAATAGTAAATAATTTGCGAAAATAAAATACTCGTAACTCTGAACTTTATAATCCTGGGTTATCTTATTACCCCCGAGGTCTTCTAAATTCTAGAAATATTTATACAAAAATACGATGACATGAGATCTTAACGAGACGATATCAGGAAGATAGTGACAAAATAAAATCCTAAAAATTGTGAAGAATGAGTTAAATGGTTTAATTTGTTGACTGAAATATGACGACCCACAAGAAATAAGTAGTCACCATGATCAACAATGTGGCTTGTTCCGGTCTCATAGATTCTCATTCAAAAAGTTGAATCCATCTCTTTTTTCGGTCTACCAACATTCCTGTCTCCTCTTTGTTTGCAATTAAGTATAATTTTTGGAATCCGATCATCTTTCATTCTTTGAACATGTTCTTTCCAGATTTTTCTAGATTATTTTATCTAAAAATTTAAAAATATTTATTTCATTTTTAATATCTTCACTTCTTCTTTTATCTAGAAGTTTGCAGCCAGTCACACTTCTCAGATATCTCATTTCAGCTGCTTCTGTGATCTCCTTTTCTCTTTTAGTTAAAACTCAAAATTCACTAGTAAGGAGACTGCCACTGCTTTATAAAATTTTAGTTTCGTTTCCATTCTTTTTTTTTAAATATGCTTTTAATTGTGCCACATATATAATTAAATATATTAAGTTTGTTAAACAGATCTTCATTTTTAAAATAGGAGATTTCATAATCCAGGTATTTAAAATGGTTCACTTGTTCAATGGGTTTCCCCTCCAGAATTATTTTAGCTCTTACGGTATCTGATCCCTTAAAAGCTAAGATTTTCATTTTATTTATTGATATTTTCAAATTATAATACGTAGTTAAGCTATCAACCTGCAGGAAGAGGAAGACGAGGATGTCCACTCAAAAGACTTTGGAAGGTATTTCTATTGTGACCGAAACAGGTCAACAAATGGACCAAATTCATGAATGGACTGTGATGATGATGATGATGATTCCTTATTCATGTTAATTTGTTGTATCCATAAAGCATGAGATTAAAAATACTTAATTCATTACACTAAAACTGTGTAACAAGTTATTAATTGAAGCGGAATGTTGTTAATGAAATTGTAAAAGAAAGGAAGAAGTTGATAATAAGATCCAATGAAGGAGTTTTGTGGAAGCCTTATTTTCCTGCTGAGAGATAGATAACAAGACAATGATGATGAGTTTGTAACTATCGCGGAATTAAAGTAAATGTTTGGTTATGATCGGTGTTATTAATAGGCGTTAGAAATAGACTGACATTGTATTTTTATTGGTAATTTAAATAATATTTACATCTTGTCAAGCGTATTGCGGAAATAATTAATAATTGTCCTTTTAACGCTATCACTATAGCTACGGTCATAATTAGTGGAGAAAACAAAGACAAATTAAATCGGAATTTTAATGTATTCTGGTGTTCATTTAACAAAAAATGTAGTATGAAGTAAATATTTGAAAATACCCAGAGGCAGTGTTGAGAAATTGCATTCCTATAGAATTTATAGATGATTTTATTAAAAATCATTAAACTAACTTTAAATTCGCACAGCTGGCATAAATAAATAATATATTATAGAGAAACCAAGTAAAATATGGTATTGATATGTAGCAAACATTTCTATCTTATTCCAATCCGTCAAGATTTTTAACACGGCAGAAAAATGATGTTAATAAACAGTTTAAGACACTGTTAAAATAATATTTTTTTCAACAATTTTTTTAAGAATATGATTTTTTATAATCGGTTGTTAAAACAACCTAACTATATTAAGTATTAACAATTGTTTAATAAACGAATTTAAGCGGCTTTAACTTTGTTTTCCTTTTATAAAACACAAGAAATATATGGATAGAGAAGAAAAAATGAGATTTTTATCGGGATAGCCTTGGGTGACTATTGTACCTGCTCAACCTCTGGAAGGATGAGCGGAATGGGATCCTTAATTCAACAAGATTGACAATTTCCATCCGAGTTTTTATATTACTTGAGGCTTGCATATTAGAATTAGTTTCCACTGAATTTTGCTGAGACGTCCCCAGGGTAAACAAGAGAATGTTACGTTTCTGTCTTTCTGTGTGATCAGTTTAATAGTCGTTACTTTCAACAGCTGCTATGGGTTGTGCTTTGTTCATAGATAATAAAGAGCACCTTAAAGCACGATCCTCGTACAGTATTTAAGCACAGAACATTTCTTGGTATTTTAAATGGGCATTTCGAACGAATAGTTTCTACTTTAAAATACATTTATATCATATTAGTTGATTTGAGACAATATGTCATCGTATAACGTATTTTATCATATTATTATATCTAAATAATGTTAGTTGTAATTTACTAATAAATATGAAATTATTGGAGCATATCTCTTGAATTTCTAAGAGTATAGTCCCACGTAAGAAATACGATATTAAATCTGAATGTACACCTAACAAATGAGAAAAATTTAAAGAAGTGGCATACGATAATTCAAATATCGAGGAACTACAATGATAAACAAAAATGAAGTTCAGGTAGGAATTACGTAAATAGGGCAAGTGAAAACGCGTGCTATTATATATTATACGGACTGTTGTCATCCCAGATTAATTAAAATATGTTAAATTAAAAATATATAAAACACTCATTCTTCCAGTTGTGTGTCATAAATATGTTATCTTACTTTAAGAGAAGAGTAAAGATTATGCGTATTTGAAAATAAAGTACTTAAGAAATTATTTGAATCAAGGTAGACGAACAGACAGGTGAATGGAAGAAACTACAAAACAAGTGAACTACATGATCTCTATGAGAAATCAGATGTATTAAGAACAGTTAAGTCTCATCATTGTGATGGAAGAATGAGGAATTAAAGAGGAGCACAGAAACGTCAGAAGAGAAATTCGGGGTAAAACATTATGTAGGCCTAGAATAAGATGATAAAACAACACTAACCATGATTTGAGGAGGTCAATTCTTCTTCTCCTGATCCCTTCTCTATAAAATACTTCACACATTATCGCCTAATTATTTATCACGCCGCTTCATCAGACTATCCGACACACATAATCTTGACACTTGATCCCATCAGCACATTGTCTTTTATATCCCTCCTCATCACACTGTATATTATTCATTATTTTTTACGGTCTCACTTACCAAAACATGGAATTCCCTTCCACCCTATGTCAGAGACTGTCAAACTACAACATCCTTCAAAAACAAACTAAAGAATTATTTAATAACAAACTAACTTATACACCTCATTGATAGTATTCTTTTAACAATTAATAAATCTAATTATTTATGATAATAATATTAAGATTAACGAATATTTTCTTTTTTTTTTGTTTTAAATATTGTATAATCATAAAATTAGTTTTCTATGTCTCATTATTGTTCTTTGTTTTTTTATATACATTAGACAGGGACAATTTAATATGTCTTGCTTGTATACATTTTTTATTATTAGTTTTAGTCTTAATTTTAACTAACATTAACTGGTTGCATTATAGATCGTAATATAATAGATAGTATCTTTTTTATCAATTTTATGTTTATTATTTAATATTAGAGTTAATTGAGATTGTTATATTCTGATGTAATACATGTTTGTCCTGGTGAGTGGAAGAGAAGGCCACATGGCCTTAACTCCACCAGGCTAAATAAATCTAATCTAATCTAATCTAATCTAAATCTATATAAACTAAGTGCATGAGGTTGTGTTTCTTCATCGCGTGTATCACTTTCTTCGGGTCTGAATGTGTGTGGTCTGGACTGAATCCTATACACGTTAGGATGTGAGCTGGTGTGGCAGATTGTGTGTTGCAATTTTTACATATTGGGAATATCTTCTGAGATTCTACTATCTTCATACGTGCCCGCTTTTTAATCTTGCTATCATAGCCTGCAATTTACGGCTGTATCAGTTCAACGCTGATCTAGGTTTTTGTTCTTTGTATTATTCATGTTTTGGTGGCTGTTTCCACATTTCATTTACCTGGTTTTTTTTTTACATTTGGAGAAAACTTCATTATACGTGAGTGTGTTCCTGGTTGTTTTTCTTAGTCCACAGCCTTCTCTAGCCATGATATGTATCTGTTCTTTCATTTCCTGCTATACCAATGTATGATGAGATCCACTGTATATGTATTCATATTGTTATGGACATATCTTGTAAATGTTTAACTATATTACAGACAGTTGATCATAAGTTCATGGTAATTCTGGAAATGTTTAATTTAACCCTGATGAAGTGGAAGAGATGACCTTACGGTCTTAACTCCATCGGGTAAAATAAAATAAATAAAAAATAAATTGAGCTTCTGCTACCAGTTGAAATCCATATTCCCGTGAGTGTGGGGTACTCCGATAACTTATGCAGGGCTGCTAGTACAGCAACAAACAACAAGATGAATTGTACAAGGGGTGATTGGAAAATGACAGTTCAGTATAGTAATAAGTGGTGATTTAGTTACTTCTTTATTATCAAAACATTTTCAATTATTTACTTTCAATTAGCAAATATGATTGATATAAGTATTTTACATGTATTAGTGTATTTTAATATTAATTGTATTGTTATTTTTTATTATCCGTGTAAAAGAAAGAAGAGGTGAGCAAAGAGGTTGTTTTGTACGGTAGTCTTCTGAAAGATTAATGTTCACGACTGTACACAACTTACGAAGTAATGGCTTCCTTTGTAAAACAAAGGAGGGAAGTATGGATATCTCTATGGTAACCGAGTTTGTGTTATGTGAGCTGCATACATATTATTACTGCTGTTACAGTCCTCTGGTTGGCAAAAATTGCAGTAAAACCTTCCTCACGAATTTTGTGCAAGGAAGGCTACAGTTGTAAACATAAAAACTCTACTAATAATGTTTGTTTATCTAATGCAGAGCTGTTGAAGGTGATACCGTTAAATACAGAGAAGATACAGTTTTCCATCATTAAAAATCTGACTGGATTTTATCTACATTTTTTTACCTCCTACGTTTTATAAATATGGTTCTTCAAGATGATTCGAATTTTAAAAATCAGTTTATTGTCTCCAGATGAATGTACTGTATACCCATACGCTAATATCTAAAGTTTATCATATCTACTGTTGATTTAAAAAAATTAAATTTCGTAATGAATATAATATCAAAAGGACATAAAATGAAATTCATTACGATGTTTTCGTATTTTACAACATCCTCTCTTTCATTCTCCATTCGTGCCACTTGTCCTGCCCAACGCAGTCTATGAGACATAACTGTTCTTATTATATCTGGTTTCCTCTAAAGAACATGTAGCTCACTGTTATGAAGTCTTCTCCTTTCGCCTGTCTGTTCACCTCTCTTTGATCCAACATTATAACTTACTAGCGTACCCGGCAGACGTTGTCCTGCCCGAACGTTCAATTCTCATGTCATGGGCGGACGATAAAAATATGTTACTTTTTTACCATAAAATACAGCAATTAGGACATAATTAGATATTATTAAATAAGTTCGCAAGAAAACCTCTTACAACCTTCTGTTGTGGCTCAAGAAGTGTGAATGATGACGTCACATAGTTATGTCGGAACATAACGATAATGCAAATGACTACGCATCTGACATAAAAAAAAAATCCTATAACCCGATCGCCGCGCCACCTACCAAGTCCAATTGTGAATCTAAACTATCCAGGGACCCACTCAAACACACAGAAAAAAATAATTCAAATCGGTCCAGTCGATATACAGGAGTTTTTAATTTCGGATTTCAAGTAAACCTCCACTTCTAAATTGTACCCTCCTTTGCAGTTAAGAACCGTCATATAACAATTATATTAGAGTGAAAACAAAAATAAATTGATGAGAGTGAGTCAAACCAGTTCTTTCTCCCCCCAGCTAGATTTAATTTCTGACCCACTGTGCACAGGCCCCCCATACTGGCCGAAATTCCATGAGAAAAATTTCTTCCCCCGTAGAGACTCGAACCAGCGTAAGTCCCGTAGTTCCGCGCCAAGATTTCTTGCCTTAACCACTCGGCTAGGGCGCGAGACTCTTGGTATCAATGAAAGACAAATATGGTTTTTGTGAGTTATCCGTAAGAGATAAACATATGCTGTCCCGGACTTTATTGTAGAGTTTTTTGAGATATTCAATTCTGTGTACATTAATTTTGTGTATTTCGTATGGTTTAGGCAGCGTAAGCCATTTAAGCGTCCAAAGAGCTATTTTTTTTACGTTTTCCACTACAAAGGGCGATTTTTAAGGGTGTAGGAGTTGAGTATCACAACTCTCTTATAGCCTATGTTCATCCCGGGAATCTCCTGAACATTTTGCAAAAAAAACCATCACAATCGGATCAACAGTATGGCCGCGCATAAAGTACGAATAAACACAAACAAACATACATACAAACAAACAAACAAACAAACATTAATTTTTATATATAAGATTATATTATCGCCTAATTATCAACAAAAAACTTGACATTCAGGATAGGACTTGGTAACCCACTGCAGTGTAGGCTGGTAATTTTGATCCAATAAATAATGTGTTAATATTCATCAACAGGAAATAACTGAGTTTAAAAATGTATCGCTTTTGAAATTGCTTTTTTTTCTCTATTTTATTGATAATAGGTTATATTAAATATATAAGTTTTTTTTTTAAATTATTAGTATGTTATATATATCGTGTATATATATGTATATAGGCCTATATATATATATATATATATATATATATATATATATTCAGCATTAGCAATCCTTATATATATATATAAGGATTGCTAATGCTGAATTTACATATATGTTATTGCTTAAATTTTAAAATAAATAAATTCTAACCACTGAGCGTTAAAATTCAAAATGTTAAAATTCGATCGCACACCCAAAAGTGCTCTTTACGCCGCTCCCCCTAGGTGCAGACACTCTCAAATTGAAAAACACTGGTCTATTAGTTACAATTCTTGCTTTTTGGATACGAGGTCCATAGTTCAAGCTCGCCCGGAGTATTGGATAAGTAAAAATACTGATGTTGACTTCCTTTGAAAGAGGGTTAAAGCCATAGGTAGGACTTATCTTATAGATTTAGATACACTGAAGAATCGTAAGCTGAAAGTCTTTGAAAAGACGTTTCTGCCCTTTCACATCCTGCTTTGTTTTTTAACCTGGGCTGTTAAGGAGCATAGTTAAACAAAATGATTTCGAGCTACGAAAGCTCGGACTTCCTATAAAAGTAAACTTAAAGTGATTCCATTATAGGCCTTAGGGACCCATAGAGTAGTAGGAGAATAAACTCCCACTTTTTCTACACAGTCGGCAAGATATATCAGCCAGGTTATCAGCCCTGCGTGACAAGCCCCAGAAAATGACTTGGTACTCATTTAAGTTAGAGGTTGATTCACTCCAGGACCATGGTGCTGCCAGAGGCATTGGGTCAGTTTGAAATCGTGACACCATCGGGACTCGAACCCTCGACCTTCCGGCTTTTAGTGTATTATCTTAACTACCTACTCGGGTATGCTCTCGGACTTGGTAAATGTAAAATGTTGCAAGATTGCTTAGTTTAAACATAAAATAAAAAAACAGAATATCTATACATAAAAAGAGATAGGGGAATATTTTGATTTGAAAGGAAATTCTGTATGCTCTGTAGTGTTTTAAGATAACCCCTAAATGTTAAAGAGATGTCTTCTTGACACAAAAGCAAGAACTTTTAATCGGAAAAGTTTCTTAGCATAGCTTAGTAATTTACTTTCATATTCTTCTATAATTTATGTGATTCTATGAAAAAATTACCATTCTATTTATGGATTGAATATATCGTAACCCCTTGTTTCCAGCTGCAAATAAAAGCATATTCGGTTGAATGCTGTCGATGCATTGCTAGTATTGTGCATTGCTAGCAAAATTTACTCGATTTAGCTACAGAACTTTGCGCCATGGAACTCGTTATTCGCCATTGTGAACCTCTAGTTCAAATCGTTTCTATATTTATATTGTTTCCTTTTATGCGGGCTGAAATTTCCCCCTTGTGAATCCTTTTTGGTTCGTATAACCACGGGAGAAAAGCACCAACGGTTAATACACACGCCGATGGAAAGTTGGGGGTTTGATGCTGGGGTGTGAGGATGAGAATTGCCTAGCTCTCTGTCTCTCTTTCTCTCTCATTCGGTGTAATAAAAGAGTGGGTGGGAAAATGAAACGTCTACGTTTGAATGATTTCTCTATTCTGAACAATTTTCAATTAAAATCGAAGACAGTATTTTTTCATGAAAAATATTGTGTGAAAATCTATTTTCTTTTTTATAATATATAGGGATATATTAAAATATTCATATAAGAAACTAAATTGATTATATTAGAAAGAGATACATATACAGTAAATATTAGCTATTTTTTATAAAAATGAATAGAATGCATGATATATTTTTTTAACTGCGCTATAATATTTCATTTCTTAATTATACGATATATATATATATATATATATATGTGTGTGTGTGTGTGTGTGTGTGTGTGCGTGTGTGTTATATTGTAGATTTTCACGGATATAAGTATGAAAATGGCAAGTGGGATCATGCTGAAACGTCGGAACCAGTGGCCAGAGGCCGACCTTGAATTCATGACGCGGAAAAACCAAGTGAACTTTCATAATCTTATATATAAAAATTAATGTTTGTTTGTTTGTTCGTACTTTATGCGCGGCCATACCGTTGATCCGATTGTAATGGAGTTTTTTGCAAAATGTTCAGGAGATTCCCGGGATGAACATAGACTATAAGAGAGTTGTGATACTCAACTCCTACACCCTTAAAAATCGCCCTTTGTACTGGAAAACGTGAAAAAAGTAGCTCTTTGGACGCTTAAATGGCTTACGCTGCCTAAACCATAAGAAATACACAAAACCTATGTACACAGAATTGAATATCTAAAAACAAATCTCTAAAAAAAAGTCCGGGACAGCATATGTTTATCTCTTACGGATAACTCACAAAAACCATTTTTGTCTTTCATTGATACCAATAGTCCCTATCTCTTACGGATAACTCACAATAATCATTTTTGTCTTTCATCGACACCAAAAGTCTCGCGCCGTAGCCGAGTGGTTAGGGCAAGAAATCTTGGCGCAGAACTACGGGACTTACGCTGGTTCGAGTCTCTACGGGGGGAAGAAATTTTTCTCATGGAATGTCGGCCAGTATGGGGCCGGTGCACAGTGGGTCAGAAATGAAATCTAGCTTAAAAAAGCTGTTTTGACTCACTCTCATCAATTTATCTTTTTTCACTCTAATATAATTGTGATATGACGGTTCTTAACTTATCTGCAAAGGAGGGTACAATTCTAATGTTCATGACTGTGTAACGTCATCATTCACACTTCTTGAGCCACAACAAAAGGCTGTAAGAGGTTTTCTTGCGACCTTATTTAATAATATCTCATTATGTCCTAATTGCTGAATTTTATGGTAAAAAGTAACATATTTTTACCGTCCGCCCATGACATGAGAATTGAACGTTCGGGCAGGACAACGTCTTCCGGGTACGCTAGTTATATATATTAGTCAAAGGATCCAAGGGTATGAATGTGCAATATAGTTCCCATTGTGAACACTTAGCCTCTGCATATCAACTCCTTTCCCTACCTGCTCGTGGTGGAACCGCTAATCCGAGTAACCCAAATCAAGGCTGTGGTATAGGATCCCTTCGGAGTCTGTCCCGACCGGGAATCGAACCCGGAACCGCTGCGTGACAAGGCAGCACGCTACCTCGAGAACACAGCGGTGGACATATGTATAAAGGTTCATCTCATCTCAATCAAAGAATCCTAAATCATCACTATCGATTTGCATTTTAATTCTAAATCCCATACCATTTTATCTGAATATAATTCTGACAAACTACTTTCAACACATTTTCTTTTATAAAACTTTTTTGTTTTTTTTATGGCCATGCATAAAATAAGGTATGGTACTTGTAAGGACAATCTTTATTATACTAGTGTAATTTAAGCCTCTGCTGACACTTCATGATCAATTATTTTCACTCACAATAAAGATACACCTCTCTCACAAGTGCCATAAATAACTATAAACTGGGAGAGATAATGCCGTAAGACATTTTCCTCTTAAAGTTTCCCGACATGTGTCTTACAAGTAAGAAAAAATCCCAAACCTCACTCAGGAATCATGTAAAAACCGGGTATCGAACCCGGGCCTGCTGCGTACGAGCAAAATCGTTACTCCGAGACAGCAGTGGTGAACTTCCTGCATTTCATATCAATGAAAAACATTTTTGCTATTTTCTTTTATCGGAGTGATCATAGCATTTATTTGACGGGCAGTAATGGTCTTAGTTCTTGTTCCAAATACCATAAATGCTTTCATATGGACCCAGTCTAGTGTTCTCCGCAGGGCAGGAAAAGTACCACAACAACGCACGGCATTATAAATGCAGCCAATATTACAAATATAATTCAAACAGCACCACAAACATTAAGCCCACAGTTAGGCATGCATATTCTGTTGCGGGTTGCCTACCTAAAGCACACAAGGGGAATCTTTATTGCACTAATGAACATAATATGCAGGTGCATATACTTTACAAATGTTACCTATTTTATTCAACCTTTTACATTGAGATTAAATTCTAAAGAGATTTAAACTTTTTTTTTTAAATTCAAGATGACTTTATCCTCGGACTGAAAAAAAAAATATATATATATATATATATATATATACACACACATATATTATTATTATTATTTTTATTTTTATTATTATTATTATTATTATTATTATTATTCATAATTTCTATGATTTTCATCCTGTTTATTTCCAAAATCACTACTCGGAGGAATTCGTATTGGATGTGCATTCACTGTCTATCCATCTCTTGGCCGGTCTTCCTCTTATTCTCCTTCTCCTCCCGTCCATTGGTCTATCTTCTTTAGCTTTTTTTTTTTGCAAGTCGGTTGTCTTCCATTCTTTCTATATGACCTTTCAAATATTTTCGTCTATATATAATAAATTTGGTTATGTCCTGAATAAGACATTTGACCCTAATTTCTGTGTTGGGTATCTTATCAAATAATGTTTTCCCCTGAATAGTTCTTAAGATCTTCATTTCACATGTGTTTGTTATTAGTTTAGTTTTTGTAGTATCAGCCCTAGTTTCTGTCCATATACGATAACTGGTCGAACTACAGTTTTGTATATGAGCATTTTGCTTTTTATTGACATATTTTTCTTGCACCAAATTAAATCTTTCATATATTCTGATATATGTGTTGATTTATCAGCTTGTTTCTTTATTTCTTTTATTAAATTTTTAGTGTTTGTTATTAATACACCTAAATAATCAAATTATGATACTTGTTCTATAATTTTTCTTTCCACTTATAATTTCCATCTTACAGGTTCTTTTGATATTGTTAAGCATTTTAAAGCTTATATATATATATATATATATATATAAATTTATCTCAACTAACAAAATTATTTATAGAATGATTGCCTTGTTAACAGATTTCAAGAAAGGTAATTCAGTACGTTTAACGAAGGTAATATAATACAGATAATACAGCACAAAATGTATTTAAGGTACAAAAATTTACAATTTAATGATAATAGTAAATATGCTCAAAATGAAAATAAATGCTGTTAAGATAATTGAAACTAAACTGTGCTATTTTATAACATATAAAATATAATTAACGAATGGAAACAATATTGTTGTTGAAAATAGATCTAGTTCTATATCTTAGTTTATATTAATTCATATTTATTATCATATTATATAAGCTTTAACATCTAATTTCTTATAGTAGATTTTATTAAACACAATGTGTACATTTAGAGTTTTCACCAGTCTTTTGTAATTTTGGTGAGAGGCTGAGTTCTTCTTTTGCATTTCATTAGGTGGAACTTGGAGCATGGCTCGTCGCAAAGCTTACATCTGCAATCCTCCTTGGGGTCGTGGTATGACGGATTCTGACATATTTTCCCGTGGAAACCATGCGCGGCGAAGCGTGTGTATAGGTGGCGAAGTTGGAAGTTCGGTCCTTTCCACACATCAGTTTCGTTTCTGTGTCCATTATTTCCATCGGTATTGCATTGGCTTTGTTTTGTCTCTCTTTGATGGCGTCTTTATATGCCTGGGTTTCTGGTAGATTGAAGCGAAGCTTGATGTCCTCAATGAAGTAGGATTCATGTGCTATTCTGTAGGCGTAGCTGTTTCTTGTGTACTTTGAGAGTGACAAGGCCCTCTTGAGATATCTGACTTTGACATTCTCCAATTTCTTGAGGTTTTTCGCTGTTAGGTGAATCCAAATTATCTGAATACCGTATGTGGCCGCTGGTGCTACCTTGAGTTGGAACAGTGCCATCGCCGTTGGCATTTCTTATCAGATCTAGTTATTTTTACTTTCTAACGATACTGTGAAATCGTAAACATGATGAAGTGAACACTTGTAATGCAATTTCAACCAGTAACTGCTGCCAACTTCAGTCAGGTTTGCCGGTACCGAGGATCTCCAGAATACTAATCTTAAACGATATCTCCAGAATCCACTTATTCGATACTTAAATATTAGACCTTATTCCGTGTCAAGTAAAGATATGTTTCAGTACTTTGCTAAAAGTTTATAAACAAGTATCAATCATAAAATGCAGGCGTAATATTGCAATTAATATACTTAGGCAAGCTACTCGCAGACAATAAATATTACAACTAAAGAGAAAAAAAATCCCTGAACCTCGAGATCTTGGGTTCAAATCCTTGTACAGGCTGAAATGTTCTCTTTAGTTTTATAAAATCCAGAGTAAACATATTATAAATTTACTAGTCCGATACTAAATCAAAAACAAAGAGAACTTCTAATAAATCAATAATAACATAGATTAAGAGGTACTAACTTCGAACTGTACCGTTTAAGTATCAAGAATATTTTACGATCATGAAGTTTATGTTTTAATGTATTATCTTTGCTTCAAAATATAGGACGAGACAAAAGTTTCGATCAGATGGTTTCTATTCTGACGCATTGATGATTCGTCGCCCAAATTACAGTTTTGAATTTCGCGGACGGCAGAAGTTTTCCCTAAAAGCCAATAGGAGTTATATTCGGGTCGTGTGCAGCCAGAAAACGATCTCTCTAGATGTGTTTTCTGGATAAATCAGTTTTGAGAACATCAACTCTAAATCAATCAATCTCTCTGACTTTCTAAGCAAGAGTATTCGAGACTGACGCCCATATGTAAGAGAATGAGAGGGTTAAACGGGCCAGTCGTGTCAAGAGTGGGACGAGCAAGCGTCAACTAAACTTGTTAACGGTAATAATGCGCCGTCCTGTGGGCCGATTTTGAGATACGTGTACCTCTTGACGGATAGATTTGTAGCTGACTGTGATTCAACTGCTAATCCTGACCTATGCGGGGGTGTAAGGTGAGAAATGAAAATACATTTTCGCAGTTTTGATATGGAGGTACCCTAGTGGGTTCGCCCGCTGGAACGGGGAATCGTAAACCACAGTGCCGACGAGCCGGAATAAGCAACGATGTTCACCGCTGTGAAACACAATTCGGGTAGTTCCCGTGAAATATGGTACCATTAATGCTAGTTTAAAATGTTTCAGTGTGTAGCACGCTGTTGCGGTTGCGCACCAGGAGGTTAGAGTGGGTGAGATGAATGCATCAATATAGGGGAGCTAAACAGCTCTGTGAAGCTCAAAGATTCTTGTCTAGCGGGAGGGAGGCGAAAAGATATTTTTAAGACATTTATTTTGTATAATTTTAATTTTGCGCTTATGTTCTGCTATGTGAATGCTCCAAGCTTCATAACCATTTAACACAATGCTGCGGATCATAGCCACGTATAACGTGTTTTATCTGAGGAATGGATATAGTATGGATATGGCCACATTTGCCCGATTTATGAGGTGCTGAACATGAATGTTGAAGGTAAATCTTTTATCTAAAACGAGACCAAAATGTTTGACTGGTGGCTCATTGAGAAGTGTTTTGAGTTTCAAGAGTAACGGAAAATTGTAGAGTAGTAGAATCGCGGGTAAAGAGGATGAGTTGCGTTTTTGGAACATTAACTTTAATGTTCCAAGTGTTAAACTAGGTAAGAATTTGGGTTGGGGCCTGTTGGAAAGTATTCACTCGTTGAGGAAAAATTTGAATTCTCTAGTTAGTTCCTTACTCAGTTTAATAGCACGATTGATAGAAAAATAGAAAAAAACCAATATGTTGTACTACATAAAACGAAGTAATTACTTCAGTGAATTTTTCATTAAACGAATTCAATTTGCGCTGCGGTTAGAATAGTCGGAATTATTAAATCCAGCATAAACATCTTACTTGCTTCTAATATTCCCTAAATACTTATTGATATCATAGTTTACTATTTATAAGCTTAATAATTTATAGATGTTTGTGTCATTTGATTTTATTGTAGATTATCTGAAATGGATATTCCCTTTTTTTCACATTATAAATTATTTAAATTAAATTATTAAACATTTAAAACTTTTAAGAAAGAAATGATGAGGAAATAATGAACCTTCAGTTTAATAAATGGATTATAAATGTTACTTTGGTGCAACATGTAACACATATTTCAGCAATTGAATCCACTACCAAGCATTAAGACTTTGTTGTCCCCAGACGATATTCAGCAGACGACACCCAACTCCAGAAAAAAAATTAAATTACAACGAAACCTCGGACATCCTGAATACATAAAGAAAGCATCTGGGAGTTACGCGTGTATAGTAATTCAATTTACCCAATTAAAATCATCCTCATGGGCTAGTGATCAGCGTTTCTGACTACTGTTCATGAGGTCACGGGTTCGAATTCTAGTCAAACCATAGGAATTTTTCCTGGGGTTTTCCATTTCTGGAATTTAGGTTAAGAACTCTCCTGGCGCTTCATTATCATTTATCACGCATCATATCATCGGGGAAACGTACCTCCGCCTTCCAGGCGCCCCAACTTCAGAAGTGGGTTAAAATTATGCCAATGCCAGGAAAGAACAGAAGAAATGTCGAAATAACAATCTGGGGCAGTGAATAAAAACATTTTGAATAATTTTACATTATTTTGTTCGATTGGTGGATGTAATATCGAAAATCGGGGCATGTGTCATTCGCTCTCTTACACTCCAATATTAAGAAGGAAAATTTGAAATTAGGTGAAGGATAGACAGAGAAGAAGTTAATTCTCGACACATTCTCATTAAACAAGAGAAAGACCACGATTGGTCTATTACATTTATATAAATAAGCTTGCAGAGACAACCTGAGAGTTGGAATGAAGCTCGTCAGCATCGTCATTACTGTAATTAAAAACTTAATCAATATATACTTATTAAAAAAGTTATGTAATAACCAAATACTTGGTGTCCGCTATTACACAGTTGTTAACATCATGCATAATCAATAATATACGGTTCAGGAGATACAGATAAGCGTATTAAAAATGTAAACTCACGCTGAGAGCTGGAACGACGGATGATATTCTCGAGGAACGTGTTTTGTGGAGCAACAAGTCCTCGACGTCCTCCCGGCATGGTGTTACTCGTTGTATTGTTACGTGAATATGTTAACCAGCATCACAGTCATAACGTTGTCCGCATAACAACATGTTGACTGTGCGCGTCTCACTACACTAGCCGCCACTAGACCATTCCATGATACCGGAGTACCCTTACGAAAATCTGCAACAAAAACATGTGTTCTTTTATTACACAAATCACAATTGCATGCCACAATAATTTAATTACTAAACATAATATCCAACACCAATTTTTTACATAAATTTTATTTAGAGACGTTTGACATATTTTATCAAATTGCGTTAAGTTTTTTATACGTATCAGTAGACTGCACATGTCTATTGGCTCTGTATTACATGTGATCTGTGCGAATGGAACTGTTATTAAATTTAAATGAATTATACTGATCAACATTATTTTTGTTTCATGAGTTGTACTTAATGCAATTTTTATCGTGTTTTCAAATATGTATTCGGAATTTCTCCATCACCCACAGTTTTTTATTGCAATTTCAATTAATGGATTTAAATAATTATTTTTAATAAACGTTTTTTCGTCCATTTGTCTATTGTAAAATAAAACTGGGAACACTTTCATCAGGAGATTTCAGCCATGGAAAAGAGATATCAAGTCAAATGGAATCCTAATACGCTGGCCGATTATTGTTGGACCATCAATTGGGATGCTCCACAGGCGAAATATAGTAGAAAATCGTCATTTCTTACTTTCTAGGCGAGTCTGAATGTTCGGATATTGTGTAGTTACGAATGTAGAAAATATTAAAGTGTTTGAAATTATAAATTTCTGTCTCTCGGAAACCTTGTGTGATGGAGAAAAACCGATATCATATTTGAATTCAGGAGAAAAATACTATCAGAATCACATATTTGTCTTTCTGAGACAAAAAAAAAGTTTATTTTTTGTTGCTCAGTGTTATTACATAATTCTTTACTCAGGAGTACAGTCAGTTAATTGCCTCAATGTTAAGAAGTAAAGGCTAGTTTTGTTTTCTTATAGATCTCAGAAGTTCACCAATGTATTTATTCTGTTTTATTTATTTATTCCTTGCTAAATCCATAATTACCCCAAACACTTAAAAACTTAAATATCTGTACTTTAAAATTGAAAAATGATTTAACTTACCACACTATACGTTTAATGTATAGTAAAAGATCATTCTGACAAAAAAAAGGTTTTAATAAGGAAATTCAAATCCAGAACTTTCCTTGATGACTGAAAAAGAAACAAAAACATGAGAAAAGTCGCCGCCAGATTCAACGTCACAGGAATTTGAGCCAGAGACTTACCAAATATGAATCTCAAATCAAAATGGCTGAGCTAAATAGTTGAGTTCCCGAGACTGGAAACATGAAATAAAGAGTATAAAGGCAAAAATTGGCATGCTTTAAGTTTGATAGGTTTAATCCTTAATACAGTATATTGTTTAAAAAAATAAATTGTATGTGAGGTTGCATTCGAATTGCATCTCATTGCCACATTTATCTACAACTGCAGGGATGTAAACTACGTATATTACAGGCAACAATACGTTTCCGAAAGCGTTAAATAAAATTATAATTATTTTGAAAAAGGGTCTGAATATGTAAATGGAAACTACGGTGTGTGCATACTAATTTTTCATTAAGTGGAAATCATAGGACAATCGCGAATATAACATTCATTGTCTTTATTGTCCTGTTTCAGGTTGTGAAAATTAACTACCGGTAAATGTTAAAACTAAATAGTTGGGTGCTCGAGATCGAAACATGAACAGTATAAAGGCAAAAATTAGTATGTTTTTAATTTTATAGGTTTAACCCTTAATATAGTATAATGTTTAAAGAACTAAGATTGTATATGAGCTTGCATTCGCATTATAAGTCATTGCTCTGTTTAGCTACAATTGCAGCGATCTAATCTTCATTACAGGCCACAATATTTATCTGAAAGAGTTATATAAAATTACAATTCTTTTGAAAATGGGTGTGAATATGTAAATGGAAACTACGTTATGTACATACTAATTTTTTATCAAATGGGAATCACAGCACAGTCGTGAATATAACATCAATTGTCTTTATTGTCCTGTTTCACTTTGTGAAAATTAACTGAAACGAGTTCGTGAACAGCACTAGAACATTAAATGAAATGAAGTGATTAGCCTAAAATGTCCTATTAAGGGCAAAGCCTTCATGTCTTACGTGGTAAGCAACTCCATATAAAAGAGATGCTTGGTTTTGTTCATTTGGTTCACTTTCTGTACTGTTTTGTTTAGTCCACTTAATTACTTCTAACATTGTGTTCACTTGTCTTTTTAAGCCTTTCCAGTGTTTCTTATTTCTCACCCTATTTATCAATGGTTTCTTACACATTATTATTTGAACATATCAGCACACTTTTGTCTTGGTCTTCAGCGGTATATATTGATAATGTGAGGGTACCACACTGTCATCGTTTTATAAGGTGTCTTCCGCTTCTATTTAGGATTCATGGCTTGCGAAAATGGGTCGTTAATTGCCGACATATTTTGAAGTATGTAATTTGTAAATCTCTGTGATGTGATTCCAATCTGCTGGAATCACAAAATTCTTTAACTATTGTCTGTAGTTCCCTGAGTAATTTAGTCAGTTGTATTTCATTAACAAACCCGCCGAATTTTGTCCCAAGTAATGTGAATAAGGGTGAGGGGGAGGAGTACTAACCTCGTTAAAAAACCAGAGTTCAGTACGCTAGGCTGATAGTACCCTGTGAGAGCACCTGCCTATGATTACAGGTACTACTGCCTTTTAGTTTGATGTTGGTACGAGGGCGGATCGGAAAGTAACGCACAATAATTTTTTTTTTAAAGTTTAATAGTAAAAAAAAGGAAAAAAGTCACAAATGAACTTACATCTTTTACCTACTTTTCGACATAGTCACCAACTTTCTCAACACATTTTTCCCATCGTGTTACCAGTTTCAATATGCCCTGTTCGTAGAAGTCCGTTTGGTTGGAGTGTAGCCATCTGCGCACTGCTGATTTCACTTCCACATCTGTCTCAAAGCGTTTGCCGGCCAGGAATTTCTTCATGGGACCAAACAGATGAAAGTACATCAAAGGCTAGAGGAAGACACTTTGATCAAAAATCACCCGATCATTCAGGTTAGAGGTAGATATGTCGGCCAGCTCCTCACTCATCGTAAAAAACATAAAATGCTAAAATCCAAATCTTAAGCCTCAGAAACAATGGATTTAAGGAAAACGAACATTAAGGGAAATATGTAAATGTTTGTTGCAAACTTATAGTCTATAATTTCGTAGTCATTTATGTATTTTTTAATTCATTTTAATTATTAAGATTGGTTGGAGAAAACCCTCAATGATGAGGAAAATTCTCAAAAAATGAATGATGTATTTCATTAACATCTCTCAGGTTAATATCATCGAAATCTAAATTTGGCCGGTGAAATCGTCGAAATATGTTACTCAAAGGTCGCTTTTTTGAGGCTTCAGGTTATTTTATGGGCTGTAAATCTAGACACGAGACCTACGGCTTTCGAAAGTGACCGTACGCACGATGTATAGGCCCTAACAAGCATCGACCCCTATTAATTGAGATAAGTTAATATATCATTCTCCTCTTTTTAATTTGAACACGTTCTAAAAATAGCTCCAGCCAACATTAATAATGATAATAATTACAGATATAAAATGCGAAAGATTAGTCTCGTTATCGAGTAAAACAAAATAGTACGCATTAAAACGTACCTCGAGATGAAATCATACTTTTCTTTCTCGTGATGAAAGTTATACAATATAAATTCCTCTATCTGCTTAATTTGTTATATTCCCAATATAATGTAAAAGCATAATTTAAAAATAATATAAATGTCATCATCATCATAGTACATTCACGAATTTAGGTCATTTGTTGACCTGTTTCGGCTTCAAGAGAAACACCATCCAGAAGTCTTTTGAATGGACGTCCTGGTCTTCTTCTTCCTGCAGGTTGATATCTTAACATTAGTTTGGGTATTCTGTGATCTTCCATTCGATGAACATGTTCTATCTATCTTGACTTATAATCAGAAATTTTGTTTTCTAAAGATTCCATGTGTAATTCTTCTAAGATGTCTTCATTTTTTTTGTGATCTAGTAGTGTGTATCCTGCAGTCCTCCGAAGATATCTCATTTCAGCAGATCTAAGTCTCTGTATATCCTTCTGTTTCAAAGTCCATACTTCGCTACCATACAAAAGAGTTGGAAGAGCCAGTGTTTTATACACTTTCAGTCTTGAATGCTTTTGGACTAACTGTGGCTTGAAGATAGAATTTATTAACCCTAAAATTCTTAAAAACTAGTCATAATTGTTAAATTAACACATAGCTTAACTTTAGTGCTTAGGAACATGCAGTACAGAAATACATGCAGCAATAAATATTACAGAAAATAAATGTATATCGCTTAAACTCCAAAATAACTTTCCAAATGACGATGACGTAAAAAATGAGTTTCTTATTTTAGTCTTTCAGACACTTGAACATTTTCTGCAGGTTACATTTATGTGCATTCGTAGTATGCAAATAAAACTGATATTAAATGTTAACATTCCTCTATTTGTATTAATTGGATTAACTAATAATGTAATTGTGGCTATAAAATATATAATTAAAGGTGAAATAGATCGGCAATAGTGGAGGAATACTAAAATCTAACACATATTATATTAAAGAACACTAAGTAACAGGTATTGGAAATTTTTATCAATAAAACTAAATATATGGTTAAATGTAGAAATAGATAATTATATGGATTTGGACACTAACAAATGAGGAAAAATTTGAAGAAGGGGCTGAATTCACACATCTAGGAATAATAATTACAGATTTCCTGCACTATAACCGAGTGGTCTAATGCAATCATGCCTTGGCGAAATGCTACGGGATATAAGTCCCCATGAAATTGTCTCATGGATTTTCTGTCGGTATGGAATCTGTTCCCACGCAACATGGCGATGAATTTAGGTAATTACAATAAGTAATTAACTTTTTTTCGAATGAAAGGAAACAGAACTATTTTCATTTACATTCAATTGTTTACTCTATCAACTAAATTAATACTACTTTAATTTATCCTAACACACATATTGTTATTAATGTCCAATATAGTCCCAATCCCACGAGCCTGTTTGGCCGTACATCCATATTCCTGTTCCACGAATAAAGAGGAAAAAATATGAATATATAAACAAATACATACATGGCTATAGTATTTATAAACCTACACTCATACATAAAAAGTATAAAACACACTATCCATTCATACACACACATACCATACCCTTCCCCACCCGCACACAGTAAATTCACTAGAAGAGCATTTAACTAACACAACTTGTTATATGATATGAGAGAAGATCGGAAACAAATACTAATTGATGTTCTCATTATTAATAATACACATTTCTTTATTGATCTCCAATGTTGCTATCCATGAATTTCATTTCTGTGTCCAAAAATCTGCAAATTTTCATTTCACGTTCAACCTCTCCTAATGCCGTGTACAATTAATAGAGGCTCCAGGTTGAGAAAACCAGCTATTACAGCTGGGAGAGACTTGACATGTTGAACACATGTCATCCCTATACGAGCTAGATTATCATACACCTCTGTAAATGGCACATGTAGATGTGAGACCAGGAGCCGGCTGGTAGGCCAAGGGTTTCTATGCCGTCGTGTCATGGAGTTAATAATTACAGACAGAGATAAGATGCTGAAATAAATTAACATTGATTTAAATTTGGAAACGCGTGCTACTGTGCAAAATAGGATCTCCTGTCATACTAACTTACGAAAAAAACTAAAAAGTGTATAAAATGTGCTTATTCTAGTTATATTCTGTTAATGCGAAACACGGACTCTTTACTTCAGAGAGAAGAAAATTATACGAATATTTGAGAATAAAGTTCTTACAAGGGAAGTACTTATGTTGGACCAGTTGGATTGTAACAAAAATTGGAAGATATGTTAATTGATTGACATTAAATATGATGGCATCAGTCATTTTGCTGTAAAATTAATAAAACTCGTATTATTTGTCATTAAATTTCAATCGCATCATTGACCGGTTCGTAACGGCACGATTGCTCATTGCAGCTGGTTTCAAGAACAAGTGCAGCTAGCGGGGCGACGAACGTAAATATTAGTTTCCCTCCTTGTTAACATCAATAACTATTTTTGATTACTTTATAGCAGAGCACTGTATACTTTTTGTTACTTGAAATTCAGAATCGGTTATAATTTCATGTACCTGAGTAACAAAAACAAACTTATACCGTAACATCAATGGTGATAATGAGGGTCTTCGATAAAATGGTTGTAACAAAGTTTTTGCGAACACCATGAGCGCCGTAGCCGAGTGGTTAAGGCAGGAATCCTTGGCGCAGAGCTACGGGACTTACGCTGGTTCGAGTCTCCATGGGGGAAGAAATTTTCTCATGGTATTTCGGCCAGTATGGGACCGGAGCCCACCCAGCATGACCACATGTCACCCCTACACTAGCTGATTACCATCTACCTCTGTGATTGACACATGTGGATGAGGCCAGTAGCCGGCTGGTAGGCTAAGGGCGTTGTAGGCCTGTCGCGCCAGGAGTTTTATGAGCATCTTATCATGGCAATCCTGGAGCAGTTATATGTCGCACATTCACTACAACCAACGTCAAATGTATTTTCAATTACATTTGTGAAGCGCGTTACACTTTGGTCCACGTTATAGCCACACTTTTTCCAAACGCATATCTTTGTAAATTTCTGCTGACAGTTGATTATATACAAGGGAATGCAGTTATATAATAAATAATCTATCAGACAATTTCATGTCCCCATCTGATTTTAGACGCGCATATTCTTCATGTCGTCGCACATAATTATATCTTATACTGACGGAAAAAATAAACATCAAGTGGTTGTATGTATTTGGTGGCTCCTGCAGGAATAATTTTCAGCCTTCATTTGTATCGGGTACGCAGTCCTTACACCCTTAAAAGTGAATCAACTTCAATGTTTTCACTAAACTCATGTTTCAAGAATGTTTTCAAATGTTCTTTTGTAATTTTTCCACTGGCATTACAGTCGACATACACATTTGGAGGTGTATTCTGTTCTATCTTCTTCTGAACTTTGTTTCCAGTAGGTTCTTGAAAACAGATATATAACATCTTCCCAAGTTGCCCACACATTGAAATGAGAACATCTATCGTGTAAGAATGTGTAGTTCCAAGTAGGTTTTGAACTATAGCTACAGTGAGCTTTTCGTCTTTGGCTGCCAGTGTTCTGTTTCCGGTCATTTTATAATTAAATTGACTTTGGTCACAGTTCCACACATTCTATGTTAGTATGCAGTTTTCTTGAATGGTCTGATTTACGTCTCTTACAAACTTATTTGCATTTTCAATAGTTTAATTTCGTTTTCAATACCCTTGACAGTGATATATTTGGTAATTTTTCTTAAGAAATATTGTTTTGTTTTTGAAATTTGAAATTAATGTCTTTGAAGCTTTAAATTCATTCAAACCCAATTCCTTCGCTCGAAAAAGAGCCCATGTATGTAAATGCCAATAGTGCACTGTCAATCCCCGATCTAGAAACTTATTAAGGATGTAGTCTTTAATTAGGGCAATTTTATGGGGGTCCCTGTTTTTGAATTGTGAAGCTAGATAAGATGTTACTTACTTACTCACTGGCACTATCGAACCCGTAGGTTCATGGCCGCGGGGACATAAGCACTCCATACATCCCTATCCTGAGCTAATCCTCTCCAATCATTCCCTGTATAATCTACTTCCCTCAAATCATAGTTAATGTTATTCTCCCACCTCATTCTTGGTCTACCAACTGGGCGTTTTCCCTCTGGCTTTCCTACTAGAAGCTTCCATGCAAGACTTTCATTTCCCATACGTGCAACATGCCCTGCCCATCGCAGTCTACGAAACTTAACTGTTCTTATTATATCTGGCTTCCTATAAAGACCATGTAGTTCATTGTTATGTAGTCTTCTCCATTCACCTGTCTGTTCATCTCTCTTTGGTCCAAAAATTTTCCTAAGTACTTTATTCTCAAATACCTGTAGCATTGCTGCCGATAGGGTTACCCATTCCGGACTGGTCGAAGGTGATAAGCCAGACGAAAAAAGTACCTTGGTCGAAAGAGTGACGATCTTTCACCGTAAAAATACAACTGTCAAGATATGCGGACATGGGTTCAACTGGGGTAAAATTATCCGGAGATAAGATGTTATATTTTCTATATAATTCAAAACTGTTCTTATATTTCGGTTAATAATTAATGATGGCCTTTTTGTTTATTATTTGTGAATAGGACTTCGGGCCAGATTTCCCTGACATCCTATATTCATAAATGTTCTCCAAAGTTTCTTCAGAATAGGCACACAGTACGTTAGGAAGTTTTGGTTTTTTAACAGGAGACGGCTTAAAGCTACTGAACTCTCACGTTCCTCACTGAGTTCGTTGGCAATTTCAAAGTCTTCAGAACCTCCGGAATTTATGAGCTTCTGACTGCAAGTGGCATAGTCTTCAAAATCTAAAGTATTTTCACTAACGTCCTCTAACCCTATCCAATAATTTTATCTATAATTTTTGCTCCCAGAAAATACGCATACTGGTCGTCCTCCAATTCAGGTTCTTCGTGTTTTTTTTTTTTTAATTTTTCCAGGGCTATAGATTCTAACGTAGTTAAAACGTAAAATGAATTTATTATGACCATTTTATTCTTTTGATGATACATTTCACGGACTCACAAAACTATTACCTGTAAATGTATACATTTGTGTGAAAATATACTGTTATTTCCTTAAAAAAGTATTATATTACACCATAAATATGCTAATCAGTAAATAATAAAACAAATATTATATTGTACTTACAATGTCTTGAGTTATTTATGTTTAAATAGAAACAATTCGTATATACTGTACGAATACTCGGCTACGGGAGTGGAAAAAAACATTCAGATTCCGGTGCGCTGCTCTTCAAGTAACCGTGCTGCTCCGTTGCAATATTTATTTCGTTAGTTTATCTTTCTCTCCCTGCCCCTTATTGTTCTTCCCTCGTTCATCACACTATCATTTTCTATTTTTATTCGTTTATTTTATTTTTTCCAAATGTTTTACTTATTTATTTTGTCATGTACCGATGTTAAGCCTTTATTTCTTTTTTTTTATTGTTCCTTATTCCGTATTAAATATTATGCATAATATTGAATTTGCAATTGAATTACTAATATCACGGTGTTCAGTATCCTTCATTCAACATATACTCCAATTTTTGTTACAATCCAACTGGTCCAACATAAGTACTTCCCTTGTTAGGAAAATGTTTGGACCAAATAAAGACAAATTGGTAGATGATTGGAGAAAACTTCAAAACAGTGAGATGCATGATAATTTAGGAAATCAACTGAAATAAGAACAATTAATTCTCCTAGACTGTGATAGTCATGACATGTGAAAAACTAAATAGAAAGCGCTCAATAGGTAGGCCAAGAATAAAGTTAGAGAACAACATTGACCATGATTTGATGGTTGTGAATTATACAGGAAATTATTGCAAAATATTAGCGCAGGATAGGGATGTATGGAGAGCTTTATGTCCGTGTGACAATGAGCCTCCGGATTCTATAGGATCAGTGAAATAGGCCTAATTACAGATCATGGCTGTAACATTCCAACAAGCCAAAATTTGCTTAACAACTGAGGGAAATTTAAAAATTCCCAAACAGATTCAAAACATTTGAAAAGGAATTGTGAAATTTGAAATCTGCCTAATTTTATCCTTCATTTTATATGAATGTATTTCTGTACACATGATATTTTGATACATCCATTCAACAATTTGGTCTTTAAAAATGAAATTATTCTTAATTGAAAATACAAAAGCTGTATGGAGTTAACTACATGCATTACACAAATTACACTATTGTAATCGATACAAATGCAATTAGAATCGATACTGTAATTGAACCAGTAGTACAATTACAATTAACTCGCTTATATTTACAAAGCGGGTCAGAATTGGAAATAAAATCAAGCAAACAGAGAATTCACGTAATCTATATGATGTAATAATAATATTATTAATAATAATAACAATAATGTAACTCTCTACTCGTATTCGGGGTAATTCCAGATCGAGAGATGAGATGATGTCTCTATTTATTAAATGTCTGTGACATACATGGATGTCGGCTGACAATGTCTGATGCACCACAAAGGAGCAGATGAAATTAAATGAAACTAAATGGAGATGGGGAAGTTTTTTTTTTTTTTTGCTGGAGAAAAAGGAATATCCCTAAGAAAATTGACACAGTTCTGATTCGTCCTCTAATAATTCTACATGATGTTACCTAAACAGACGACAGGTGAGTGGAGAAGACTACATAACAATGAACTACATGATCTTTATAGGAAGCCAGATATAATAAGAACAGTTAATTCTCGTAGACTGCGATGGGCAGGACATGTTGCACGTATGGGAATGAAAGACTTGCATGGAAGTTTCTTGTAGGAAAGCCAAAGGGAAAACGCCCAGTTGGTAGACCAAGAATGAGGTGAGAGAATAACATTAACTATGATTTGAAGGAAGTAGATTATACAAGGAATGATTGGAAAGCATTAGCTCAGGATAGGGATGTTTGGAGAGCTTATGTCCGCGCGGCCATGAACCTACGGGTTCGATAGTGGCAGTGAGAAAGTACACACAACCATTAATAAGTGAAGTTCTCAGCACGTGTATGCTAGTGGTCATGTTCTTTGTCTCTAGTTCCGAGAAAAGCGGGTTCAAACTCGGTCGTGGTCGATGTATTACTAGGATGGAAAAATCCAAGGAACTAGTACTCCGGGAGGAACTTGAAGCCGTGGGTCCCGAGTCTCAACATTTTCATGCTCGTAAAAGAACCGGAAGCCTGAATAAAAAGACCTTTGTGCAAAATTTAACCTACATTCATCTATCCAAGTAATACCTTAGTTGCAAACTATGTGTCTGATAAAAGCGATATGCTAATCACATGTCACTCATTGACATATGTAGGTAAATAAATGTAACTAAATTAGCTTGTTAACAAACTCCCTCTAGTGAGCACTCATGTCCCCACGTGGGACCTTTGGGGTATATATACCACACGTATATGCTACGTCGGATAGGCTGAAAGGTAAGACACCTCTTCTCACTTGTCAGTTGTTTTATTTCATTGGGAGTGCGCCTTAGCGGGTAGAAGGGGGGATTCTTTTCAGACCTAGTGAGCAAGTTTTAACAGGCCTGATTTTGTACCATGGAGCTCACAAATAAAAATAATAATATAACTTGTAATAAATAATATAAAACGTAAATAATAGTAATAGCAATTACTAAACTAAAAGATCTGATAAATATTTGGCAGATCCTAAATGATACATAACTAGCTTTTAATGAAAGTATTAATTTTGGTTTTAGACAGTATAATCATGTATTTAACAATTAAATTCTCAGAAATACAATTTCATATTTTGTTTTGTTGAAGACATTAAAAAATTAACTGTAAATTTGGACGGCGTTATGTATCAACCGACTATACACCATTATGAAATTTTCGAAAAAATCGTTTAAAGTTTAAGTCAATCTTCACTACTTATTTATTGTAGTAGCGCCAAACAATACTGGATATTGCAAGTTTTTTACTTGCTTGATGGTTACTCTAAGAGTAGTAACATTTTGGTGCTTAGCTGCATAATGCAAAATACATTACCATTTATGAAGATCTGGTTTCATATAAGTTTGTTGCAAAACATAGAATCTCTGATAGGACTGAAGGCGTTTACGTTTTTCTTTAATAATAATTAATAAGGCTATAATTAAAGATTTGATGCTAAAATTGTCCGTACACTTACTTCATGAGCCACTGCAACAGATGGCACCAAAACATTATTTTTTAACTGGTGCTTATTTGGTTGATGTATAACATCGTCCAATTAATACTTATAATTATATTATTAATTTATTAGTTTAATGTATGATTTTGGCAGCTCCAGTGATCAAGCGGTTAGACGCTCGTCCCTCATCGCTGGGAACACGAGATCCCATATTTTTACACGCTTTATATTAGCTTGGCCTGTATCTACCTATCTATGTAACGGAATCTTTCAACGCGATTTTCACCCACTTAAAATCATAGGATCGACTTGAAACTTTGTATACGTGTAGAGGACCCGTGACAATACAATAATTTTATATTTTGTTTCTAAAATCCTGGCCAGAATCATCCGAAAATAAAAAAAAAATGAAAACTGGTATAATAGGTTGCGGACTTGTCGACTTCTTAGTCAATTGTTGTAAGTGCTCAGTTGGTAAAGCAGTGAACTCTTAGTGGTATATAATTTCAGTAAACCATACGTCGCTGGTTCAAATCCGGCTGGGAGGGTTTTTTTATAGAAGAGTATTACTTTTAGCTCATACTACAATAGTATCGAATTTAAAGATATTTACATTTTTATCTTATTCTGTAAAATATTAAAACTAAAAAATAAATAATAGTTTTAAAAAACTAAAAGAACACGCTTTATTAGAAAACTAAAAAAGGAAAAATAATTTTAATTTCCAATACGCTTGGGATAAAATAAAGTGGTCGTTAAAAAATCATCTCCAACACATATAGAATAAAATTAGAGTTATCAACAAAAAGAAAATAATTTTACCATCAAAAGCGTGGGGTGATTTTTATGATTTTTACATTTTCTTCTTAGAGAGCTTACTTTTACCAATATCTGTTTATTATCAAATATATTAATTGATATAGAGCACCCCACGCTTTTGATGGTAAAATTATTTTCTTTTTGTTGATAACTCTAATTTTATTCTATATGTGTTGGAGATGATTTTTTAACGACCACTTTATTTTATCCCAAGCGTATTGGAAATTAAAATTATTTTTCCTTTTTTAGTTTTCTAATAAAGCGTGTTCTTTTAGTTTTTTAAAACTATTATTTATTACACGCTTTATATTAGCTTGACCTGTACCTATCTATGTAACTGAATCTTTTAA
The DNA here is from genome assembly GCA_030220185.1 of Diploptera punctata. Classification (NCBI taxonomy): domain Eukaryota; kingdom Metazoa; phylum Arthropoda; class Insecta; order Blattodea; family Blaberidae; genus Diploptera; species Diploptera punctata. Next base: position 72,797 of record JASPKZ010007933.1, on the reverse strand, counting down.
CGCGATTTTCACCCACTTAAAATCATTCGATCGTCTTGAAACTTTGTATACTTAAAAAAGACCCGTGACAATACAATAATTTCATATTTTGTTTCTAAAATCATGGCCAAAATTATCAGAAAATCAAAAAAGGTGTTTTTGTATCTATGTAACGGAATTTTTGAACACGATTTTCACCCATTTAGAAATATTGGATCGACTTGAAACTTTGTATACGTGTAAAGGACCCGTGACAATACAATAATTTCATATTTATTTTCTAAAACCCTGGCCAGAATCATCAGAAAATCAAAAAGTGCCTTTGTATCTATGTAACGGAATTTTTGAACACGATTTTCACACACTTAGAAACGTTGGATCGACTTGAAACTTTGTATACTTGTAAAGGACCCGCGACAATACAATAATTTCATATTTTGTTTCTAAAATCCTGGCCAGAATCATCAGAAAATCAAAAAAATGAAAACTGGTATAATAGGTTGCGGACTTGTCGACTTTTTAGTCAATCGTTGTAATAGCTCAGTAGTATACTCTAGTAGGGTATATATTTTCAGTAATCCATAGGTCGCTAGTTCAAATCCGGCTGGGAGTTTTTTTTAGAAGAGTATTACTTTTAGCACATACTACAATAGTATCGAATTTAAAGATATTTACATTTTATCTTATTCTGTAAAATGTTAAAACTAAAAAAAATGTAAAATAAATAATAGTTTTAAAAACTAAAACAACACGTTTTATTAGAAAACCGAACTAAAAAAATGAAAAATAATTTTAATTTCCAACACGCTTGGAATAAATAATTTTACCATCAAAAGCGTGGGGTGCTTTTTATGATTTTTACATTTTCTTCTTAGACACTTTACTTTTACCAATATCTGTTTATTATCAAATATATTAATTTATAAAGAGCACCCCACGCTTTTGATGGTAAAATTATTTATCCCAAGCGTGTTGGAAATAAAATTATTTTTCATTTTTTTAGTTCGGTTTTCTAATAAAACGTGTTGTTTTAGTTTTTTAAAACTATTATTTGTTCGTTAGTAATTAGTTGCTTTAAACATACATATAGTTTATATTAAGTAATGCCACGAGTAATTTCCAATTTATCTAGAGAATTTGGAAATCGAGTGGCATTTGTTAGGACTATTTAACGAATAAAATTAAGCTGTTTACTCACAAGTCATTATTTAAATATAGTTATTTTAAAATATTTATATATTTAATGTAAACGGCGATGTTTGAAAACAAATGAGAAACGTTTGTTATGTTTCATTTTTTCATCTACTGCAACCAGCTCATATTATTTATTGCCAAATAGGATCCCAATATTGCAAGAATGCACCCTAGTGGAGAAAAAATGAAACACGTCAAACTGTATATTATAACCAACATTATACTTACTTACTCACTGGCACTATCGAACCCGTAGGTTCATGGCCGCAATGACATGAGCTCTCCAAACATCCCTATCCTGAGCTAATGCTTTCCAATCATTCCCTGTATAATCTACTTCCCTCAAATCATAGTTAATGTTATTCTCCCACCCCATTCTTGGTCTACCAACTGGGGGTTTTCCCTCTGGCTTTCCTACAAGAAGCTTCCATGCAAGTCTTTCATTCCCCATACGTGCAACATGTCCTGCCCATCGCAGTCTACGGTCTTAACTGTTCTTATTATAACTGGATTCTTATAAAGACCACGTAGTTCATTGTTATATAGTCTTCTCCATTCGCCTGTCTGTTCATCTCTCTTTGGTCCAAAAATGTTTCTAAGTACTTTATTCTCAAACACTTGTAATCTCCTTATTATAGCTTATCAATTATTTTCTGACGTCCTATGATGTAAATATGTCAATCATATTTTTCTGGAACGTTAATACTGGGAAATAATACATTTAAGAAAGTGCAAACAGTGGTTTCGTTTTATTGTGGTATAATCAATTCCTACAATTTCTTTTCTATTATATCCCGCAAGCGATACTTGCTTATATTCGTGCACTGTATATACAATCTGGGAACCACATTTATTCTAGGATAATCTTAACATGTAAATTGCTATATTCAACGTATTTCTTAGAGAGTCAGTCACTGCAAAATAATGTTAAAAAGGAAGAGCTTTCTTTAATATGATAAACTTAAGTTGATAAATTCGACGTGAAACACGACTGTGATTGGTTGGAAAACAAAATTCATTGAAGTGTGATTGGTCATTGATTCCCATTTGGGGCATGAGTTAAATAGTCAATATTAATTAAAGTCTCGGCCACTCCAAGTGCGTTTCGTGGTGGACGAAACGGAGCTTGGGTAGGTTTTTTACAAATTTCATTCCACTATTACTCCGTACTCATCTCAACTCATCAAGTTTGTTCATCTGTCCCTGTAACGGTGCGTCAGGCTGGTCGGCCGGCAACCTTGTTGTTTACAGAACTCTACAAATAAAGGGACTTCATCTCATCTCACTGAGTTGGACACGAATTTAGGATATTTATTTACAATGTAGAATTTTATATAGTTTACTATTTGGCTACGTCTAATCATGTTTTTATTTTTTTTATTATTATTTCTTGTATTCGTGTTCCAGTTTCTATGTTTGTATTATTTATTATTAAAGAATGCAGACCTACATTTATTGATCTCTGAAATGACCATGAATACGAGTTTCTAATCCAACAAAAGATAAATAATATCCAGGTTAATTACACTGAGCAACAAAAAATAAACTTTTTTTTTGTCTCTGAAAGAAAAATATATGCTTCTGATAGTATGTTTTCTCCTGAATTCAAATATGATATCGGTTTTTCTCCATCACGCGAGAGACAGGCATTTATAATTTCAAACACTTTAATATTTTATACATTCGTAACTACACAATATTCAAACAGTCGGACTCACCTAGAAAGTAAGAAATGGCGATTTTCTGCTATATTGCGCCTGTGAAGCATCCCTCTTGATGGTCCAACAATAATCGGCCAGCATATTAGGATTCCATTTGCCTTGATATCTCTTTTCCATAGCTGAAATCTCGTGATGAAAGTGTTCCCCTTTTATTTTACAATGGACAAATGACGAAAAAACATTTATTAAAAAAATAATTATTTAAATTCATTAATTGAAATTGAAATAAAAAAACTGTGGGTGGAGAAATTCCGAATACATATTTGAAAACACGATAAGAAACTGTATTAAGTACAACTATTGGTACTCATGAGACAAAAATCATGTATTATAAAATTCATAAAAAGTCCGTCACTCAGGAACTGTATAAACTAAGTAAATTCCACAGCAAGTTAAATTTATGGTCACATTTTTCTGATTTACAGAATATATATTTATTTTGTTAAATTACAGAAACTCAATTTCTGATTCCAGCTTTGTTTAAACAGCATATGATTGCATTAACTCTTTAACACATGCCCCAAATGGGAGTAAATGACCAATCACGTTTCAGTCAATTTTGTTTTACAACCAATCACAGTCGTATTTCATCTCGATATTTAGCAACTTAAGTCTATCATATTAAAGAAAGCTTCTCCTTTTTTATAATATTCTCAACATGTCAGAGCATTATTTGCAGTGACTGGCACTCTAAGAAATATGTTGAATATAGCAATTTATTTATTAAGATGTAAGAATCCTAGAATGCATGTGGCTCCCAGATTGTATATATTATATAGTGCACGAATTTAACCAGATACCGCTAGCGGGACATAATAAAAAAAATTGTAGCAATTGATTATATACCATAATAAAAATAAACCACTGTTTGTAGTTTCTTAAACGTATTATTTCCCAGGTTTTTACGTTCCAGAAAAATATAAATGACATATTTACATCACAGGACATCAAAAATTAATTAATGACCTATAATGTTGGTTATAATATACAGTTTGATGTGTTTCAATTTTTCTCCACTAGGGTGCATTCTTACAATATTGCGATGATTTGGCAATAAATAATATGATCTGGTTGCAGTGATAAACAAGTGAAACATAAGTGTAAACATCGCCGTTTACATTAAATATATACATATTTTAAAATAACTATATTTAAATAATGATTTGTGAGTAAACAGCTTAATTGTATTCGTTAAATAGTCCTAACAAATGCCACTATTTATTTCCAAATTCTCTAGATAAATTGAAAATCACTCCTGGCATTACTTATGAAAAAGATCAGACATAACCGTAAGTTGTTACCTATTTGTATATTATCGTATATTTTGACACCAACTTAAATAATATCTACCCATTTTATTACTTCGTTAATTTATAAGTTAACTAGCTAATACCCGGCGAGCGCTGCTACATCTAAATAAATTATAATGTGTTTTTGCATTTAGTTGAATAAGTAAAAGGAAAAATAAATATAAATTTATATCGTTATTATTTTTTAGATACCTCGTGCTAGTTACCCGGTGTTGCCCGGAAATCTACGCATCCCGATGTACTTGGCATAAATAAGCTGAAAGACAAAATCCGTTATTTTGAGTTATCCACAAAAGAATACCCGTCGTGAGCTGCTATGCTTGCTCGGGAATCCCGATCTTCTTGGCATCAATGAAAGACAAAAATGGTTATTGTGAGTTATCCTTAAAAGATAAACATATGCTGTCGCGTACTTTTCTGTAGAGTCTGTTTAGATATTCAATTCTGTGTATATTAATGTTGTGTATTTGTTATGGTTTAGGCAGCGTAAGCCATTTAAGGGTAAAAGAAGGGATTTTTTCACGTTTTTCACTACAAAGGATGTTTTTAAGGGTGTAGGAGTTGAGCATCACAACTCTCTTATAGCCTATGTTCATTCTGGAAATGTCCTGAACTCCATCACAATCGAATCAACGGTATGGCCGCGCATAAAGTACGAACAAACAAACAAATATTTTTATATATTAGATTAAATTGTATGGTACACATTCGGATGAACGAATATATGACCATTGCTACAGTTTTTTTTATTTCGGATTTCAGGTAAACCCTCAAGCTGAATGGTCGTATTTCACTGATTTTTGGAGAACACCTTCCTGGATTTATTTTAATATCATATACTGAGTTTTGTTGTGAAACATCGAAAATTGCGACCGCTATAGCGAATTTGAAATTTTTGTTTAAGGGGAACTCCTACATCTAATGGTGCAATTTTGCTATTTAACAAACTCCGTCTTACTTTTTTCAGTTAATTGCTATGTGTCAAGTTTGGTTTCGATGAAACAACAATTGCAGCTGCTAGATCGTTAGCAGACACACACATAGTATCGGCAATCTGTAATTTTCTTCAAAAATATTTTAATGAAAACATCCTTAATAGCTTCATTCTTTTGGAATTCACTAATAATTAGAATTATTTTTGACTGGACACATAGATACGTGAAAAATACAAATAATAATATCGAATATGTTTCATGGTCTAATAAACTGCCGAGAATCTCTCTGTTTTTATTGCATCTTTAACCACTATAGGCCATATCATAAAATGTTATCTACGTATAAGACATAATCATCAGATGAAGTTACAACTAATATGTTACAAGAACTAAGAATACATGATTTTCTTATTTATTGTATTGCGTATGAATATGCGAATTTTAATCACTTGTAATAAGATATAATATTTAAATAACTTATTTCGCCCTTGGATTTGCAGTTCTGGTCATAAATCCGGTGCAGATCAGCAGATATTATATTACTAAAATCAACACAGCATTAAATCTCCTTATAGTGCTGTTATATGCTGAGCTGAACAATTTGCTGCAAGGGTGGAAACAAACGAAAACAAACCAGGTGGGGAAGCTAGTATACAACTGCAGGGAACAAATCGTACATTAATCCAGAAACGTTGACATTCAAGCTGCCACCTCCAGTCTTATCGTTTTGAATAACGTAAATAGTAAGTTCTGAAAGGAAAATATCCGGTTGGTAGACCAAGAATGAGATGGGGAAAATAATATTAAGCATGATTTGAGGGAAGTATATTATAAATGGGATGATTGAAAAACATATGCCCAGAATTGGGAGTGTGGAGGAACGAATATTTTGGGGGCCAGGGACTCTATAATAGTTTAATATTCTTAGGGAAAATTAATCAATGGTGACAAAATAATAATTTAAAAACGTTTTTCCTGTTTTTTGTGATACTTACATCCGCGCGGCCATGAATCTACTGGTTCGATAGTGCAGTGAGTTAGTTTTTATGTTTTGAAAATGTATAGTACTTCTCTCTGAACACGCTCAATCGACCCTGACGTCACTGCATCAACATTACTCCTACAGGGGGGTTGTTCAGCTTAATATATAACTGTAAATGGCATTGTTCTGTAAGATAATCAAAAACATTTTATTATATAGGGTCTTCATTTATAACCTAACGGGCACACGGCGTTTTGCATGTGCGCGGTTGGGTGTGCCATAGCCGGCTTTGCTCCTACATAAACATCGCGCGTAAAGCTTGTATAAAAATCTTACCTTATAGAAGATACTGGAAATGTCGTCACTTTGTTTTAAACAATGGACACGTGTACACTTATAAGGTTTTAGTTTTAATAATATAGTTGCTTTATGTGCAGAAGACACTGAAATTCCCACCTGTTGTGCTAATTTTGATATGGATTTTGTTGGTGTACGTTCAAAACTTGCGCCTATTTCATCTAACTGTTGCTCTGTTAAAACTGTACGTTTACGTTTTCGTCTTTTGTTTAACACAGAAACAGTGGTTTCCAATTTCTTCACAATCTCATGAATTGTAAATCTGGAAGGAGGCACTTCACCAGGGAACTTTTGAATATACTCTGTGCGAACAAGGCTTCACAATGAAAATATCTATTACGTGCAAAAATGCGTTGCTCTAGATTCAATCATCTGTTCATATTTCTGAACGATACAGTACTGCCGAGTCCCGCTGCTAGTAGATGCACGCGCTCAAAGGCAGCCGGTAGTGGGAGAATATAGTGAGAGGTCGGGAGAGGCGAAACGCCGTGTGCCCATTAGCTTATAAATGAAGAACCCGGTAGCTGAGTATTATATTACATTATATGATGTTATTTTTTTGTTTCAGTTTACATTTGCCTGTCTAAAATTGTGTCATTTGTTTAATTTGTTGTTATATAGATATGTATACTGTTATATTTGAAGAGAAAAATTTTCGCCTAGACCGGGACTCGAACCCGGGACCCTTGGCTTTCCGGGCCAAGTGCTCTACCAACTGAGCTACCGAGGCGAGTTACGATCTAGACGCAAATTTTTCTCTTATGTACGTTGTAATTCCCTCGCGCCAAATGCTTGAAACCATAGCTTCTATCTTTGCAAATGGCGGCTTCTTAGTTAAGAAGACATGTATTGGGAATTTAACACTACTTTATAGCCAGTAGGGCTTCTATTGACGATTTTATTATTGATTTAACACTTCTCATTGAAGGATAAATTATATTTGAAGAGAACAATTTTCGCCTAGACCGGGACTCGAACCCGGGACCCTTGGCTTTCCGGGCCAAGTGCTCTACCAACTGAGCTACGATCTAGACGCAAATTTTTCTCTTATGTACGTTGTAAGAGAAAAATTTGCGTCTAGATCGTAACTCGCCTCGGTAGCTCAGTTGGTAGAGCACTTGGCCCGGAAAGCCAAGGGTCCCGGGTTCGAGTCCCGGTCTAGGCGAAAATTGTTCTCTTCAAATATAATTTATCCTTCAATGAGAAGTGTTAAATTAATAATAAAATCGTCAATAGAAGCCCTACTGGCTATAAAGTAGTGTTAAATTCCCAATAAATGTCTTCTTAACTAAGAAGCCGCCATTTGCAAAGATAGAAGCTATGGTTTCAAGCATTTGGCGCGAGGGAATTACAACGTACATAAGAGAAAAATTTGCGTCTAGATCGTAACTCGCCTCGGTAGCTCAGTTGGTAGAGCACTTGGCCCGGAAAGCCAAGGGTCCCGGGTTCGAGTCCCGGTCTAGGCTAAAATTTTTCTCTTCAAATATAATTTATCCTTCAATGAGAATTGTTAAATTAATAATAAAATCGTCAATGTATAATGTTATTTAATATCGCCTGAACCTATGTCCGTGCGTATTTAGGGGAACTAGAAAGTATATTGTAGGACACAAAATAAATATACTATAAATTTGTGTTTTAATGAAGGATTTATGCTGTTATTTTTAACTGCAATATTATTCAAATATGTATTAGATACTCGTCAAAACGAATTTGTATTAGACATTCGTCAAAACATATTTGTATTACATAGTCGTCAAAAACTAAGTGTAGGCAAAAATCCACCAACATTACGAAGAACTGTTCACATATGTAAGATCGCCAAACCGCTTTACTTACCTAATCTGCTACGACTTCTCATTCTGCGTAGTTAGTAGAATATGTACTCCACTCTGTATCCGCAGTTTTAGCGATTTCCGAAGGAATGAAGCTACTGAGGTTGTTCTTATAAAAAGATTTTTGAAAAATGTTAACAGATCTTCAAATATCCTATTAAGTGGATACAGAAAATGATCATGACCAAAATTTATATATAAATTAATTTGAAAATAGATGTCGAGTTTGGTAGCTAGAATTAGGTGTAGCAATTCACCTGAAACGAAAATTTAAAATTCACTCTAGCAGTCACAAGTTTCGATGTTTCAAATCTGAACTTAGCATATGCTATTAAAATAAACGGAGGACGGTTTTCTTTAAAAATCAGCGAAATACTACTATTAGGATTGGAGTTTACCTGAAACCCGAAATTAAAAATTGATAGAGTCGTAATCTATACCATACAATCTACTTACTTACTTACTTACTCACTGGCACTATCGAACCCGTAGGTTCATGGCCGCACGGACATAAGCTCTCCATACATCCCTATCCTGAGCTAATGCTTTCCAATCATTCCCTGTATAATCTACTTCCCTCAAATCATAGTTAATGTTGTTCTCCCACCTCATTCTTGGTCTACCAACTGGGCGTTTTCCTTCTGGCTTTCCTACAAGAAGTTTCCATGCACGTCTTTCATTCCCCATACGCGCAACATGTCCTGCCCATCGCAGTCTACGGGACTTAACTGTTCTTATTATATCTGGCTTCCTATAAAGACCATGTAGTTCATTGTTATGTAGTCTTCTCCATTCACCTGTCTGTTCATCTCTCTTTGGTCCAAAAATTTTCCTAAGAACTTTATTCTCAAATACTCGTAATCTCCTTTCCTCCCTTAAAGTAAGAGTCCATGTTTCGCACCCATATAATATAACTGGTAGAATAATTTACCATACAATCTAATTAACACAAATTGTAATTACATTCTATAAGATATATTAGTTTATTTTATTTCATATTTTTAAAAAAAATAATGGAAAAATTAATCGGTAGATATGTTTAATTTGACGTCCAATTTTACAACAATACGCTATGCTAATAGATATAACTTACAATTATGCATCATTTGTTTTTACTGCAGTCGTACACTTTTAAATAAGCGGGCATCATAAATTGAGTCTCTGTAACTTAACAAAAGAAATATATATTCCGTAAATCCAGTAAAATTGGGTCATAATTAAACCTGCTGAAGAATTCGCTTAGTTTATGCAGTTCCTGCGTGACGCAGGATTTGTTTAACTTAAATCGATATAAGACGACACAAAACAACGCATATTGAGACGATAGATATTAATATACAATATTTGCTTAATCACGAGCATGAATGGATGCCCTAAAAGCAGTAAGATTTGCCTCATTCGGAAAAAAACCCATTTTTTTACACGCTTTAAATTAGCTTCACCTGTATCTATCTATCTATGTAACGGAATCTTTCAACGCGATTTTCACCCACTTAGAATCATCGGATCGACTTGAAACTTTGTATACTTGTAGAGGACCCGTGGCAATACAATAATTTCATATTTATTTTCTAAAATCCTGGCCATACTCATCAGAAAATAAAAAAAAAGTGTTTTTGTATAAATGTAACGGGATATTTCAATGCGATTTTCACCCACTTAGAAACATTGGATCAACTTGAAACTTTGAATACTTGTAGAGGACCCGTGACAATACAATAATGTCATATTTATTTTCTAAAATCCTGGCCATAATCATCAGAAAATAAAAAAACGTGTTTTTGTATCAATGTAACGGAATCTTTCAACGCGATTTTCACCCAGTTAGAAACATTGGGTCGACTTGAAACTTTGTATACGTGTAGAGGACCCGTGACAATACAATAATTTCATATTTTGTTTCAGGATTCCTGGCCAGAATCGTCCGAAAATAAAAAAAAATGAAAACTGGTATAATAGGTTGCGGACTTGTCGAGTTTTTAGTCAATCGTTGTAAGAGCTCAGTTGGTAAAGCAGTGAACTCTTAGTGGTATCTAATTTCAGTAATCCATACGTCGCTGGTTCAAGTCCGGCTGGGAGGGTTTTTTTATAGAAGAGTATTACTTTTAGCTCATACTACAATAGTATGAAATTTAAAGATATTTACATTTTTATCTTATTCTGTAAAATATTAAAACTAAAAAATAAAAAATAAATAATAGTTTTAAAAAACTAAAAGAACACGCTTTATTAGAAAACTAAAAAATGAAAAAAAATAATTTTAATTTCCAATGCGCTTGGGTTAAAATAAAGTGGTCAACAAAAAAATCATCTCCAACACATATAGAATAAAATTAGAGTTATCAACAAAAAGAAAATAATTTTACCATCAAAAGCGTGGGGTGATTTTTATGATTTTTACATTTTCTTCTTAGAGAGCTTACTTTTACCAATATCTGTTTATTATCAAATATATTAATTGATATAGAGCACCCCACGCTTTTGATGGTAAAATTATTTTCTTTTTGTTGGTAACTCTAATTTTATTCTATATGTGTTGGAGATGATTTTTTTGTTGGCCACTTTATTTTATCCCAAGCGTACTGGAAATTAAAATTATTTTTCATTTTTTAGTTTTCTAATAAAGCGTGTTCTTTTAGTTTTTTAAAACTATTATTTATTAATATGAATCCCGTACTCCACAAAAGACCTCTTTCGCTAGTTTTCTCAAAAAAAAAATATTAACTTATAATTCATGGTGATTAACAAGAAATTATCCATATATTAGTGAATAATTTCTAGATTTGGAAAGATTTGTGGTATGCTATCAGTAACTCCCAACGTCCTAGAAACAGTAAAAGCAATCAAACACAGCGCAGGTTACACGAAAGTTCGTAGAGAGAGGGTTAAGTTAAAGAATTTCATCTTAGAGACTATAATGAGCTGTTATCGCTTTATAAAGTGGAACATTGACTGGTTTCTGCTAAATGGGACGCTAGCATCTATATTTGTTGCATTTTTACACGCTTTATATTAGCTTGACCTGTATCTATCTTGTAACGGAATATTTCAACGCGATTTTCACCCACTTAAAATAATTGGATCAACTTGAAACTTTGTATACTTGTAAAGGGCCCGTGATAATACAATAATTTCATATTTATTTTCTAAAATCCTGGCCAGAATCATCAGAGAATCCAAAAATGTGTCTTTGTATCTATGTAACGGAATCTTTGAAGATGATTTTCACCCACTTAGAAACATTGGATCGACTTGAAACTGTGTATACTTGTAAAAGACCCGTGACAATACAATAATTTCATATTTATTTCTAAAATCCTGGCCAGAATCATCAAAAAATAAAAAAAGTTTCTTTGTATCTATGTAACGGATTCTTTGAACACGATTTTCACCTACTTAGAAACATTGGATCGACTTGAAACTTTGTATACTTGTAAAGGACCCGTGACAATACAATATTTTCATATTTTGTTTCTAAAATCCTGGCCACAATCATCAGAAAATAAAAAAATAAAAACTGGTACAATATGTTGCGGACTTACCGACTTTTTAGTCAATCGTTGTAAGAGCTCAGTTGGTAGAGCGGTGAACTCTAGTGGTATATAATTTCATTAATCCATAGGTCGCTGGTTCAAATCCAGCTGGGAGGGTTTTTTAGAACAGTATTACTTTCAGCTAACACTACACTAAATCGAATTTAAAGACATTTGCATTTTTATCTTATTCTGTAAAATATTAAAACTAAAAAATAAAAAATAAATAATAGTTTTAAAAAACTAAAACAACACGCTTTATTAGAAAACCAAACTAAAAAAATGAAAAGTAATCTTAATTTCCAACACGCTTGGGATAAAATTAAAGTGGTCAACAAAAAAATCATCTCCAACATATATAGAATAAAACTAGAGTTATCAACAAAAAGAAAATAATTTCACCATCGAAAGCGTGGGGTGCTTTTTATGATTTTTACATTTTCTTCGTAGAGACTTTACTTTTACCAATATCTGTTTATTATCAAATATATTAATTGATATAGAGCACCCCACGCTTTTGATGGTAAAATTATTTTCTTTTTGTTGATAACTCTTGTTTTATTCTATATGTGTTGGAGATGATTTTTTTGTTGATCACTTTAATTTTATCCCAAGCGTGTTGGAAATTAAAATAATTTTTCATCTTTTAGTTCGGTTTTCTAATAAAGCGTGTTGTTTTAGTTTTTTAAAACTATAATTTATTTTAGGAATATGCTTCTGTTGTCCGAAGTAATATGATGTATCATGGACATGTGACACAGATTTTTAATTTCTTTCAGAAATTAGTTGCATCCTAAAAGTTTCCTCGCCCTAAAAATGTCATTATCTTGATCAGGTTTAAATATATTATATGACATTCTGTGGCTGAAGTGAATCCGCTACTAATATAACACAAAAATCGACTGTTGAAAATTATGAAACATTTATAGAAAAATGTCATAGTTGTCATAGAGATGTGAATTCATTATTCACAAATACTCCCGTGTTTTACCACGGAGTCATCTCACTCTGTAATGCAAAAAATAATGTTCTTTATTTAAGTAAAATTTACAATTAATTAAATGTTATCCTATATAATGTCTATAACAGAGTAAACAATTGATTTGGTGTTTACTTGATGAATATCTATTATATATTTCATCATCATCCTCCGGTATCATGGCAGCTGCCGCCGTCTTCGGGAAACCAAACGCCATTCCTCTCTATCCATCCATTGATCTTCCTCCATTCCTCTGATATTCATAGCTGCTTGTACCCCTTCTATCCAAGTTTTCTTCGGTCTTCCTCCTTTCCATTGGGATCCATTCCATAACAATTTTTGGCAATCTTTGCTCTGGCATTCGTTTGACATGACCATACCACTCCAATCTTTTCTTTTCTATGATGTCTATGATGTCCGGCTCCTCTTGTACGCCCATAATTTCCCTTATTTCTTTATTTCGTATTCTATCCATTCTAGATTTTCCAGCTGATCTTCTTAAAACATCCATTTCTGTACTTAAAATTCTTTTCATTTCCCTGGTAGGAATTTGCCAGACTTCAGCACCATATGTTAAAATGCTCTGAATTATATATTTAATAAATAAATAAATTCTTCAGTCGAATGTTAAAAATATATAATAGAAAAAATATTTGTATTTATGTCATTTTTCTGGATAAGATACAGTGTATTGAAACAGCTGTTACGAATGTTAAATGAATTAAAATTTATGAAAATAACATAAAACTTTCATAGTTTTCTAACACAGAGTTTAAACTTTATTAATTATTGTTATAATTGTAATGCTAGAAACAATCATTTAAAAGCTTTTTACTTTTTTATTTGTATAGATGCTTGAAACATCATATTGTATTTGGATTTTTGTAATCCACCGTAACGAGTGTGCCATTTGTTGATTTAATTGTAATTACAATACAAAATAAAAATGATTAATGAGTAATGGTAATAAAATTCCAGTCTAGTATTTACTTTGATGACTGAGAAAACGAAATAAAATGGAGTAATGTTGAATAGCTTCGGAATTTAAACCCGGGAACTTCCGAATACGAGTCTCAAACTACGCAGTTTGAGCAAACTTCCTCAGTGCATTTAAAATATCAAACAATAGAGTTTGAGCAAACTTCCTCAATGCATTTATAAAAATGTGTTTTGGTTGTAATTATTGTATACCTACAGTTCCCTATTTGATGTCAAAATGCATTTTTTTCAATGTTCAGTTAAATCATTTTTATTGGAAATGTACGGTTACACACTACATAATATTATAATATTCTTTTGAGACCATCTGAAATTGATTCGATTGCAAATACACTTCTCAACCAACATACACACACTTTTGTATCTGTAGAGCTCTTTTCTTCTCTACAATTGCAGTGGATGAATACATTCCCTAGGGCGATGCGGCTAAGTAAGTATTCTCTAACTTTTTATTGGATACTGGATTTGAAATACAAGAAAAAACCCTTTTTTAAAAAAAGAAGAAGACTTTACATCCCATTTCAAGACTACTTTTCACTCAACATCCACATACTAAATAACAATAAAGAATTTAAATCTTCTCTTTAAGTATACAAAATATGAAGATCCTCCATAGCAAATTATGTTTTAAACATAAACTAAAAAATACTGTAAATAATATTGTATCTAATTACACAGGGTAACACATTCTGGGAAACTTTTGTTCCTCTCAGTTTTTTCATTGCGCTTATATAATTCAGGCACCCTGAGTTCAAAAATGTCAGTTTCAATAGTTCTATGGAAAATTAATATATTTGAAAATGTGGGAATTAACACAAAAATGTATCCACAAATATAGATGGAATAAATGCCAGCTTATGTTGACATTGTACCTGATTATATGAAATGGGATTTTGTTTCAGCATCACTGACTTAGCCATCAAATTTATTAAAAATGAAGTTGTGTCCGCCATTTTCTTTTGTGTTGCTGTGGACTGTCCCTCACCTAATTCCAAAAGTAGTCCCCCATCATGTTTATAGCCCACCTGCCCTGATATCTTCATTCCATGTTTTTGAGATCCTGATGAAATCGTTCTCCATGCTCTTCACTCACAATGCTCAAATTTGGTCTAAAGAAATCCAAATGTGAGTGCAGGTAATGTAATTTAGTTGACATTCTGCAACCTAATGTACGATATGTACTCAGCAAGTTCTCAATCAACTCTCGGTAATTGGCACTCTTCTTGTTTCCAAGGAAGCCATGCACAACATTATGAAATGCTTGCCATGCACTTTTTTCCAACTGGTGTCATCTTTTGTTCTAATTCTGCGGACTCCAGCATCTGTCTTATTTGATGTCCTGTAAAAACTCCAGCAAATACTTTTGCACCAGACAAACGTGGGAACATAGAGCGAATATGTTGCCAAGCATCTGACGATTTAACCAAAGCTTTAACATACTGTTTTTCTAGTCCCAATTTAATGTGGAGAGGTGGCAGTAAGATCTTCTTCCTGTCAATAAAACGTTCATGTAGAACATTATTTTCTCCTGGAACAAGTTCGTTTCTTGAAGGTCACACTTTTTGGATATAATGTTGGCCAGTTGCTCGGCTGTCCCATAAGCAAAGGAAACATGGATACATGGATGCGATCGAACTGTTAACATTTGGAGAAAAAAATATTAACCAATAATATACTTAAAAATGAAAAAGTAACCAAAATAAAATCGTGATTACTGTCGAACCTTCGGAAATTGGAGAAAAATAATCACATATTTGAAATCAGCGCAAAAACCTGAGTCAGAAACACACAACATATGCAGAGGAACATTTTCATTGTTACCCAATGTTGTGTTTTAAAATCTTTAAACAACAAAATACATATTACGTATTTTTTTCTAAATTAAACATAAATTACGCGTGAAAGTGGTGAAAATATATAATAATATAATAATAATAATAAAATAATAATAATAATAATAATAATAATAATAATAATAATATAATAATAATAATAACAACAACAATACATCAAAGGTAGTTGGCCTGAAAAAATAACTTTATTTTAGTACGAATGCAGTGGAGTGAGGTGAATGGTATAAGGATTCAATTAAATTGGTCAATAGGTCAGTGTCTGACGAAGGATGAATAAAACTAGAACAAGCAATTTACTAAGTTTTGCAAACAATGAAAGCTCTAACTGTATGACAAATGTTAGGAAAGGCCCAAAGAGTTCCTGAACACCATTTGGCCATCACAATCATCCATATCATATTCCCCTTGTTTATATCAATGTATTGATGGTGTGTCTTGCTTTAATGTTCTTATTGTCTCGATGTGCCTTGGGCATTCAGATGATCACTCATCCAGGTAGGTTCTTAATATTCTTGTGTGGTAAAAAAAAAGTTTGTGTGTTTGATCAGGAGTTTAAGATCTTCTCCCGACAAGTCGTATCCCTCTAACTAATGACGCGGGGCTAATAAAGGGAGAGGTTAAACAAAAGGGGAAAATAAATAAAACTAAGCCTTCATCATAAGTAATGCCACGAGTGATTTCCAAATTATTGGAAATCGAGAGTGGATTTGTTAGGACTATTTAACGAATAAAATTAAGCTGTTTACTCACAATTCATTATTTAAATATAGTTATTTTAAAATATGTATATATTTCATGTAAATGGCGACGTTTGAAAACAAATGAGAAACGTTATGTTTCACTTGCTCATCACTTCAATCAGATCATATGTATTGCCAAATAGAATTGCAATATTGTAAGAATGCACCCTAGTAGAGATAAAATGAAACACATCATTACAGGTTATATTAATTAATTCTTGATGTCCTATGATGTAAATATTTCAATTATATTTTTCTTCAACGTTAATTCCTGGGAAATAATATGTTTAAGAAAGTACAAACAGTGGTTTCTTTTTTATGGTATAATTAATTGCTACGAATGTTTTTCTATTATATCTCGCAAGAAGAATCTGGTTACATTCGTGCACTATATATAGGCCTACAATTTGGGAGCCACTTGTTGCGATGAAAATGATAAAATGAAAGTAATAAAATCGAGGTGAAAAAGACTGTGATTAGTTATAAATAACAATTCATTGAAATGTGATTGGACATTGACTGCCATTTGAGGCTTGAGTTAAATAGTCAAATATGAATATTAATGATTCAAAGTAAAATGTGTTCCAGGATGCGGTCTCGCTCTTGTTTATTGTTCAATGTGATTTCTCAATCACAAACCGTGCATTATATAATGGTTCCATCCTTTCGATTAAGTTCTGCTTGAACTTCTGAAACGAAGCCACCATCGGTAAGGTGAAAACTAAACTTGTTATGCAGCAAACTGAGAAAAAAATATATTTATTTCCTAACTAACTCACTGCCTCTATCGAACTCGGAGGTCCATGGCCAAGCGGACATAAACTCTCCATACATCCCTATCTGGAGCAAATGTTTACCAATCATCGCCTGTATAATTTACATCCTTCAAATCATAGGATTAATATTGTTTTTCCACTTCATCCTTGGTCTACCTACTGGGCGCATTCCTTTTGATTTTCATATAAGGACTTTTCATTCCCCATTCGTGCCGCATGTCCTGCCCATCGCAGTCTACACTCGTAAATTTTTGTCCTTCTTTAAAGTAAGAGTACATGTTTCGCTCCCATCTAACATTACTAAAAAAATAGTCATTTTATATATTTTTAGTTAACTTTTTTGAGAGAAGATTTTTCTTAACTTAATAACAAGAGAATAATAACATTGTTCATAGTATTTTCAAGAAATATTTTTTTCTAATATCCATAGCCTATAACTGCAAACAAAACATACAAGCTAAAAGTGCAGTTCAAACTTAAAACTCGTATCAAAATGTTTTAATTTATCCAATTACGGCCTAGCGCACCACAAAATGTTGTATTAACTATGCACGAAATGTCATGTTTAAACATCGGGAAGTAGGCTCTCGGAAGCAACTCCTTAGCCCTTGGTAAATACATCTTAATTTCGCTCTTGATACATGAAATACAGATAAGCCATAGCGTTGTTTGTTAAGGCAACATGCTACAAGCCAGGGAAGGTCCTGGGTTCTAGTGTCGATGGAATCAAAGATTTCTAAACTGATCTAAATCTACTGGCGGCACCATGACCTTAAGTTCAACTCAGTCTCTAACAGAAATGAGTACCATATAGATATGTTCTGGGGTAAAGGTGCTGCCACGCAGGGCTGATATCTAATCTCGATTTTTTAGAAAGGTGAGAACCTTCAGCTCCGCAGAAGGGCCAAATAACTAAAACCCTTATCAATCAGCTACAAGTTTTCATTAATACAGTGGAGGAAATTGGTATAAAGCCACAACTTTCAGTAGTAAAACAACCTGAAATATTTATGCAAATACCGTATGTGTGTCATAGATTATATATAATTATCTTGGACATAATTTCATACAGGTCTCCTCATTTTGTATTTATTATATATGTAAATAATTCGTAAAATCTAAGAAAACGCTGTCCTAGGGGTGGAAATCGGTATAAAGGCTGGTCAACTTCTGGCTCTTACAGAGACATAAATATAAACAAAACACTGCAATTACATGGAGACGA
This sequence comes from Diploptera punctata, assembly GCA_030220185.1. Classification (NCBI taxonomy): domain Eukaryota; kingdom Metazoa; phylum Arthropoda; class Insecta; order Blattodea; family Blaberidae; genus Diploptera; species Diploptera punctata. The sequence continues at coordinate 54,379 of JASPKZ010007933.1, read as the reverse complement.
CGTGTCTGTGAGCATCGTTCATCAGTTACAAGTCAGCAGTACGTACAATGCCACGTGGAAAGCCTCTATGAAATGAAGAGAAATCAAGAGTTAGTGCCTTCAAGGAGATGGGCCTTTCCAGTAGACAAATACCTACGAAATTGGGGCTTCAAGATGTGTCATTGATAATTTTGTCAAACTGGGCTCACAATATGGAAAAAACGGGAAATATGGACGGACAAGAAAATTGTCTGAGAGCACTAAACGGCTCATTTTACGTAAAGCAAAAGGTAAGAGTATGTTTTCTTCTCAAATCCAGGCTGATTTGAAGTTGCCAGTAACAGCCAGACGGGTAAGACAAATTCTGTCAGAAGACAATAACCTAAAATTAAAAAAAAACACCTCTGAACGATGCACATAAGAAAGTTAGAATGAATTTTGCCGAAGAACACATGTCCTGGACCTCAGAATGCAATAACGTAACGTTCAGTGATGAGAAGAAGTTTAATCTGGACGCGCCTGATGGCCTTCAATATTACTGGAACGACCTCCGTACTGAAGAGCAAGTTAGAATACGTAGAAATAGCATTCTGCTTTAAAGGAAGATAAAAAAATAGCATGGATACGCATCAAAATGAATTCTGAGTCCTACACTGAGGAGCTTCTGGAGTCCTAATTGATACGAATGTATGAGGAATTTGGCGAAGATCTAATTTTTCAGCAAGATAATGCTTCCATTCATGTGTCTGCCAAATGAAAGGAGTGGTTCAGGAAGAAAGAAATGCCACTTTTGACGTGGCCAGTCAGAAGTCCTGATTTAAACCCGATTGAGAACTTATGGGAGATCCTGGCAAGGCGTGTGTATCGCAATGGACGGCAGTTTGGGACAGTGACTGAGCTGAAAAATGTTATTCAGGAAGAGTGGTCTTCAATCTCAGTGGAAGAAATAAACACCCTCATCATGTCAATGCCAAAGAGAATCTTCCAAGTAATTAACAACAATGGAGGTTCAACTAAATTTTAGAACTTTGTTGTAAACTTTGCGCTCAGTCTTTTTGGTTTAAACTGTGAAATACACAAAGTGTCTTTATACTAATTTCCACCCTTATGTGAGAGTGGTTTCAGTTTTCATGTACTTTTTTGGACGGAAATGGATAATTAATTTTGACATTATTTGTGTGTGTTTTATACTCAATCACCTCCTAAGTTAATATAGAAAAATGCCAAAGGAAGAGTAAATAAACTTGTGTTAACACTTTTAATAAGTGTCTTTATACCAATTTCCTCCACTGTAGATGTTTACGAAACATATTAAAAATATTCTGGTCGGCTCAGATATCTAATGAAAACCTATGGTTAAAAACCAAACAAAAACCAGTTGAACTTGAAATTCGGTATAGGATGTGAGGATGGCTGGCACATACTCTTCGCCGACCTCCAAATGACCTCGCTAGGATGGCATTGGATTGGAACCCAGAGGCCAACAGGGGAATTGGCAGGCCCATGATAACATGAAAACGAACTGTTCTCACCGAAGGTAAAAAGATGGGGAGGACTTGGAATGAGATCAAAGAGCTGGACAGGAATAGAGTCAGATGGAAAAATTTCTGAGAGCCGTATGTTCCACGCAGGAATCATGGGAACATTGTTTGACTGATTGATGTATTGATTGATTCACGACAAGGGCCTCTAAGGCCTGTATGGGCTCACTTTATCTCTTAAATAAAATATTATATACTAGCTAATGCCCGACGTGCGCTTCTACGCCTAAATAAATGAAAATTAATATGCTTTTATGATTAGTTGAATAAGTATAAGAAAAATAATTATATTGTAATTATTTTTAGATACCCCGAGCTGATTACCCGGCGTTGTCCGGGAATCTACTCATCCCGATCTTCTTGGCATAAATGAGCTGAAAGACAAAAATTAATGTACTTCTTATGATTAATTGAATAAGTAAAATGAAAAAAAATTATAAATGTATATCGTAATTATTTTAAGATTCCCCGTGCTGATTACCCGATGTTGTCCGGGAATCTACTTATCTCGATCTTCTTGGCATAAATGAGCTAAAAGACAAAATTCGTTATTGTGGGTTATCCGTAAAAGAATACCCGCCATGTGCTGCTATGCTTGCACAGGAATCTACAATACTTGTCTCGATCTTCTTGGCATCAATGAAAGACAAAAATGGTTATTGTGAGTTATCCGTAAGGGATAAAAAAATGCTGTCGCGGACTTTTATTGCTTAGCTTTTTGAGATATTCAACTCTGTATACATTAATTTTGTGTATTTCTTATGGTTTAGGCAGTGAAAGCCATTTAAGTGTCCAAAGAGCTACTTTTTTCACGTTTTCCACTACAAAGAGCGATTTTTATATGTGTAGGAGTTCAGTATCACAACTCTCTTATAGCCTGTGTTCATCCCGGGAATCTCCTAAACATTTTTCAAAAAGCCCCATCACAATCGGATCAACGGTATTGCCGCGCATAAAGTACGAACAAACAAACAAACATTAATTATTATATATTAGATTAGATTGGATACTATTATATATATATCGCTATCGCTCGGTTTTTAAACATTTTCCTCGATTCTGTAAAAAAACACTTCTCAACCTCGCATTATAATATACTATTTCTTTTTAGACCCAAGATACTCTCTCAAATTGCTTGTCTACAGCTCCTCCATAACCAGAGTAATTTCTTCATTTTAATATATTTACCTCCTGTATAGGGATTTAAAACTGCAGGCGAAAAAAAAAAAGTTGATGAATGATTGGTTGCAAGCGAATATGGATGTTGTGAGTAATTCAAACAGAGATAAAAGCATGGGGCGAGCATTAACTGTGTGCCACCCCCTCGCAGCGTCATGATGGCGCCAGAGTCAGTCTCTAGACGACCCACATCACCGCTGTCTTGGGAAATCATCATAACTCTTGCTTGTCACGGATTCCATATTGACAATCATGACCAACTGATTAGTGACATATTGATTCATGTGGCTTTGTAAACATCAGGAAATGACTTCCCATACTTACAAGCTTGTAACTCAATTTTACGATGTCATGTCCTATCAATAACAAATAACAATACGTCTTCCACAAACTGACAACCTACATTTCCATCCACACTTACAGAAATTATAAATATTTCACCAAAATACTTCTTAGTAAATCCCAAAATAACAATACTATGTATACTGTATATGCTGATATTTACCCCTAAGTTCCTCGTGGAGACATGGGTGCTCCCCTAACGGGAATTTCTTGACAAAGCTAATTTAATATTTTAATGATATTGTGAAAATAAATCGAACGTGTTCTCCAGACTAGTGTGCAGCCCACTACACCATTCCAGATCTGCCACAAACATTAACAATTCTTTCCACATATACAAACCTATAATTCTCGTTTCGTCCGCTGCCAGGTAGGTGTCACTACCATCGCCAACGGCCGGCTCCGTTTAGAAGTATCTATATTTGAGAATTTTACACCACCACTTTTATAAGCAGTAAACGATGTTATTTAACATTTTCCAATACTGTTATTTTAACACAGTTCCAATAATGGATCATATTATAATGACGTAAAAAGAAAAATTATTGTCTGAACCAGGAATCGAACCGTGGACCTGTAGTTCTCATGACTAGTGTGCAGACCACTACACCATTCTAGACCTGGCACAAACATTAACAATTCCTTCCACATATACAAATCTATCATTCTGCACACTAGTCTGATGAACTAGAGGTCCACGGTTCGATTCCTGGTTCAGACATTAATTTTTCTTTTCACAATATCATTATAATATTATATATAATATGATCCATTATTGGAAATGTGTTAAAATAATAGAATTGGAAAATGTTAAATAAAGTTAATTTAGTTATGCTTATTTCTCTGTAGATGTCAGTGAGTGACACACGAGTGGAAATTGGTCAGCATATCACTTCAATGAGGCATCCAATAATAATAATAATAATAATAATAATAATAATAATAATAATAATAATAATAATAATAATAATAATAATAAATGAGGGAAATGTAGAGTCAAAGGAAACGCCTCTAAGTACTCTGCATATTCCTACGTGGGCTCATTCGCAATAAAAATAATAGGCCTAATAATAATAATGATAATAATAATAATAATAATTAATAATAATAATAATAAATAGTAATAATTGCTAATAATAAAAAAGTAATAATCCAATTAACTCAGATGGTAGTGAATTAAGATTCGCATATGGGAGATACCGGGTTAAAATCTCCAGATATACTAACCTAGCTGAGTTGTTAAGTGTTTTTCTCAGTAATTTATGAAAATGCTATATTGGAAATTTATCACTATATAGAGATATTATATAATATCTGTCATCGTGGTTATACATTGTTATTATATCCTCCTTTTGTAGGATCAATCTCCCTTCGAACTTATAAACCAATAACCTGGATCTGTCGCTGTAGAAAAGGAACATAAAATCTGAACAACACAATAAGCCTAAAGTTTGTCAAGCAGGAACTGCATAAACCAAGTGCATTCCTCAGCAAGTCTAATTTATGGCTTCATTTTGCTTTTTTGTGGATATATCCAGTTCCATTGCGGGAAAACAAAAATGCAGGCCGCTAGAGCGATTTTTAAATTTTATATAATTGTATGTAAATTGTTTCAATGAAATTGATGGTGTCCAGTAAGTAGAATCGATGAAGATATATATTATAAATAAATAAGCGTTTACTGCTATCAAGTATATATTCTCTTTAAATGCTTACCTGTTATAGAAGCCGCGAGATGGCAGTGCGATCGATATCCCGCTGCCTCTCATGATGCAGAATCATATATATAAGGAAGAAAAATACATTTTTGTGCTGGAATGCCTAAATGGACTAGTTGGTATGTCACTGACGCACAACGTTAGAAGTCACGGGTTCAAATCCCGGTTCAGGCGTTTATTTTTTTCATGTCACATATATATATTCAGTTATCTTCATGAGTACAACCTCAATAGCTACATAATTTCGGAACTCGCTAATAGTCTTGTACACACTGCCTGGTCTCCAAGGATTTTCAGATACCAGTATGCCAGAGCTACTGTTAAATACAACGTAAGACAACACAAGATATGAGACGTACATTCACACGCAATATGAATGTTTATATTTCCCCTATATTTTCTGAAAAAACAAACACGGGCCATCAGATGGAAGGTAGATATTCTACCGTACTTCGCCATTTAATAATAACAATGACTATTTAACTCATGCCCCAAATGGGAGTCAATGACCAATCACGTTTCAATGATTTCTGTTTTACAACCAATCAGAGTCGTGTTTCACCAAATATTTATCAGTGTTATAATTACCATATTAAAGAAAGCTCCTCCTTACAATATTGCGTTCCTTTGGCAATAAATAGTATGATCTGGTTGCAGTGATAAACAAAAGAAGCAGTAGAAGCGTACCTATCGTTTCTCATTTGTAAACATCGCCGTTTACATTAAATATATAAATATTTTAAAATAACTATAGTTAAATAATGATTTGTGAGTAAACAGCTTAATTTTATTCGTTAAATAGTCCTAACAAATGCCACTCTTGATTTCCAAATTATCTAGATAAATTCACTCCTCACTTCGTGAGTCGTGAATTTATCGATAATTTGGAAATCACTCGTGGCATTACTTATGATAATTAAATGTGTTGAAGAATTTAAATATCTTGGATCTATAATAGATAAATCTGGTACTTGTGAGAAAGATATTATTAACAGAGTAAATTGAGCAAGGAAGGCGATTAGATCCCTGAATGGTCTTTTATGGAATAGAAATTTGACCAGAAAAACCAAAAAAGAGATTATACAGACAATAATAGAAAGTATACTTACAATATGGATCAGAAAGCTGGACAATAAATGAAAGGACGCAGAAAAGAATCTTGGCGACAGAAATGGATGGATTACGGAGAAGTATGAGAATATCCAGGTTACAACATATTCGAAATGCATATATCAGACAAGAAATGGATGCACAAGAAACTGTTATCGATAGGATAACAAAGAGAGCTCTACAGTGGTATGGACATGTACAACGGATGTCGGAAAACCAGTAGCCTAAACAGGTGTTGGATTGGATGGTACCAGGCAGAAGGAAGAAGGGGAGAAGTAGAAGAGCATGGTATGAGGGAATATATGATGTCATGATGAAGAGGGGTATGGAAGATGGTCAATGGGAAGTTAGGAATCTGTGGAAAGCAGGAATCAAGGGCAAACTGCTGTAAAGTGGAAAGCCTGTATTAAGTATTAAGTAAGTATAAATTATTATTATTATTATTATTATAGTCCGTTTGCTGAGTTAAGAGAATCTTCCCGCGCAAATATTTGAAGGGATTAGGGGCGGGGGTGAATTCTCTGTCTACTTGAAGGCCAGCATCAGGTATAGGAAGGGTCGGAAACTGTTTCTTTCTTTCTTTCAAAGGTGTTGCTTTTAGTGGTGAGTTGACGTATGAATTATGCTACGTGATGTATTTTTTTTCAACGATGAATGTTAACATATTTTAGAAACTTCGGCTAGTTGCTCCCACTCTCCGACTGGCCGTGCAGCAACCATTTGAAAATATACGCGGGAAGATTCTCTTAATTGAGCAAACGGACTATAATAGTAGTAGTAACAATAGTTGTAGTAGCAGCAGTAGCAGTATTTTGTGTTCTTCCCTTACCATTTGTACACTGTCTAGCTTATGCCTGTTAAGTATTATTAATCAGTTTGTAGATAACTCGTAATTGTTAATATCTGTATAATTTAAACCTGGTGAAGTGCAAAAGAAGACCTTCATATTATTATTAACTTACTATATAATATTATTATTATCGTTATTATTAGAATTATTCTAATTATTATAGTAATTACAATTATTCTATTTATTATTATGATTATTACGATTATTACGATTATTATATTATTATTATTATTATTATTATTATTAGAGTAGTAGTAGTAGTAGTAGTAGTAGTAGTAGTAGTAGAACTGTTATGGAGCCTTTTTGAGAGATGCCTAAATGGAGAAGATGTACCAGTAAAATGGAAAATTCGGTTGATATCAGTCATTCATAAGAAAGGAATAAAATATGAGTGCAATAATTATAAAGGAATCGCCGTAATGAATGTTTTAGCCGTATATATGAAAAATCATCAAATAATATTTTGAAGAAAATTATAAGCATAAAGAGAATGAAGTACAGGCAGACTTTAGGTCTGAGGTATCTACAATTGATCACATATTTGTAGTGAAAGAATTGATTGAAAAGACTAATAACAACCAACAAGCTTAATTTCACCTTTGTAGATTTAGAAAACTCCGTCATGGCCGGTCCCAAGCCCGGATGAGAAAGGAGGAGGGGGAGGAGTAACAACCTCGTTAAAAAAACCAGGGTTCAGTTGGCTCCGACTGATAGTACTATGTAAGGGCCCCTAGCCAGGGTTATGGTGAAGACCTCAACGGCAGAGTCGGCGCAGAAGGAGTCCTTCAACACGGCGGATCTGGCGAAAGAGGCAACCCTATCTCTAAGGGAAATAGAGAAACGCTGCCTTGCGGTAAAGAGGGATCTTCAAAGGCTATGGGAGGAAAACCCAGACAGAAATTTTCCTGGTCCTCCAGGTTGGGGGTTTATGCTGTGGGCCAGCTCCCCACACATTATAAAAATAAATAAAATGCTAAAAGACCAAATCACTCAACGCCGGACAGAAAAAAGTATGAAAGACAAAAGCAACGAAAACGGACATTGTAATGGCATCCGACTAGAAGCAGAAAGAGAGGGAGACCGAAGTTAACATGGAAGGAAAACATGAAGACATTAATACAAGCAAGAGGGCTAAACATTGAAGATGCCCAAGATCGTAGGCTTCGGAGGTTTGGCGCGGGAAGACGCCAGCAGCTGCAAAAAAACCCGAAGATAAATAGATAGATTTAGAAAAAGCATATGACACCGTGCCTTTACAAAAGCTGTGGGAAGCATTAGAAAATATAACATAAACGATACAATTATTAATGCAATAAAAATTTGTATAAAAATGCAGTATCGAAAATTAAAATTGGAAAATGTGTATCAGAATAGACTAATGTAACAAAAGGTCTTCGTCAAGGTTGTAGCATATCATCCACATTATTTAAGATATTTATACATAAAACACTGTCAAACTGGAGCAAAAAAAAATGTGCAGGAATGGGAGTACCAGTTGGAGATGGATCAACAGATACAATATATACACTGTCTTCGTCAAGGTTGTAGCATATCATCCACATTATTTAAGATATTTATACATAAAACACTGTCAAACTGGAGCAAAAAAAAAATGTGCAGGAATGGGAGTACCAGTTGGAGATGGATCAACAGATACAATATATACACTGTTATTTGCGAATGACCAGATAATAATTGCTCAAGAATATGAAGACATGGAGTTTATGTTCAGAAAAGTATTGGACGAATACTATAACTGGGGTTTAAAAATAAATTTAGAAAAAAAAACATTTTATATGGAATGTGGAGAGAAACCGAAGATTTCATATTAGAACAACAATAGAGGTATATTAGAGAATGTGATGAATTTGAGTATCTGGGAGTAAAAGTAGATAAAGAGGACAAACAAGAAAGTGATATTACGAACAGAATTAATAAAGATAGAGCAATAACAGCAATGATGAATGGAGTCTTATGGGACAGACATATAACCATAAAAAATAAGTTACAAATATATAATTCAATTGTGAGAAGTACTGTCACATATGGAGCTGATGTTTGGAAATCCAACAGAAACTTAGAACAAAAACGTATGTCGATGGAAATGGATTTCATAAGGAGAGCAGCAAGATGTTCAAAATTAGAAAAAATAAATACTGTCATTCGAGAAAAAATGAATATTAGATATTAAATAGCAGAATATATAAGACATAAGCAATTAAATGGGTATGGGCATGTACGACGAATTCAAGAAGGAAAGGTACCCAGAAAAACATTGGAATGGTGGTCCACCTGGAAGAAGAATGAAAGGAAGACCTCGAAACTCGTGGTTGAAATAAATAAGAACTGGAATGAGAACAAGAGGTGTGGAGGGCTTGGAATGGATATATAGAGACGAGTGGAGAAAGAAAATATAACTTTAGGCACAGAAAGGTATATAAACATTAAAAATCTGTATATAAATAAATTATCATCATTATTATTATTATCATTATCATTATTATTATCATTACCATTATCATTATTATCATTATCATTATATTCATCAGTATCATCATCACCATCATTATTATTATTATTATTATTATTATTATTATTATTATTATTACTATTATTATTATTATTATTATTATTATTAAACAGTTTCACCATTTCATAGTAGAATATAAACGGCGCCTTCTAAAATACATGATGATTGGTTCATAGGTCTACAACTTTCTGAACAGAGCCGAACGTCAAATAACATCTTAAGCATCTTTTTTTGCCAAGATTAGGTTAAATGAAATGAGCAAATGCTTGGAAACAAAAATGTTTGACAAAGATCATCTTATTTTGGGACTATGAATACTTAGCATATTAAGATGATCATGAACAAATAAGGCGGTCTTTGTCAAGACGGTCTTAAGTCGATGCTTATTATACTCATTACTAATGTTCTTACAAGATGGCTATGTCCGTAGAGTGAGGTGACTCCCCTTTTCGGTGAGTATAACACAATACAGCAGTATCGTTATCGTAAATTTAATGGCGTTTTAATTTCAAATTTTCTTATCCCTTTTTAATCATTTATGCAATGCGGATTTTATATCAATTATCTTATATTTATTAGAACCTCTGGATATTATAACCAAAGATGAACCATACTTTCTCTTCAGAGAAATAAACAAATGTGTAATTAAACTGACAATCTTTAGGTATGGATTTTTTACACAGAGGCATCAATTTTTTTATTAAATGGGTGAACAATTAGATCTGTCGAATACAGATGACCGTGATATTACCATAAATATTTTTTTTTATTTTTTAACTTAAAATGACGTCCATATTTGTATAGTTACCTGTGCTGTGTGAGTGTTATTTCTAATGCCACCCACTGCACTTTACATGCTTCGGATTACGCGCTGGGCGGATTTATGGTGTTAATGTGGTATATTTTCAATTTACGCGCCACTTCGGCAGATCACCTTATTAATTCTTGTATTGTGTACAGAGAGGTGTTTAGGATGGGTGTATGTTTATGTGTTTGTGTACTGTAAAGTGTGCTTAATGAGGGATGATAATGGTGAAGAGAAGATATATGGTTGAACCTGGTTCCGGCATGTAGACTAAACCTGTCGAAAAGCACCAAGGAACCTTCCACATTTAACGTCCCCATCCGACGGACGAATCCCTATCGACAATACTAAATGTTTTTTTAACATAAATACTGCGTAGGGATTTCCAATTTAATGCAGAATTCTGGTACACAATCTAACGACTAAAATTGTACATCACTACCTCTTCTAGCATTCTGGCGCCGAAATTGAAAATTTTACAATTAATTAATTTTACAAATATAATGTTCAACCCCGCCAGGTATCGAACTAGGGCCCGCTATTCAGGAAGCAGCCATGCTAAAACATGAGCCAGTACAGCGGATATACAGTTATCTTTTTACAATAATTTTGAGACTAGGTCATAATGCAACATTAAGCTAACATGCCCTCTTCACAATATCACTTTTTATTCTAGTTCTTTCATAGTACCTCGGTCTGGTCTTGTAACTCGCTCCGGCCCTCAAAACATCTGGGGTACAACACATTTGACACATTTAAGTCAGACTTTTTCCATTACTTATTGTTGTATAATTAACTTTTCCTCTATGAAACAATGAAATGTATTCTTTGTCACTAGTATTTTTTTACGTATTTCTATTTTTTTACTATTACTTTTTACTTTGCAAAATAAGGAGGATTATGAGGTTACTTAAAAAATACCAAATTTAAATTCATCATAATCATCAACGTCGTCATCATCATCATCATCATCACTGGATACAAACAACTAGAATAATATGGCCACGTAAAGAGAGAACGTCGGAATATTGAGGATATTGGAATGGACAACGATAGGAAGATCGGGACTGAAATGACTCACTGAGATATTTATGAATATTATTTAATGTACTATACAATAGAAAGGAGTGAAAGAATTGGAAAGGAATGATAGAAATATGTTGTGAAAAAAAAGTAATTAGAGGAAGAGGTAAATATTTAAACCTGAATGTATATATGTATATATATATTTGGTGTATATATACATTCAGGTTTAAATATTTACCTCTTATATATACCAAATATATATATTTGGTGTATATATACATTCAGGTTTAAATATTTACCTCTTCCCCTAATTATTTTTTTTCACAACATATTTAAACCTGAATGTATATATATATATTTGGTGTATATATACATTCAGGTTTAAGTATTTACCTCTTCCTCTATCTAATTTTTTTTTTCAGAACATATTTAAATCTGAATGTATATATACACCAAATATATATGTATATATATTTGGAGTATATATACATTCAGGTTTAAATACATATATATATATATATATATATATATTTGGTGTATATATACATTCAGGTTTAAATATTTACCTCTTCCTCTAATTAATTATATATATATATATATATATATAATTAAACTGTATTGGAAAAAGGTAAATTATGAAGCTTCAATTAGGGATTTAGTTTGAACAATCTGAGAACACTGATGAGCTCGAGAAAGAATTATGCAAACATGCTCCTTATTGCATGTCCACTAATTCAGCAAGTTTACAATATCTGGTGGACGATGATAATTTTCTGTGAGTATACCTCATTGTAATCAGCTTACAAATTTTTACCAGACGGGAACGAATTAAAGGAATGAGATAAGCGGACAGGGAAAGGGAAAAGTGCTGATGGAATGAAATCGGGGAAACAGGGGTATGATATAGCACAACTCTCTGGTACGAGAAAAAAATGGAATAAAGTTGGATAATTAAAAGTTGTTAGTGCACTCGGAATGTAATGAAGGGGCTCACTTACCTGAATTACCGCGACAGCAACGGCTAGCCCAGGACGCGGTCATCTCGCTCGCTTCATGAGTTGACTTTTCTCACACCTCGAATCTACAACAATACAAACTACATCATATCACATTTCAAAATAACCAATTACTATATTAACAAAGTTTTATCCCTCTTTCCTTAAGCTCATGGTCTGCTCGTACCGCTTAAATGCAACAGCCCAAAATTCAACCAATCTAGCTTTGGCTCCTAAAGTACAAACCTAAAAACTTAGTAATTTAAATGTCTAGTTCCACTTTGTTATTCTTCCAGTTATATCGATGAGAAACGCCGTCTCTTACTTTAATTGAGGTTAGATTACGTAATGATTGTAAATATTAATTTTAACAAAAAAACCCTATTTTAATACACATAACACTTGCCAAATCAGCTGCTAATTCAAATATGGATTACTTTTACTCCTTCTGTCCTCTATCATATATATTAAAGAAGTATTTCAGAAATGATCTCATATAAAATTGGAATGCTGAGTGGTTAAACAGTATTAATGGTGCTTTGACAAGAACATTATTTTTCCCAACTGTTTTTGACCGAATAAAGTGCAAATACGTAGAACCAAATTTTGTATTAACACAATTTATGACTGGACACGGTAAATTTGGACATTATTTGGAACGATTTAAAATAGGTACATATACTTGTATTTGCAAGAACTCCAGTCAGACTATGTCACATCTGTTATTTGTGTGTCCTGCATTTGATTCCAAAAGACATGAATTTATTTAAAAATTAGGTTATTGCCATAATAGATTTCAACTGCCTTTGTCAAATATTTTATGTAAGAAGGGTTGCTATAGAAAGCTGTATGACTTTATGTATCATATTTTTAAGAGCATTTGAGTTTGTTTTCTTGGTTGTTAATTAATTGATTTATTAAAATGTAGTAATCACAACAGAAAATCGGAAAATCTACAAATTGATGACATGCATATTAACACAGTAGAATCATTTAAATACTTAGGTACTAAATTAAATTGACATAATGCTTTAGAAGAGGAAATTTACGAAAGATTGGTAAATAGGAATAAAGCTTATTTTGCAAATAGAACCGTATTTAAAAGCAAATTAATATCAAAAACTGCAAAAATAAAGTTATACAAAACACTTATTAGACCAGTAGTTACATATTATTGTGAAACTTAGGTCCTAAAACAATAAAACAGAAATTGCTAATTTTTAAAGAAAAAATTTAAGAAGAATATTTGGACCAAATACTGGAACTGATAACTGTTGGAGAATCAAAACAAATAACGAACTAAACAAATTAATCAAAAATCACAATATAGTAAACCATATAAGATCTCTCAGAATTGGTTGGCTTGGACATTTGATAAGAATGGATGATCAGAGACTGGTCAAAAAACTCTACAAATGGAAACATATAGAAGGCAGAGCTGTTGGAAGACCGAAGATCGGATGGGAGGATGACACAATGAACGATCTAAAGAAAATGAAAGTAACTAATTTGAATATGGCAAGAGACAGATTGGCAAGGACGAGGATTGTTGAGAAGGCCAAAACTTTCACTTTTGAAGTTGTCGTGCCTTAAGATGATGATGATTTGTTCATATTACGTTATTATGTAACGCTAGAAATTAAGCATACTCTAAATTACTGTAAATAATTATTTGTATTGTAACTAAAACCCTAACATACCGGATGGTGAAACAGAGTTCGCATTATTGGAGATTCAATAAAAATAATACACATAACAATAGTTTCCATTTCCACAGTAACACATTTATATACTAAAAATTATAGCTAATTTTCTATAGGATCGTAACAGGCCTTGGCCTAATACTTGGAAGGAAGAAGAAGAAGAAGAAAAATTATAGCTGTTTTTACCAAGGTATGTATTTTATGTTAACTATAGGATCGTAACAGGCCTTGGCCTAATACTTGGAAGGAAGAAGAAGAAGGAGAAAAATTATAGCTGTTTTACCAAGGTATGTAATTTATGTTAACTATAGGATCGTAACAGGCCTTGGCCTAATACTTGGAAGGAAGAAGAAGAAGAAGAAAAATTATAGCTGTTTTTACCAAGGTATGTATTTTATGTTAACTATAGGATCGTAACAGGCCTTGGCCTAATACTTGGAAGGAAGAAGAAGAAGAAGAAGAAAAAGTATAGCTGTTTTTACCAAGGTATGTATTTTATGTTAACTATAGGATCGTAACAGGCCTTGGCCTAATACTTGGAAGGAAGAAGAAGAAGAAGAAGAAAAATTATAGCTGTTTTTACCAAGGTATGTATTTTATGTTAACTATAGGATCGTAACAGGCCTTGGCCTAATACTTGGAAGAAAGAAGAAGAAGAAGAAAAATTATAGCTGTGTTTACCAAGGTATGTATTTTATGTTAACTATAGGATCGTAACAGGCCTTGGCCTAATACTTGGAAGGAAGAAAAAGAAGAAGAAGAAGAAGAAAAATTATAGCTGTTTTTACCAAGGTATGTATTTTATGTTAATTATTCTTATATAACAAACTTTAATTTAATAAGCTAAGATGTTTAAAGTTATCGTATATGTATGCATTTGAAACTTGTGAATAACAAATATCGCAATCTAGTCTAAATTACATATTAGTAAAGTTAAAGTCAACACAATTTCATGAACTAATGCACTTAACTAACTCAGTGACATTATCGAACCTGTAAGTTCAAGACCACGCGGACATAAGCTCTTCATACATCTCTATCCTGAGCTAATGTTTTTCGAACATTTGTATAATCTATCTCTCTCAAATTATGGTTCATTTTATTCTGCTATTCTCCCATCCCATCCTTGGCCTTCCAACTTCCTTCTGGTTTTCCTACAAGTTTTCATTCCCTTCTTTCATTCCCCATTCGTGTCACATGTCCTGTACATTGCAGTCTTCTTCTTCTTCTTCCTTCCAAGTATTAGGCCAAGGCCTGTTACGATCCTATAGAAAATTTTCCCTCCAGCGTTTCATAGGACGGCCAAGTGATCTTCGTCCTCTTGGTATATAATTATAAACAGCTTTGGGGATCCGATTTGAACTCATTCTTTCAAGATGGTGTTTCCAATTTAGTTGGTACTGTTTAATATATTCCAAAATTGGCGTAGTCTTTCCTTTCTTCCATTTCTTCTTTCCTTTATTTTCTTTTCTTCTCCAGAAAAGCCTGACCAGAGGCTATAAGATGGCAGCCCCATCACTGGTCTTGCCTTCCTTTGGCCAGCAACCAATCGAAGGGACTATTATTATGCTTTCAAGTCTTATACATTGCAGTCTACGAGACATAATTGTTCTCATTCCAATAAAGATCGTATAGCTCACTTTTATGTAGACTTCTCCATTCGTCTGACTAACTCTCTTTGGTCCAAAACTGTTCCTAAGAATTTCATCCTCAAATATTCGTAATCTTTTCGTAACCTTGAAGAAAGAGTCCATGTTTCGCATCCATAAAATATAACTGGAAGACTAACAAATTTACTGTATAATATACTTTCAGCTTAGTATTTTTTTTTAGATAAGTTAAGACAAGTGTCCCTCTGATGCATAATAACATGCATTTCCAGAATTGAGCCTATGTTTATTTATTTTTTTGTCCGCCTCATTCTTGTTTGTAATTATTATTGTACCTAGATATTTGAATTCAACCACTTCTTTAAAATTCCCGTCATTTGTCAATAATTGTCAATTTCCATTACAAGCCTATAATATATGTCTATGTGTGATTATGTATTTGGTTTTATTGATCTTTACTTCCAGCCCCAATTTCTTAGTGTTACTCATTTCACATATGCGTGCAAATTTGATTTATTGTGTAAAAAGAATAAATGTTAAAAATAGCTTTGTTATTAATTTCATAATAACACACACTCAGTGGCTCTAACGAACCCGTAGGTTCATGACCGCGCGGACATAAGCCCATCTCCTGTATAATCTACTTCCCTCAAATCATGGATAATGTTATTCTCCCACCTCATTCTTGGTCTACCAACTGGGCGTTTTTCCTTCTGGTTTTCCTACAAGAGTTCCATGCACCTCTTTTATTCCCCATTTGTGCCACATGCCCTGCCCAAGTAGTCAACGAGACTTAACTGTTCTTATTATATCTGGCTTCCTATGCACACCATATAGCGTACTATTATGTTGTTTTCTCCATTCACTTGTCTGTTCATCTCTTTTTGGCCCAACATTTCTTCTATGAACTTTATTCTCAAATACTCGTAATCTTCTTTTCCCCCTTAAAGTAAGAATCCATGTACAATATAACTGGAAGAATAACAGTTTTATATATTTTCAGTTTAAATTAATTTCTTAATAATATACAGAAATTAAATAAAGCGTCAGTCAATTATTAAACAATTTATTATTCAAAGCCCCAGGTTGTCATTTCGACATAGGCTATTAGGTATTATCTCCTGGTATTGACTTAATTGTAACCTTCTTCTGAAGTTGGAGCGCCTAGAAGACAGAGTTACCTTACCCCGATGATATGATGAGTGATAAATGATAATGAAGCACCAGGAGAGTTCTTAACCTAAACTTAACCTAAATTCCACTGAAATAATTCCATTTAAAGGAAACATTTCTATGGTTTGACCGGGAAGCAAATCCGAGACCTCATGAACAGTAGTCAGAAACACTGATCACTAGCCCACGAGGCTGGTCAATAATGCATAGGGATCGTATCAAGAACCGCAAGAGGTGCATTTCCATTAAGACATTTTTCTAAAGACCTTAAAAAACCTCAACTCTTGTCCGACAAAGGGCCGGATCAAGGGATGAAATACGATAATGCCTCTTACATTGAATATCTGTAAATAACAAATATCCCTACCGACCACTTCTGACACACCATCACAGGGCAGAGAAAATGAAATGAAATGAATGAGATGAGTGAGGAGAAATGGTGGAACGATTATTTGTGGCAGGGGAAAATGGGAGAAACGCGAGAAAACCAACTCCGTTTCATCCACCAGGAAACCAACATGGAGTGACCGAGACACGAACTCGGGTGAGAGACCGCTTGAGCCACGGAGCCCCCTTTAAAGACTTTAGTAACGAGTAATTTCACATATAGCTCAGTAAAAACTAACATACATTAATTTATTTTCTAAATAACATTTACTTTTCAGAGTCTTTGACGAAGTGTGTCTTGAAAGTAAGTGAATTTGGGTAGTTATGGGGTCCTTAGTTTAGTAGGAGGTTAGGGCTCCCATATTTCTAGAAAATCGGCACGAGATGTCAGCGGGTTTTCAGACTTGTGTGACGACCGTCTTTACTCCTAGAATAAGCGTCAGCTACTCATTTAAGTTGGAGGCTGAGTCTCCCCGGGTCATGATGCTGTCAGAAGATCTGGGTAAATTTAAAAATCCTGACCCCACCGGAACTCGAACTCTCGACCTTCTGGTGTTTAG
Source organism: Diploptera punctata (assembly GCA_030220185.1). Classification (NCBI taxonomy): domain Eukaryota; kingdom Metazoa; phylum Arthropoda; class Insecta; order Blattodea; family Blaberidae; genus Diploptera; species Diploptera punctata. The sequence continues at coordinate 36,871 of JASPKZ010007933.1, read as the reverse complement.
TGTACTGTCTTAACTAAGCTGCTGCGTACCCCCATGTTGTAGGAGTAGATTGTATATTAAAATCATTGTAATAGGCACTAAAGATGTCAATTATCATCTTAAATATACAAAATGTAATATTTTGTTCGTTATGACAATAAATAATGTTAGTTTATGTTGTTGTCATCTCCTATGTTGTACGTAACCTAGCAAATACTGTTCTGATTAGTTTTATGAATTTTTTATTCGAGGACGTGAGATTTGTGACATACTCTTGCCGAAAGTATAACATGAACCAAATATAAGTAAATCGCGATGATGATGATAATAATAAAAATAATAATAATAATAATAATAATAATAATAATAATAATAATAATAATAATAATAATAATAAACGAGAAAAATTACAAAGTAGAATACAAAGCAAATGAGTTTTCTGAACAAAAGGCTTCATGAGATCGAATCGGATAAAGAATGAAGATATAGTAATAACAGAGTTAAATATGTGTTCACTGAATGAAATAAAAATCAAAGAATATATAGATAAATGGTTTAAACATGTATAAAGAATTAATTTAACAAGATAGCCAAAAGAAGCATTAAACTACAAGCCAAGAGTATCAAGGAATGTAGGAAGGGCAGAAAAAAAGATAGAACAACTGTGAGGCGCAACACGCAATTTCCTTAGCCAGTGAAGCGACAAAGAAGAAGAAATATAATTTATTTTACTTCGAGAAGTTAATACCAAATGATATTTTCTTTCAGTTCTCCAGATACATACGTATGGTAATTGTAATAATTATCTCATAATTTGGTTTTAGGTTTTTAAGTCCACAATGAATTCAAAATATTTTAAAACATCTCCAATTTTCTTATAAGTACATAAATTAAAACAATGTTTTAGCCATTTCCTGTGAGAGATAATATTGATACAGGAATAACAGATGATACTTTTTAAACCTTATTTTGAGTTATGTGTAAGTAAAAACATTTACATAGGTCAATATCATTCGTCACGAATTAGGCCTTTGTAGACCTGTTTCTGCCCCCATCTAGCAGTCTTTTAGGAGGTCCTTGTGGTCGACGATGTCCATTGGGTTTATATTGCATCATTATATTTGGGATTTTTTGAATTATTCATCCCGTTTCCAGTATCTATCCTCAAACCATAACTTAAACACAAGATCACAACATAGTCTCTTACTTAATATACCGCAACATAGGACATCACATCACTCCATGTCATATACCATCTCCACTTCTCGCAACTGGAATTCTCTACCACAAGAAATAAGGGGCTGACGGACATTGGCATCTTTTAAAAGAAATCTAAATGTATATTTGCTCTAAACTCGACTTCATTATTATCCAGTGTAAGATATATATATTAATTGGTGTTTCCCGTATAATGTATCATATTTATATTATTATTATTATTATTATTATTATTATTATTATCATTATTATCGTATCATTATTGTTATTACCCTATAAAATGTTGTTTGTACATGACATTTGCATTGCTACATTTATTGTATCTTTAACTGTTTATAATTAGTATAGTGTATATCTATATTTGTCGAATATTTATTTGTATTTGTGCTGGTTGAGTGGAAGAGAGGGCCTTATGGCCTTAACTCTGCCAGAATAAATAAAGTATTATTATTATTATTATTATTATTATTATTATTATTATTATTATTATTATTATTATTATTATTATTATTATTATTATTATTCTTTTTACACGGTCTAGCCAGTTTAATTTATATCTGTTGAGTTTTTCTTCTACTGATTTTACTTCTTATTGTTCTAAAATTTCTATTTTTTTTTTAGATCTAAAAGAGTGTATCCTGATGTACTACTGAGAAATTTAATTTCCCTTGCTTTGATTCTGCTCTTGTCTCTTTCTGTTAATGTCCAAATCTCATTTCCTTATAAAATGAGAGGATACAGTCGAATTATTATGTATTTTTATTCTTGTAGATTTTTGTACTAATTTAGCTTTTAATGTATTATTTATTATTCTTAAGATTTGTGTAAATTTGGTGATTTTCTTGTTCACATCTTTTTAACTTTGATAAGATATTTCACAATCTAAATAGTAGAAATGTATTTTTTCTAGGCATTGGTTATTGTGTATTATCTGATTGGATCTTCTCCTAATAATGGCATTACGTTTCACTTTTGTACTAAAATTTCCATTCCAAAATTGTTTAATATTTAATTTAGTGTATATCCATCCATAGTAATTCTGCCCGAAGGCAGGTCCTTCACTGCAATCATAGCATTTTCATGCTATGCCTTGCAGCTTTACTAGGGAATTGTAGGTGTGGTAGCTTCCCGTTGCTTTCCACATCGGTGAAGAATGATGATGATTAGGATGATGATGATGATGGCCATATGATTTCGGGGACCGTTTGGGCCTTAAAGTTTTCCTGACATTTGTCTTACAGGTGAGGAAAAACCTCGATAAAAACCTCACCCAGAAAAACTGCCCTGACCGGGGATCGAACCCGGGCCCGCTGCGTGACAAGGCAGCACGCTACCTCGAGACCACAGCGTATATAGTACGTTTAATTAAAATTGCAGTGAGAGGAAACACTATGAGGTATTTATATTAATAAATCAGTTGGAGAAAATGTTTTAACATCTCACCTCACAAAGTTGCGTGTCTTCACGATACCGGTTTCAAAAGTATAGCATTACTTCCATCCTCAGTTAAATTCCAACTGTCGAAATTTCGTCGTAAACAACATCTGCTGAACTGCCATCTGGTGTAGATTTTATGAACTTTGAGATTAAATTATTCTCGTCGGGGATATCGAAATTCATTGCCTTATATTTAATCTTCTGAATGTATATATTTTTCCAAATTGTTAATTCCAACGGTTTCTCCAAATGTTTCAAAAGTTTAGTGTCTTTTACGATTTTATGATTTTCTAGCAAAATATGAGCTGCAATTACCGATTTTTCAATTTCGCCATTTTTAATATTTCTGAGGTGAATTTAGAAATTCGTACAAAAGGACACCTTAAAAATATTAAAAATGGTGAAATTGAAAAATTGGCAATTGCAGCTCATAGTTTGCTAGAAAATCATAAAATTGTAAAGGACACTAAACTTTTGAAACATTTGGAGAAACATTTGGAATTAACAATTTGGGAAAAGATATACATTCAGAGGATTAAATATAAGGCAATGAATTTCGATATCCCCACGAGAATAATTTAATCTCCAAGTTCATAAAATCTACACCAGATGGCAGTTCAGAAGATGATGTTAACGACAACAATTTCGACAGTTGGAATTTAACTGAGGATGGAAGTAATACTTTACTTTTGAAACCGGTATCGTGAAGACACGCAACTTTGTGAGGTGAGATGTTAAAACATTTTCTCCAACTCATTTATTAGTATCTAGTCCTATTTGTAAGTTATTCTCTGTGTTAGAAATTATAACTTGGCCATCTGCGAAAAGTAGGATATTTAATGTTAAGGTACTGGTTGTTATGATTCCTGATATATAGATTAGATTAATTTAGAACTAGTTTCCCCACCTGTGGTGGTGGAAAAGATCTGTGGTGAGAGGTGATGGAGGTGGTGGTAGCGATTGTGTTGGTGATCTGTTTGTTGATCGGTGGTGGTGATCTGTATGGTTGGTCGGCGGTAGTGGTGGTGATCGGTGGTGGTTCTGGTTGTGATCTGTGGAGGTGATCGATCTTGGTAATTATGATTATTAGTTATGGTGGTATCTATCGGCGTTGAACAGTGTTGGTGGTGATCGATGGTTGTCGATGGTTGTGGTGGAGGAAGGTGGTTGTGGCGGAGGTAGGTGGTTGTGGTGGAGGTCCGTGGTTGTGGTGGAGGTCGCTGGTTGTGGTGGAGGTCGGTATTTCTGGTGGAGGTAGGTGGTTTTGGTGGAGGTCGGTGGTTTTGGTGGAGGTCGGTGGTTGTGGTGGAGGTCGGTGGTTGTGGTGGAGGTCGGTGGTTCTGGTGGAGGTCGGTGGTTGTGGTGAGGTTGGTGGTTGTGATGGAGTCCGTGGTTGTGGTGGAGGTCGGAGGTTGTGGTGGAGGTCGGTGGTTGTGGTGGAGGTCGCTGGTTGTGGTGGAGGTCGCTGGTTGTGGTGGAGGTCGGTATTTGTGGTGGAGGTAGATGATTGTGGTGGAGGTCGGTGGTTGTGGTGCAGTCGGTGGTTGTGAAGGATGTCGGTGGTTGTGGTGGAGGTCGGTGGTTCTGAAGGAGATCGATGGTTGTGAAGGGGATCGATGGTTGTGGTGGTGTTGGTCGATGGTTGTGGTGTTGTTCGATGGTTGTGGTGGTGATCGATGGTTGTGGTTGAGGTCGGTGGTTGTGGTGTTGGTCGATGGTTGTGGTTGAGGTAGGTGGTTGTGGTGGATGTCGGTGGTTGTGATGGAGGTCGGTGATTGTGGTGGAGGTCGGTGGTTGTGGTGGAGGTCGGTGGTTGTGGTAAAGGTCGGTGGTTGTGAAGGAGTTCGGTGGTTGTAGTGGGGTTCGGTGGTTGTGGTGTAGGTCGGTGGTTGTGGTGGAGGTCGGTAGTTATGGTGGAGGTCGGTGGTTGTGAAGAAGGTCGGCGGTAGTGGTGGAGGTCGGCGGTTGTGGTGGAGGTCGACGGTTGTGAAGGAGGTCGCTGGTTGTGAAGGAGGTCGGTGGTTGTAGTGGAGGTCGGTGGTTGTGGTGGAGGTCGCTGGTTGTGGTAAAGGTCGATGGTTGTGGTGGAGGTCGGTGGTTGTGGTGGAGGTCGGTGGTTGTGGTGGTGGTCGATGGTTGTGGTGTTGGTCGATGGTTGTGATTGAGGTCGGTGGTTATGAAGGAGGCCGGTGGTTGTGATGGAGGTCGGTGGTTGTGGTGGAGGTCGGTGGTTGTGGTGGAGGTCGGTAGTTGTTGTTGAGGTCGGTGGTTGTGGTGGAGGTCGGTGTTTGTGGTGGAGTTCGGTGGTTGTGGTGGTGATCGATGGTTGTGATGTTGGTCGATGGTTGTGGTTGAGGTCGGTGGTTGTGGTGGAGGTCGATGGTTGTGGTGGTGGTCGGTGGTTGTGGTGTACGTCGGTGGTTGTGGTGGTGGTCGATGGTTGTGGTGTTGGTCGATGGTTGTGGTTGAGGTCGGTGGTTGTGAAAGAGGTCGCTGGTTGTGGTGGAGGTCGGTGGTTGTGAAGGAGGTCGGTGGTTGTGATGGAGGTCGGTGGTTGTGGTGGTCGGTGGTTGTGGTGGAGGTCGGTGGTTTTGGTGGAGGTCGGTGGTTGTGAAGGAGGTCGGTGGTTGTGAAGGAGGTTCGTGTTAGTGGTGGAGGTCGGTGGTTGTGAAGGAGGTCGTTGGTTGTGAAGGAGGTCGGTGGTTGTGGTGGAGGTCGGTGGTTGTGGTGGAGGTCGCTGGTTGTGGTGGAGGTCGGTGGTTGTGGTGGAGGTCGGTGGTTGCGGTGGAGGTCGGTGGTTGTGAAGGAGGACGGTGGTTGTGAAGGAGGTCGGTGGTTGTGGTGGATGTCGGTGGTTGTGGTGGAGGTCGGTGGTTGTGGTGGTCAGTGGTTGTGGTGGAGGTCGGTGGTAGTGATGGAGGTCGGTGGTTGTGGTCGATGGTTGTGGTGTTTTCGATGGCTGTGGTTGAGGTCGGTGGTTGTGAAGGAGGTCGGTGGTTGTGGTGGAGGTCGGTGGTTGTGAAGGAATTCGGTGGTTGTGAAGGAGGTCGGTGGTTATGGTGGAGGTAGGTGTTGTGGTGGAGGTCGGTAGTTGTGGTGGAGGTCGGTGGTTGTGAAGGAGGTCGGTGGTTATGGTGAAGGTAGGTGTTGTGGTGGAGGTCGGTGGTTGTGGTGGAGGTCGGTGGTTGTGGTGGAGGTCGGAGGTTGTGGTGGAGGTCGGTGGTTGTGGTGAAGGTCGGTGGTAGTGGTGGAGAGCGGTGGTTGCGGTGGAGGTCGGTGGTTGTGGAGGAGGTCGGTGGTTGTGGAGGATGTCGGTGGTTGTGGAGGAAGTCGGTGATTGTGAAGGAGGTGGGTGGTTGTGGTGGAGGTCGGTGATTGCGGTGGAGGTCGGTGGTAGTGGTGGCTGTCGGTGGTTGTGGTGGAGGTCGGTGGTAGTGGTGGAGGTCAGTGGTTATGAAGGAGGTCGGTGGTTGTGGTGGATGTCGGTGGTTGTGGTGTAGGTCGGTGGTTGTGGTGGTGATCGATGGTTGTGGTGTTGGTCGATGGTTGTGGTTGAAGTCGGTGGTTGTGGTGGAGGTCGGTGGTTGTGGTGGAGGTCGATGGTTTTGGTGGAGGTCGATGGTTGTGGTGGAGGTCGATGGTTGTGGTGGAGGTCGGTGGTTGTGGTGGAGGTCGGTGGTTGTGGTGGAGGTCGGTGTTAATGGTGGAGATCGGTGTTTGTGGTGGAGGTCGGTGGTTGTGAAGAAGGTCGGTGGTTGTGAAGGAGGTCGGTGGTTGTGAAGGAGGTCGGTGGTTGTGAAGGAGGTCGGTGGTTGTGGTGGAGGTTGGTGGTTGTGGTGGTGATCGATGGTTGTGGTATTGGTCGATGGTTGTTGTGGTGGTCGATGGTTGTGGTGGTCGATGGTTGTGGTGGTCGATGGTTGTGGTGGTGGCCGAAGGTTGTGGTGGTGATGTCGGTGGTTTGTGGTGGTGGTCGGTGTTGTGGTGGAAGTAGGTGGTTGTGGTCGGTGGTGATGGTGTTATATGGTGGTGGTCGGTGGTTGTGTTGTGATCGGTGGTTGTGGTGGAGATCGGTGGTTGTGGTGTTGTCGGTAGTTGCGGTGTTGGTGGTCGGTGGTTGTGGTGAAAGTCGGTTGGTAATGGTCGATGGTTGAGGTAGAGGTCGGTGGCTGTGGTGGTGGTCGGTGGTTGTGGTTGTGGTGGTGTCGGGGGTTGTAGTGATGGTCGGTAGTCGTGGTGGTCAGTGTGGTGATTGCGGTTGGTGGTAGTCGGTTGTAGGTGGGGGTGGTCGGTGGTAGGGGTGGTGGTGCAAGTTGGTTGTTGTGTGGTGGAGGTCGGTGGCTGTGTGGTGGAGGTCGGTGGCTGTGTGGTGGAGATCGGTGGCTGTGTGGTGGTGAGTGGATGTGATGGTGGTCGGTGGTTGTGGTGGTCGAAGGTTGTGGTGGTGGTGTTTGGTGGTTGTGATGGTAGTCTGTGGTTGTGGTGTTAGTCAGTGGATGTGGATGTAGACGATGGTTGTGGTAGTGGTCGGTGTTTTTGGTTGATGTGAAGATCGATTGTTGTGGTGGAGGTCGATAGTTGTGGTGGATATCGGCGGTTGTAGTTGTGCTGACGGTCGGTGATTTTGGTGTTGCTCGGTGGTTGTGGATGGTGGTCGGTGGTTGTGTTGGAAGTGGTGATCGTTGATTGTGATGGTGATCGTTAGTTGTGATGGTGGTCGGTGGTTGTGGTGGTGGTCGATGGTTGTGTTGGTGGTCGGTATGTTGTGTTGGTGGTGGTGCTTGTGGTGGTCGGTGGTGGTTGTGGTGGTCGGTGGTGGTTGTGGTGGTCGGTAGTTGTGTTTGTGGTGGTCGGTGGCTGTGGTGGAGGTCGGTATTTATGGTGGAGGTAAGGGGTTGTTGTTTTGGTTATGGTGGTCAGTGGCTGTGGTGGTGATCGGTGGTTGTGGTTGTCTATAGTTGTGGTGGTGGCTAGAGGTGGTTGTCTGTGGCAGGTGTTGGTGGAAGGGTGTAGTGGTCGGTGGTTGTGGTGGTCAGTGTATGTGGTGATAGTCGGTGGATGTGGTGGTGGTCGATGGTTGTGTTGGTGGTCGGAAATTGTAGTGGTGGTCAGTGATTATGGTTTTGGTCGGTGGTTATGGTGGTGGTCGATTATTGTGGTCGGTGATGCTGGTCGCTCGCTGTGGTAGTCGATGGTTGAGGTCGGTGATAGTGGCTGTGGTGGCGGTCAGTGGCTGTGGTGGCGGTCAGTGGCTGTGATGGAAGTCGGTGCTGTGGTGGTGGTCGTTGTTCGTGATGGTGGTCGGTGGCTGTGGTGGTTGTCTTTTGGCTTGGTGGTGGTCGGTGGTTGTGGAGGTTGTTGTGATGGTCGGTGGTTATGGTAGTGGTTGGCGGTTGTGGTGGTCGGTGTTTCTGGTGGTCGGCGGTTGTGGTGGTCGGCGGTTGCGGTGGTGGTTGGTGGTGGAGGTCAGTGGTCTGGTGGTGGAAGGTAGTTGTGGTCGGTGGTTGGCAGTGGATGTGGTGGTGGTCGGTGATTATGGTTTTGGACGGTGGTTGTGGTGGGTGGCTGTGGTGGTGGTCGCTGGTTGTAATGGTGGTCGGTGGCTGTGTTGGAGATCGGTGGCTGTGGTATTGTCGGTGACTGTGGTGGTGATTGTTGGCTGTGGTTAGTGGTCGGTGGTATTGGTGGAGGTCGGTTGCTGTGAAGGTGATCGGTGGTTTGTTTGTCGGTGGTGATAGGTATTAGTGTTGGTATTTAGTGAAGATGTTTATGATCGTTGATGGTGGTGATCGTTGGTGATGGCTATTTGTGTTGATGGTGGTTGTCGCGTATGGTGGTAGTGGGTGGTGGTGATTGATTGTTGCGATATTTGGTGGTAGTGATGGTGTTTGTGGTGGTGATGGTGATGTGGCTGTGTTCATTGGTGTTGGTGTGTGATTGGTGTTGATTTTGATTGGTGTTGGTTTTAATTTGTGGCGATTTTGATTGTCGTTGGTTTTGATTGGTGGTGGTGGTGAATGATGATGGCGGTGATTGGTAGAGATGGTGGTGTTGGGTAGTGGTGAAGATTGGTGGTGTTAGTGGTGTATGTTGGTGATTTTTAATGGTGATATTGGTATAGGTGGTGATTGGTTGTTATTTGTGGTGATGGTGGTGTTGGTGACTGTGATTGGTGGTGATGTTGGGGTTGGTGATTGGTGATGGTGGTTATTAGTGGTGGTGACGTTGAATGATGGTTGTGGTTGTGATGGTTGTTATGGTGGTGATTGGCTGTGAGTGGTGTCGGTGGTGATTGGCTGTGAGTGGTGTCGGTGGTGATTGGTTTTGATGGTGATGATGGTTAATGTCAACCTAAATATGACACTTGTATTCTAGAATTTAAATGAGCAATGTGTTACCTGTCATTGTTTTATTTGCAAGTTTCGTTGAAAAATAAATCAATACGGATGGCGCAGTTATCGTTGGCCTGTTTCTTTTTTGTAGTTTCTCCTTTTTTTATCTTCCATTTAACTGCGTAATCAACAATACACATCACGAATCCATTCTAGTAAATTGCACTTCATTAGATATATCTGAAAAATATATTTTATGTATAATATTCAGAATGCGGCATGTGCCTGTTTAACCACTGCACATGGTTGCATGGTTAGAAACTTAACTTGTATCAGTTCTGACAACATGATGACTTATAAAACAACTTACTACATAATGAAAGATGTGACAATATTAAAGCGACGATAAAGATACTTTAATCATTTATTAAATGTACACGCAGAACAAGATATTGAAGAGTATACTTTACACACAGTACAAATGCTAATCGCAGAAACTAGTGCATTAGAGGTTGAAATGGCGATAGAAAAATTGAAGATGTATAAAGCATCTGGTTCAGATGAGATCCCAGCAGAACTGTTAAAATCAGGGAGAGAAAAATTGATGGACAAGATACGCAGGTTGCTTAGTATGATTTGGGAAAAAGAAGCTCTTCTAGGTGAATGGAAAGAATCGATTATCGTATTAATTTGTAAGAAAGGAGATAAAACTGATTACAACAACTACAGGGGCATCTTATTACTTTCAACTTCGTACAAAATTCTAACAAATATATTAGTAAGCAGACTTACTCCCTATATTGATAACATTCTAGGAGATCATTAATGTGGATTTAGAAGAAACAGGTATACAACAGATCAGAGTTTTGGTATAAGACAGATTTTAGAAAATAAATGTACATCAACTATATGTAGACTTCAAAAATCATACGATTCAATCAAGAGGGAGAAGTTATATAGAATCCTGCTAGAGTTCGGAATTTCTAAAAAGTCAGTTAGGCTTATACGAATATGTCTAAATGGCACAAATAGCAGGGTGCGTGTAGACAAACAGTTTTCAGGTAATTTTGAAATCCAGAATGGGTTGAAGCAAGGAGATGCACTATCTCCTCTGCTATTTAATTTTGTATTAGAGCATGCCATCAAATCTTTGGTGGATGAAGAGGGCCTACAACTCAATGGTATTAATAAGCTATTAGTTTAAGCCCGACGATGTAAAACACGAGCTCCGTTAAGACGGTGCGCTCCGATATGCACCAGGAGCGCTCCGTTGGACAGGTAATACTACCTGGTGACTTGGTTCAGTTTCACTCGTCAAACACAATGATCAGCATGGCTTGGAGACCTTGCGAGAATCAAGCCTTCGTATTTTTTTGGCACAGAATATCTCTCCCAATTTTGAAACGGTTAAATTAGCTAATTCGATGAAAAAACAAGACAAAAACATAAAAATCGTCTTTAAAACTAATAAACTCAACATCGTATCAAACAAAACTGAAGTAACAAATAAATACGAAAATAAAGACGTTTATAAACTAAAGTACAAAATTGCGATAAGTTTTAGATCGGTAGAACAACAAGAAATTTTAACACAAGATATAGGCCTACTGAACATTAAAAAAAGATTTATCATTATCGTTATTATTACTATTATTATTATTATTATTATTATTATTATTATTATTATTACTATTACTATTATTATTATTACTATTACTATTATTATTATTACTATTACTATTATTATTATTACTATTACTATTATTATATTATTATTATTATTTATTATAATTATAATTATAATTATAAATATAATTATCATTATCAATCATTACCATTATCATTATCATTATCATTATCATTATCATTATCATTATCATTATCATTATCATTATTATTATTATTATGTATTATTTATTATTAGTATTATTATTATTATTATTATTATTATTATTATTATTATTATTATTATATTATTATTATTATTATTATTATTATTATTATTATTATTATTATTATTATTATTATTATTATTATTATTATTATTATTATTATTGAATCTCCAAATATTTTGAAACCCTATTTCTCCACGAAGGCATGTTAGAGTTGTAGATTATAACAGTATTATACTATACATTGTAAAACAGAAATATTATCTTATGGTTTTGAATGAGTATTATGAATTATATAAATCGTGTATAAGTGTCTTAGAAAATACTACATATTGTCATGAATGAGTGTTATGAATTTCATAAAATGTTTATAATAATTTTGGTACTTAAAAATCACTTCACACGTCGAGGCAGAAGCCTCATCACCAATGTGGGACAATCAAATAAAACATGTTTCACAGATTGTATTGATTTTTGACATTTACAATAATGATCACTGTCTGGGTTAATGTTAAATCTCCTAAAATAACTTCCAAATTTTCCATGGCCAGTCATAAATTGTGTTAAAATGAAATTTGGAATTAAATGTTTTATATTTAGCCTATGGTGTTCTGTAGGAAAGAAAAGGTCTTTAGTCAAAGCACCAATTGCACTCATTATCCAATGTTCATTCCAATCAGTGATGATATAGTCCAACAGTTTCTTTTTAACATAGGATATTGGACACGTTGAAAATGAATAATGAAGCTCAGAAGATGCCGCAGATTTAGCTAGTTGATCAGCACATTTATTTCCTACAGTTCTCTAGTGTCCTCGTATCCAAGACAGGCACAACGTTTTGTGTAATTTTTTTATGTAATGTTATCTTTATGTTAACACAACATAAAAAATATTAATAACGAAGAAAAATCAAGTTTTGCCAATCATATACTAGAAACGGGTCATCAGTTCGACAACATCGATAATGCTATGTCAAAATTACACAGAAAGAATATCAACAAGATTAGCACCCAAGAAGACATAGAAATTTTAAAAGAAGATGAGAATACATAAATGACATATCTAACTCCCTAAAGCATTGCAAACATAATTTATTTGCAGACGACATGCAAATCTACATCCACACAGACAAATATTCACTAAATGACGCTGTTGCCAAAATTAACGAGGATCTTGACTCACTAATGACTTGGACTGTTAAATATGGACTGCAATTAAATCCTAAAAAGTCACAATCAATCATTATGGGTCATCAGAGACTATTATCTACAATTAACCTAAACACAGTTTCGCATGTGTCACTAAACGGAGTTCAAATCCCTTATAGTGAGACAGTAAAAATTCTAGGAGTATTTATTGACAAAAACTTAAATTGGAATACACAAATAAACCATACATGCAAAACAGTCTTCTCAATAATACATTCATTAAATCGTGTACGAAATTGTTTGCCATTCGCCTTAGGAAAATGTTAGTAGAAACACTTGCAATGCCCCATTTTGATTATTGTGACACTCTTTTTACAGACTTAAATATTATTTCCACTCAAAGACTTCAACGTGTTCATAATTCTTGCGCACGTTTTATTTGTGGTATTCGCAAATTTGACCATGTTACCCCGTCCCTGGAACAATTATCGTGGTTTCGTCTAAGAGATCGTAGAACTGTCCATTCCCTATCCCTTCTCTATAAAATACTTCACACATCATCGCCTAATTATTTATCACGCCGCTTCATCAGACTATCCGACACACATAATCTTGACACTCGATCCCATCAGCACATTGTCCTTTATATCCCGCCTCATCACACTGTATACTATTCATTATCTTTTACGGTGTCACTTACCAAAACATGGAATTCCCTTCCACCCTATGTCAGAGACTGTCAAACTATAACATCCTTCAAAAACAAACTAAAGAATTATTTAATAACAAACTAACTTATACACCTCACTGATAGTATTCTTTTAGCAATATTAATATATTTAATTATTTGTGTAAATTATATTAAGAATAACAAATATTTTTATTTGTTTTGTTTTAAATATTGTATAATCGTAAAATTAGTTTTCTATATCTCATTATTTTCCTGTTTTTTATATACACTAGACAGGGACAATTTAATATGTCTTGCTTGTATACATTTTATTATTAGTTTTAGTCTTAATTTTAACTAATATTAACTGGTTGTATTATAGATCGTAATATGTATATTAGATATTATCTTTTGATCAAATTTTTACTTAGTGTTTAATATTAGAGTTAATTAAGATTGTTATATTCTTATGTAATATATGTTTGTCCTGGTGAGTGGAAGAGAAGGCCACATGGTCTTAACTCCACCAGGCTAAATAAATCTTAAAAAAAAAAATAATAAAAAAATAAAGATTTGCTCAACAACAACACGCCCGCAGACCTGAAGCCGTTGTACAACTTATACAACAACGTTAGTATTGTAGCTTCAGTATTATGGTTGTCCAGCGGCTCGCTTTGTTTCCCCGCAGGTGTTATATATAATTAAATACAAAGATGCCGACTACCGCCACTATAACATTTCCGCATGTTAACCATTGTCAAGCATTGTCGCGCCACTCGCTTTTACATAAACGGACAACCATCATAGTGAGGCGATAATACCAATTGAAATGCAAAAGATGAAACATTGTTTCGAAAGGCCATCATAGTTTTAACTACTTGACTAAGTTTTCAAACAGAACTTTATTTTAGATGAGGACGATTGGTTTATGAGGTACTAATTTTATATTTTTAATATTAAATTAGTAAATGGGAGTAATAGACGAATAAATATTATTGCATTTAGATCATCTTCTAAAATTGGTATGATATTAGATCCCACAATCCGTTTTGAGACTCATAGTAGCCAACCTGAGGAAGTTGACTATGGAAAGAATCAACAGTTCACTATTACAAAGATAAATGCCAATTAGATAGTATAACTGTCACAGGATTGATGATCGGGGCAAGAAGTACTATACCAGGATTCTTAGCTAAATTTTGGAATTTGTTAGATTAGGACAGAGTGTATATTTCTAAAATTGCTTAATGAAGGATCAATTTAAATTTTAAGAAACCGTGTTTACAAAATGTCTACTTTATAGAATATACTTCAATTACAATTTGAAATTTTTGAATGTATTTTATCAATTTCGAAAATTAATTGTCTGTATCACTTTGTCCTTGTGGCAATTCTCTAATGAGAAAAGTTTTATATAAAAAATATAATAAAATAAAAAATGTCAAGTAAGAATGCCCGGGAAGTAGCACCCTGAAAAGAGGTGATTTACTTTCCTACAATAGAAACAATAAATATACCCATTAATTTTTTTTTTCCTGTATCAAGAAATATTAAATAATGTTTGTTAAAATTGTGTAGAAATACATGAACATTTTAAACGTATTCTCATCTTTTGTTTTGTTTGCACGTAGAGGCCTGTTGGTTCTTAATTTTTTTCAGGCATATATTAAATAGTGCAGATTAAAATATTTTGAGGTATTACTTAATATTGTAAACCAGTTAATATTATTCATTAATAAATTATTTACTCCTGTTTGTGTGTTGTTTTATATTTCGATTCCTCCTGTTATAAGCGTTCATGACAATGGTAGTCTTTCGTACAGGTCCCGCCGGAGAAGTAGATAGTAGAAAGCATGCTCCAGAATTAGTACGGAACTTGGAGCTCTGAACTATGACATGCCTGGTTTAATCTGATGATGTAGTACTATTGGAAGATAGCGAGGAGATACTAAGGGCAACATGCACACACTATTGAGTAACACTTTGAAATTGGGACTGGAAGTAAATTTCAATAAAACTAAATATATGGTCACACATAGAAATACACTGTTCAATGGAAATGGACAGCTAATGACAAATTAGGAAAATTTTGAAGAAGTGGCTGAATTCAAATATCTAGTAACAATTATCTCAAATAGGAATGAGATGCACAAAGAAATTAAACATATGCCCAATTCTTACAGGGACTCTTTCATCTCAACTCCTTTCAATAAACGTTAAACTGAAAATATTTAAAACTGTTATTCTCCCAGTTATATTACATGGTGGTCTCGAGGCGTGCTGCCTTGTCACGCAGCCGGCCCGGGTTCGATCCCCGGTCGGGGCAGTTTTTCTGGGTGAGGTTTTTATCGGGGTTTTTCCTCACCTGTAAGACAAATGTCAGAAAAACTTTAAGGCCCAAACGGTCCCCGAAATCGTATGGCCATCATCATCATCCTTATCATTATCACAATCATCATCATGCTTCACCGGTGTGGAAAGCAACGGAAAGCTACCACACCTACCATTCCCTAGTAAAGCTGCAAGAATAGCATGAAAACCCCTCCATGGTATCTTTACCTTGTCGTGGTGGAGTGGTTTGCGTGCTTAAATGATCCTGAGAGCTATGCCGGCGGTAGCATTGCTGCCGATAGGGTTACCCATGCCGGACTGGTCGAAGGTGATAAGCCAGACGAAAAAAGTACCTTGGGCGAAAGAGTGACGATCTTTCACCATAAAAATACAACCGTCAAGAAATGCAGACATGGGTTCATCTGGGGTAAAATTTTCCGGAGGTCAAATAGTCCCCCATTCGGTTCTCCGGGCGGGGACTACTTCAGGGAACCCATGCCAAAGGCTCAAACACAGGGACATGTTCCTAGGAACATGGAATATTAGGACTTTATACAATAGTGAGGCACTAGAGATATTAACGCGGGAACTAGATAAATCGCCCTTGGATATAGTCGCTTTACAGGAAGTTAGGTGGCCAGGAGAAGGTAGTCAGCAATCAGGAACCTTTGCATTATTCTATCGGGGTGCAGAAAGACCTGCATTTGGAACGGGTTTTTTTAGTCAGAAGGAGGATCCTATCCGCTATCCGAGATATTAAGTTTGTTAATGATAGGATATCATACATAATTCTAAAGGGTAAACGACATGATTTTATAATTGTAAATGTACATGCCCCCACAGAAGATAAAGATGACAAGATCAAGGATGAGTTCTATGAAGAATTAGAATGCTTATTTGATAGCCTTTCACGATATCATATGAAAATTGTCTTAGGAGATTTTAATGCAAAAGTGGGGCGGGAAGATATATTCAAACCAACAATAGGCAAATTCAGTCTTCATCAAGATAGTAACGACAACGGGGTTAGATTAGTCACATTTGCCACATCAAAGAATCTGATTGTTAAGAGCACAACATTTCAGCATAAGGATATTCATAAATACACCTAGACGTCCCCAGATGGAGAAACTCGGAACCAGATAGATCATGTATTAGTGGATAAACGCTGACACAGTAGCATCATTGATGTTAGATCAGTTAGAGGGACAGACTGCAATTCGGATCATCTGGTCAGAGTGAAAATCAGACAACGGCTATCGCTTATGAGAGGAACGAATGCTAAAGATGATTCTGTAAAATATGAATTAAAAAACTTGAGAAATGATGAAATGCGGCAAGAATACCAAATCAAAATTGCTAATAGATTTGAAGTACTGGAATCTTCAGATGACAATGTGGCAAACGAAGAAGAACCTGATATAAATAAAGAATGGGAGGCTATAAGAGATACTATTAAATTTTCAGCATCAGAAAGCATTGGTTGTTTAAAAAAGAGGCAAAACAAGAAATGGTTTGATGAGGAATGTGCCGACATTGTAAAGAAAAGAAAACTAGCAAAAATTAAATGGTTACACGAGCCAAATGAGGTAAATTTAGAGCAATTGGGTAGTATTAGACGGGAAACCACTAAGTTACTAAAGAGTAAAAAGAGGGAATATTTGAGAGAGAAGATTAATGATCTTGAAATGAATGCAAAAAATAGGAACATTAGAGAATTATATCAAGGAATTAGTATAGAGAAGAAAGGGTTTCAGGCTAGAACAAACATAATTCGAAATGAAAATGGGGATATGATTGCAGATTCTAGGAGTATATTAAATAGATGGAAAAGTTACTTTAATCAGCTATTAAATGTACATACAGAACAGGACATTGAGGAGGATAAGTTACAGACAGCAGAAATGCTAGTCGCAGAGCCAAGTGCATTAGAGGTTGAAAAATTGAAGATGTATAAAGCATCAGGTTCAGATGAGATCCCAGCAGAACTCATAAAATCAGGAGGAGAAAAATTGATAGACAAAATACGCTGGTTGCTTAGTGTGATTTGGGAAAAAGAAGCTTTTCCAGACGAATGGAAGGAATCAATTATCGTACCAATTTATAAGAAAGGAGATAAAACTGATTGCAACAACTATAGGGGCATCTCATTACTTTCAACTTCATACAAAATTCTTACAAATATATTAGTAAGCAGACTTACCCCCTACATTGATGACATTCTAGGAGATCATCAATGTGCATTTAGAAGAAACAGGTCTACAACAGATCAGATTTTTAGAATAAGACAGATTTTAGAAAAGAAATGGGAATATAATGGCACTGTACATCAACTATACGTAGACTTCAAAAAAGCATATGATTCAATTAAGAGGGAGAAGTTATATAGTATCCTGCTGGAGTTCGGAATTCCTAAAAAGTTAGTTAGACTTATACGAATGTGTCTAAATGGCTCAAATAGTAGGGTGCGTGTAGGCAAATAGTTTTCAGACACTTTTGAAATCCAGAATGGGTTGAAGCAAGGAGAAGCACTATCTCCTCTACTATTTAATTTTGTACTAGAGCATGCCATTAAATCTTTAGAGAATGAGGAAGGCTTACAACTGAATGGTATTAATAAGCTGTTAGTTTATGCTGATGATGTAGTACTATTGGCCGATAGCGAGGAGATACTAAAGGCCAACAGCACACACTATTGAGTAACACTAAGAAATTAGGACTGGAAGTAAATATCAGTAAAACTAAATATGTGGTCACAGGTAGAAATTCAGTATATAATGGAAATGGACAGCTAATGACAAAAGAGGGAAATTTTGAGGAAGTGGCTGAATTCAAATACCTAGGAACAATAGTTGAATGCAGGCTTTCACGGCCGGTAATCATGATGTTGAGTGATTCCGGGTTCTGTGGCCGTGGACCACGGCCACAGAACCCGGAATCACTCAACCTAGGAACAATAATCACAAATAGGAATGAGACTCACAAAGAAATTAAACATAGGTTCAATTCTGGAAATGCATGCTATTATGCATTGCAGAGACTTTTAATGTCCCAACTCCTTTCAAAAAACGTTAAGCTGAAAATATATAAAACTATTATTCTACCAGTTATATTATATGGGTGCGAAACATGGACTCTTAATTTAAGGGAGGAAAGGAGATTACGAGTATTTGAGAATAAAGTTCTTAGGAAAATGTTTGGACCAAAGAGAGATGAACAGACAGGTGAATGGAGAAGACTACATAACAATGAACTACATGGTCTTTATAGGAAGCCAGATATAATAAGAACAGTTAAGTCTCGTAGACTGCGATGGGCAGGACATGTTGCACGTATGGGCAATGAAAGACTTGCATGGAAGCTTCTTGTAGGAAAGCCAGAGGGAAAACGCCCAGTTGGTAGACCAATAATGAGGTGGGAGAACAACATTAACAATGATTTGAGGGAAGTAGATTATACAGGGAATGATTGGAAAGCATTAGCTCAGGATAGGGATGTATGGAGAGCTTATGTCCGCGCGGCCATGAACCTACGGGTTCGATAGTGCCAGTGAGTAAGTAAGTATAGCATGAAAATGCTATGATTGCAGTGAAGGACCTGCCTTCGGGCAGAATTACTGTGGATATGGATATTACATAGATGCGAAACATGGACTCTTACTTTAAGGGAGGAAAGAAGATTACGAGTATTTGAGAATAAAGTTCTTAGAAAAAGGTTTGGGTCAAAAAAGATGAACAGACAGGTGAATGGAGAAACAGCTTAATAGTGAGCTACATGGTATGTAAGTTATAGGAAGCCAGAAATAATAATAAAAATTAAGTCTCGTAGACTGCGATGGGCAGAACATGTGGCACGAATGGGGAATGAAAGAGGTGTATGGAGGCTTCTTGTAGGAAAACCAGAAGGAAAACGCCCAGTTGGTAGACTAAAAATGAGGTGGGAGAATAACATGCATAATTTGAGGGAAGTAGATTTCACTGAACAACAAAAAAGAAACTTTTTTGTCTCAGAAAGAAAAATATGTAATTCTGATAGTATTTTTTCTCCTGAATTCAAATATGATATCGGTTTTTCTCCATCGCGCAAGGTTTCGGAGAGACAGGAATTGATAATTTCAAACACTTTAATATTTCCTACATTCGTAACTACACAATATTCGAACATTCGGACTCACCTATAAAGTAAGAAATGACGATTTTCTGCTATATTTCGCCTGTGGAGCATCCCTCTTGATGGTCCAACAATAATCGGCCAGCATATTAGGATTCCATTTGCCTTGATATCTCTTTTCCATAGCTGAAATCTCCTGAGTTAGCTCATTTGGTTTTATTTTACAGTGGACAAATGGACGAAAAAACGTTTATTAAAAAAATAATTATTTAAATCCATTAATTGAAACAAAAAACTGTGGGTGGTGGAGAAATTCCGAATACGTATTTGAAAACACGATAAAAAAATTGCATTAAGTACAACTATTGGTACTCATGAGACAAAAATCACGTTGACCATTGTTATAAAGGGGATGATTGGAAAACATTAGCTCAATATAGGGATGTATGGAGATCTTATGTCCGCGCGGCCATGAACTTATGGGTTAGATGGAGCCAGTGAAATAGTTAGTTGTATATATATATTTGCATTTTTGGTTAACTGACTTATCCTGCACCCTTTATCTTAATGTAGGCTATGTATAAGATTTACCACGTTAGACTTGCTTTTAAAAGTCTCCTTAATGGAAATGCGCACCGAGCGGTTCTTGGTACAATCCCTACGCAAAATCCTGTTTGATTACCTGATTGAAGATTTATTTAATTTCTGCCAGTTATAAAGAAATTAGAAGCAAAGTAATGTTTTATCATTTCTTATCCATGCCCAATAAATTTAAAAATGCACGAAAAATGCGTATTGGAATATTAAAGCATTAATTTGAATTTAATTTTACTATTATGCTAGACTACGATATTAAGTTTACTCGACACTTTAGAAAATGTTATGTGATTTCTATCAACTTAATTAGCAGAAAATACATACCTTGGCAAATCCAGATATCTTTTCGGTATATAAACTGACAGTTTAACCATGGAAATTGGATCTATTGTTATAATATGTATTATTACATTTTTTTTTTCATTCATAAATTAATGTTTTAGAGGCATTTCTATGATAGGTCCTGTAAGAGTATTATCTTTGCCTCTTAAGGAGTGGAAATGGTTGTTCGATTCCTTGTTGTGTTTTTTTTATTTCCAGGATACAATTTTAGCGAATTCAGAAGGAATGTAGTTTCCGAAACTATTCTCATGAAAATATTTTTTTTCATATCTTCATCATGTTATTAAACAAAGAAAATAATATTATATATCCATCCATAGTAATTCTGCCCGAAGGCAGGTCCTTCACTGCAATCATAGCATTTTCATGCTATGCTTGCAGATTTACTAGGGAATTGCAGGTGTGGTAGCTTCCCGTTGCTTTTCACACCGGTGAAGGATGATGATGATGATGATGGTGATGATAATGAGAAGGATGATGATGATGATGATGGCCATATGATTTCGGGGACCGTTTGGGCCTTAAAGTTTTCCTGACATTTGTCTTACAGGTGAGGAAAAACCCCGATAAAAACCTCACCCAGAAAAACTGCCCCGACCGGGGATCGAACCCGGGTCCACTGCGTGACAAGGCAGCACTCTACCTCGAGACCACAGCGGTGGACATTATATATATATATATATATATATGATATGAAGAGAAAAATGAATGCTTGAGTCAGGATTTAAACCCGAGAAGTCTCTAAACTCTGTACGTTTAGCGCTCTAACGACCTGAGCTACCCAAGTATTCCAACACAAACAAACATTTTTCTTATATAGGCCTATGTCATATTCTCAATTCACACAAGAGATAGCGGAAAAACGTTCCGACTGACATCTAGTGGCAAACATAACAGTTAAGCGATTTTTTAAAAAGAATATTTACTTATATATATATATATATATATATATATATATATATATATATATATATATATTTGATTTGGCGGCCGATTTTTTTTTTGTTTTTTTGGGAACAAAACTGGGCATATAGCAAATAACTAAATATGTAAGGGCAAGTATCTTAAAAGCAAGTTTTTGATCACTTAGGTGTGCAGTGGGGGGTGATTCACCTGAAGCGGAAATTTAAAAATCCCTTTATCGGCCGCAAATTTCGAGATTCGCAACTAACGTAAGTCGATATATGCTATTGAAATAAGACGAGAAAGGTATTGTCGGAAAGTCAATGAAATTCGAACATTGCGAATGAGGGTTTACCTGAAAGCAGTAATTTAAATATTGATTTAGTGGTCGACATGTTTGTTTTCTCGAAACATAACTCGATACATATGATTTAGTTAACTAAGGAAAGATGTAATCCATTAACACAAAAAACATGGACCACAAATAAGATTTTATGAAGAAATCGCTTAGCTCACGCAATTTCACCGTGACGAATTTTCATTTTTGTTAACCTTAGCATGACACTCAAATTTAACAATTTAAATTATAATACAACATAACCATAAAACAAAATAAACGAATCTATTTGTTAAGAACTAAATATCAGTAATATATTAAATATTATTGACGAATACCGGTCCAACTGTCAATTCCATGTACAATGCATGCAACCATCAATAATTCCAGTACAGTCATCCAGATACAGATCACAAGGTAATATGACAAGAAATAGTAATATTGCACATTTAAATTCTAACATTCGATTGTCGTACTTCGGTTAACAATAATGAAAATATAAATCGACGGAGAACAGCATATACTAATCGAATACCTCAGCAAGGCGAATTTATGGCCCACATTTACTGGTCTACAGAATATATATATTTTTTATTATTAATTACATTGTATTTACCTAGTTATGTTGCGAGCAAACAAATATAGCTGCGCTAGAGAGGTGTTTAAATCATGTATTTCAGGTAAATCCCTACGCCTAATGTTCCGATTTGATTGATTTCTAGGGAATGCCTTTCTCGTTTTATTTCCATGACAAAAAAAATAATAAAAAGGAAACGTGCGGCCACAAAAGCGATGTTCAGGTTTTGTTTCTGATGAATCCCACTCATAATTGTCCAATTTTGCTAGTCAAAAACTCCACCTTCATTTTTTTAAACTGATTGTTAAATACCGAGTCTCCTCGGAAAATAAAAAAAATGTTGACAGCTACAGTGAACTGACACACAAATACATATTCATCATCATCATCATCATCATCATCTACCGTCACGGTTTAGCCTATTTTTGATCTGTTCCGGCTCCATATTATAGTTGCTCGCTCCATCTATTAAATGGTCTTTCACGACTTCCATGTCCTTGTGATTTGTAATTTAATATCCTATAAGGAATCCTCTCTACACTCATTCTACTAACATGTTCTAATCATTTATTTCTATATTATTCTATTTTTGTTATCACACTAGTTATTTGTAATTCCTCACGAATATCTTCACTCATCCGTTTGTCCAAAAGAATACACCCTGTCACATATCGTACGAATTTAATCTCGGCTGCTTCAGTATTTTTATTAAACTTTTGGTGAGAGTCGAACATTCTGAGCCATACAACAGAACAGGGATAGCTAGAACTTTGTAAAACTTTAGGAGTGTTTTTTAAGAAGTTTCTTTGCTATTGTTCTTCTAATTATACCAAAGTATGTTGAAACATACTAAGCTTTCTATTAATATCTCTTGTCCGAACATTGCCTAGAAAACTCCTAAATAATTAAAATCCATTACTTGTTCTATTACAAAATAATGTACTATTATTTTGGCTCTTATTGGATTTTTCCCATGAAATACCATCACTTTAGTTTTACTTGGGGATATTTGTAAGTTATATTCAGCAGCAATTTTCTCCAATTGAAAAATAACTCTTTGTAAACATATTCATTTATTCGTTTATTTATTGTCACTGTCGGTATCTACTAAGTAGAATCGATTAAAATTCGAAAAAAATTAAGATAAAAATGTTTATGAGAGCGACCTATAGTACATTCCTTCACAATTTGGTAAGACTTTAACTTGGAAATAGAAACCGACAAAGAATCGAACACAGATCCGTTCCTTGAAAGGAAACGATTTTACTCTCAGATCTCAGTGATATCTGTAAATACTATTTTAACAATGAAATAAAAGTATTGTAATGCACATAACAATAGTACACATTTCCACGGAATCAGGAAGAACTGAAAAATATAATTGGTTTTATCGTGATATGTATTTCCTGTTAATAAAATTCTTTATTCTTATAAAACAAACTTTAATTTAACAAGGTAAGTTGTTTAAACACTTTTAAAACGGCGAATAACATAAATATCGTAACCTACTCCAAATTCCATAATAGTACAAAAAAATAGTAAAATAAACTGCCTTGCCACGCAGCGGGCTCGGGTTCGATTCCCAGTCAGACAGTCTTCTGCGTGAGATTTCTTCGGGGTTTTTCCTCGCCTGTAAGACAAATGTCAGGAAGTCTAGGGCACATCCCCGAAAATCATCCGGCCATCACCATTATCATCATCATCATCATTATCATTTCACCGGTGTGAAATGGAAAGCTACCACACCTAAAAATCCCTAGTAAAGCTGCAAAGCATAGCATGAAAATGCTATGATTGTAGTGAAGGACCTGCCCTCGGACAGAACACTATATAATTGAATAGAAAAATAACATTCAGCATAATAATTTCGTAATCTAACGCAATATATAATAATAATAATAATAATAATAATAATAATAATAATAATGATGATTTATTTTAGCTGGCAGAGTTAAGGCCATAAGGCCTTCTCTTCCACTCAACCAGCGAATAGTAAAATTATACAAAAATTACGTACATATTACAATTTTAAGATATTAAAATACAGACTAAACAAAATACAATGATGATGGATCTAATACTAGCTAATGCTAACAAAAACATAGAATATAATAAAATTAAAATGATATAAAATAAAGTAAGTAGCTTCCTACATGATTATCAATAGAATGCTCTATATAGTTGTTATGTAGTTAATATATAATATATAGTTAATATATATATATCGGCCGCTGTGGACAAATAGTTATGCTCTTTGCCTCTGGCCCCGAGGGTCGCGGGTTCAATGCCGGCCGGGGTCGATGGATTTTTTAGGATGGAAAAATCCAAGAAGCGGGTTCTTCGGAATGGACTTTAAGCCGTATGTCCGGAGTCTGAAGATTTTCAAGCTCGTAAAATATCCTTAAGCCTGAATAAAAAGTCCTCTAAGCATCTTCCTAGTAATATCTTAGTTGCCTGCTAGATATCTCATTGGGTGTTATGTTGACCGCATACCATGTATAACATATATGGGCAAACAAGCATACTAAATGAACTTGGTCTGGTAACTTCTAACATAGAAGAGGCAGTGGTTCAACATTGGGTTACACCATTGTAGACACAATGAATACGTGCATTCAGATATAATCTTTCTTTCTTTATCTCTGTTTAACCTCTCGCCTTATTGGTACTTTTAAAATTCAATGCGCCATCCGAGTGCCAAGACCAATTTGAGAGGGATTTTAAACTGTGGATCATACACATATTCTACTCTTTTTTTTTTACAATCGAGGATGAGGATGGACTGTTTGAATGGGTGACCACCATCTCAATGCCAGGGTCTTCTCCGAGACATCACAACATGAAGACGAAACACACCATTCACATACACACTCATGCTATAGTCTGTCCAGCCTAAGGAACACACTTGAGGAAAACAAATGAATGGGAAGCACTTGACTGCTACAGTTATTGCGATTCGATCACGGCCAAAGCACAGTTCAGCGGATATGAAGAAATAGATAATGTATTCTTCTTCTTCTTCTTCCTTCCAAGTATTAGGCCAAGGCCTGTTACGATCCTATAGAAAATTTTCCCTCCAGCGTTTCATAGGACGGCCCAGTGATCTTCGTCCTCTTGGTATATAATTATAAACAGCTTTGGGGATCCGATTTGAACTCATTCTTTCAAGATGGTGTTTCCAATTTAGTTGGTACTGTTTAATATATTCCAAAATTGGCGTAGTCTTCAATTCTTTTAAAGTCTTATACGAGATAATGTATTCGATTAATGTAATTACGTATTTGAAGCTATTTATGTTAACTATAGTTGGTCAGAATACAGTATACACCTACATGTTTCTTCGAAGGTCGGAGAGTAACTAAAAATTCACATTTATTTGAACCTGCTCGATTCTTGAGAGCAAGTTGCGAATGACAGTTACAAATATGGCGGTTGTTATATAGTTTATGGTAACTTAGATTTGTAACTTTTTTAAAATAAATATTTTCATGAAAATAGCTTCAGTATTCCTTCAGAATCGTTAAAATGACACAATTTGATAATGGTGTTATTAATAAATAGGCCCTAATTAAGGGAGAGATATAAGGATACCTTACGAGTGGATTACTTGCAACTTCATGACGTGCCAGACCTAGATGGCTCTTCCAATTCTTGCTGATTGCTTTCCCCGCATCCACAAGCGTTAATCACAGATGCGGACGATGATTTAACCAGTTATAGGTGGCGTGTAGTCAGCATTTCGAGCCCCCGCTGTTATATCTGATTTTCTCAACCTGCAACTGCCACTTATTTCAGCCACTCGTACATAAAGTCCCCATAATGCTGGTGGGAACCAATTTCATAATGGCCGAAATCCCATGAGAAAATGTCTTCCCCTTGGGGACTCGAATAAGCGCAAGTCCTTTAGCTCCGCACCAATACATCATGTCTTAAACCGATCGCTTGCGGCGCGGCGCGGGACGCGAGTAGATTGCATTTATAAGTAAATATTTGCGCATATAGTAATACGAATATTATGGAAGTTTGAAGACAAATAAATTGACTTTGAATTGTTGATAAATGTATATTTATTTATTTATTTATTTATTTATATTTAATGCTTGAGGTTCTCATTTCGACATTTCTGGTGTTCTCTCCGGCATTGGCTTAATTGTAACCCATTTCTGAAGTTGGGGCGCCTAGAAGCCGGAGTTACGTTACCCCGATGATATGATGGGTGATAAATGATAATGAAGCACCAGGAGAGTTCTTAATCTAAACTTAATCTAAATTCCAGACCATGGGCAACCACAGGAATGATTCCCTTTAAGGGAAAAAATCTTATGGTTTGACCGAGAATCGAATCCGGGACCTCATGAATAGTAGTCAGAAACTCTGACCACTAGCCCATGAAGCTAGTCAATTTATAATTATTTATAATTTATAAGATTAAATAATTTGTAAGGTTAAAATTTACAATGTAATACAAAAATGGTAACAGATCTGAGAGCAATGAATATTTTAATGTAGGCTTAATTTTAATTTACAGCCCTACTATGAAAATATTAATTATATAAGATCTTAATTCCATCTTTGAATTATTAAAATTTTGATGCAATGAAATAGTTACTATCGAGAAATTTGCTACGTAAGAGATGTTTCGCTCGAACATAGTTGGGATCAGCATTTCTTTAGCTCTCTAAACATAGATGGCAGAGTGATAGCTAATGTTAATTAAAATAGTTATT
The DNA here is from genome assembly GCA_030220185.1 of Diploptera punctata. NCBI lineage: Eukaryota > Metazoa > Arthropoda > Insecta > Blattodea > Blaberidae > Diploptera > Diploptera punctata. The sequence goes on along the minus strand of JASPKZ010007933.1, from coordinate 10,271 downwards.
GATGTAGATTATGACAAATTAAACTAGATAGTTGTTAATTATCTGATCATATATCATGCTTAAGTATATTTTATGGATAGAATGAGTACAACGCTTGGATTTAATACCACGGCAGTTATATTAGTAAATATTCAATGAATGGGCCTAATGATGGGATTCGTCAGCCATTTTATATAATATATATGAATATGCAATCGCGCATCAGTTAAATATTATTATTATTTAAAAACCCAATTTTTGGATTCGATTTTCGGTTCTTACCGTAAAATCGAAATTTTATTAAAGGTACAATTACCGCCAAACGGGTAGGGGCTAATCCGATAACGATAGCCACAGAACTGCCAAGGAGCCCGTACATGATTTCAGATGCACATTTTGGATTATGTTTAGCCATCATTACATATAATTAGTAATCAGTAGTTCCATTATTAAAAACGAAATATTCATTACAGCATAGGCTACTCCCCTCCACTGTCACTGCGGTATTGATACCAGATAGGCCAAGTAAGCGTCTTCTCGTCTATACTGGAGGACATTATCTTTCGTTTTACGGAAATATATTTATCCAGCGGCCAGTGGGAAATCAGGAATTTGACAATTTTTATAGCGGATTTCTTTTAAATATAACACGCAGGAACTTCCTTAATCTAAGTGAATTCTTAGGCAAGTTGAGTTTACGGTCCGATTTTACTAGTTTACGCAATATATCTTTATTTTGTTAATTAAATCGTTTATATATTTGTGTTTTGCGAGGAAGCAGACTTTCTCCCGCTATAGTAATTTTAAACGTTGGGATCTCTCCAAATTATTCGATTTAGCTAATTTTCAGAATGTATTTTAGCGAATTCCGAAGGAAGTGCGCTATTGAAGTTGTTCTCATGAAAATACACCTAGTAGACATCGAAAATGACCATCACCTACAGTATAAATCACAAAAGAGAATCCTATATCCGATAAGAGTGTGTGAAAACTCGGATCTCTTAAAAGCGGGTGAATCAGGTCTTAATTCACAACAGTCACTTTGTTTGAGGTAGGTGGTTCATTGTTTAAAAAATACAATGAACCTTATAACATTAACTACACACTTCACAAAATTGTCCACCGCTCATGAAACAGGTTTAGGTAACTGCATAATATACTGGTATGTCGGAGAGTAGTGTTGTACATATTCGCAGTGAATTAAAAGAAACTGGTAGTATCAAAACGCCCAACAAGAAGAGGAAAAGCCTAAACCTGTTTTGTGAAGTGTGCCCAACAAGAAGAGGAAAAGCCTAAACCTGTTTTGTGAAGTGTGCGGTTCGTTATAAGGTGCATAGGTTTTTTTTTAAACAATGAACCACTTATCTTAAATAAATTTTTGACTGTTGTTGGAATGAAGACCCTGATTTACCCACTTCTAAGAGATCTAGTTTTCACACATTATTTTATCAGATATAGGATTCTCTTCTGTGAAAAAAAAATATACTGTTATGTCTTTCTAGACAGGGACGGTATTGTAATTTGGAGACGTAACTATTTGAGAAACATTCGTAGTTACGGGTTAAGTAGATTCCCGGGCAATGCCGGGCAATCAGCACGGGATATCTAAAAATAATTACGATATACATTTATAATTATTTTTCTTTTTACTGATTCAATTAAACATAAAAACATATTTAATTTACTTTGGTGTAACAACGCACGCCGGGTATTAGCTAGTTTGTTTAATATTAACAATTATAATTTAATTCATTTTAGATATACCATTGTGTGTATTACAACCTGCAGTATTAAAAATTAAAACGGTTGTTGTTCATTAATTTATCGGATTTAACAAACAGCAAATATTTTTACACGTACTGCGCGGAGTAATACATTCGGAAGTTAAATGTCAAAGTGTGTTTCTTAGGCTGGACAGACAATAGTCGCTTTTTGTACATGGCAGCGTGCGGGCGTGTTTCTAGCTCTCGAGAACAGTGAGGTGTTGTCAGATTGTAAAAAATGGAGAACATGAAGAGAATGCTGGAAGCGATGAGGCGAGAGATGGCCGGGGGATTCCGAAATACGGAGGACATGGTGTCTATGGTAAACTCTGTTGTGGAGAGGGTTCAAGAAATGGAGGTAGCCTAATGCAGTATGGAAGACAGAGTTAGGTGGCTTGAAGGAAAAACTGACTATCTAGAAAATCAATCTAGAAGTAAGAATGTTGTGTTGTATCGTGTTGAGGAAGAGGAGAACGAGTCTTAGGACACTACTGCGATTATAACCAAGCACGTCCTCAGAGTGCTGCTAGATCGAGACATTGAGCGCGCTCATAGAGTGAGTCTGGGCGGTACCCCAGGCCTATAGTGTGCAAGTTAGCACATTATAGGGATAAAGAAGAAATCATAAGGGCTGCAAGATATTTACGGGGCACTGGAATGGCAGTGAGTGAAGACTATATCCAGAGAGTGAGAGAGGAGTGAACATTCCTGAAACGATATTTAGTGGACGCAAGGAAGCAGGGAGCTCAGGCATTCATCCGTTTTGATAAACTTATAATATTCATGGCAAATATGATAACTAATTATGAGGAGAGGTATGAAACATTTTAATTTATGTTTAATATGATAATGATTATTATGATGGCCAGACGATATTCGAAAACCGTATGAGCTTTAAAAGTTTCCCGATGTTCGAAAACCGTATGAGCTTTAAAAGTTTCCCGACATTTGTCTTAGAGGTGAGAAGAAACCCCGAAAAAAACCCAGGAAACTTGCCCGACCGGGGATCGAACCCAGGCCCGCTGCGTACGAGGCAGCGTACCACAGGGGTGTAATATATTGTATATGAAGAATAACCCTCTTACTAATAATCCATATATAACTTTTATACATGGTTTATACACATCTCGGTTAAAAATTCTTACTAATAAACACTGTATTAGCTGTTCAGTGTATAAGAGGTGTACAACTTTACATGGGAATCGTTATGCATGCCTCCAGCCTTGTTTAAGGATTGTATAACTAGACAAAAAGTCGGACTTCAAAATCAACTCATTGTTTTCTTATGATATTGATGAAAGTTTCCTTAAATTTAACGCAAAATGCAATACTTTAACGACTGTTTGATAGATGCACAGGACATAAATATTATTAATAAAGCTCTGGATAGGAAAATAAAGGCATCAAAAAATGCCTTTTGTTACACTCATTCTCGATTAGACCTAATAATATTTTTATTGAACATTGATTCACAAAATAATATGTTCTACAATAATTGCTGTAGACAAGACTTAACCTGAATGTAGTTTAAATGATTCATAATATTATTTTAACAAAACTTTCTTGCATCATTAATACATAATACACATACCGATATAAAAATGTATTTAATGATAGAGGTACTATCATTACAGCAAACCACGTGTTAGCTTGACAGTCTTGTGGTTAGAGCTTCTGACTATGGTCCCTGGGGTTCTAGGTTCAATTCCCCATCAAACTGCAATGATTTTTTTTCGCTTAAAGCGTTATTCTGTTGTCGGTAACATTTCCTACTACTTTGAACGTTTTCTAACGCATCTGAAAACACTGCATATAATTCATAAGTAATGGGAAAAACTTCTATTAGTTTCCGAGAATTGTTCGAAATTCTTGACGTTAGATGGCAGCACATTATCTGTGAAACTAATTCTACGATATATTTGACATAGCGTAAAATATGTAAAACAGAATCCTATATCTGGTAAAAGAGTGTGAGAAAACTAGATCTCTTAAAAGTGGGTAAATCAGGGTCTTCATTCCATCAACAGTCAGAACTTTATTTAAGACAGGTGGTTCATTGTTAAAAAAAAAACTTCTTAAACGTCATCATATTTGATGTCAATTAATTAACATATCCTCCAATTTTTGTTACAATCCAACTGGTCCAACATAAGTACTTCCCTTGTAAGAAGAGTCGGTGGAAATTTGAACAAAATAAACATTTTTATGAGAACTACCTCAATAGCTACATATCTTCTGGATTCGCAAAAACTAAACCGGGAATAGAACCAGATCCGCTCTCTAAGTGAGAGCGATATTATTCTTAGATCACAGTGGTGTTTGCAAATATTAATTTCAATAATAAAAAGAAATTCTGCTCCAGTACAACCATATTTCCCATTTCACGTTAAATTTATATACCGAAGGAGAGAGGATTTTACCATGTCATGTTATTGTTTTATATTAATTAAATTCCTTATTTATAGGAAAAACTTTATTTTATTATGTCGGGTTACTTAAAATTACTCTATATATTTAAAACTTATGAATAATACATAAATATCGCAATCTAGCCTACATTCCTTAACATAAATATTAGTAAAAATACCCGTCTAATAATCATTTTATTATTTAAATCATATTTGCGTGTAAATATTATTGATTGTGTATGTAGAAGAAAAGTTTTAAAAAAGCGGAGGGAATGCTAAAATGTTCCTATAGGATAGGTGATAAGGCTATAAAATTTCTTATAATTCCAGATATTTTCATTGTGCTTGTAAAATGTTATTTTTAAGGGGGGTAGAATTTAAGTTGTAATATATCTGAGTTGTTAATATACTAATTAATGGAAATTAAATAGAATGGCAGGGTTATTTATTAAACAGTAACAGCACGGAGTGCTTTTCCAGTAAGGCGATATTTTTAAATAGACTTTAGTTACAGATAGGGGCCTAATTGTAAGTATAGTATGGTAAAATTTACAAATAAAATAATATATATACATATAGCCTCAACTCTTGTCCAACTCAAGAACGGGTGGTGGGGTGAGATGAGATGAAGCCCCTTACATAGAGGTCTGTGAATGACAAGGGTACCGACCGACCACGTCTTACACACCATCACAAGGTTCAGATGAATGAAATGAAACGAAATGGAAGTGATGAGAATGGAGAAATGGTGGAATGAAATTGTGGCAGGGGAAAACGGGAGAAACCCCCAAGAAAAATCTGCCCAAGTTCCGTTTCGTCCACCACAAAACACATAGAGTGACCAAGGCTCGATCTCGGGACCCCAGAGGTGAGAGGCGAGGGTCTAACCGCTTGCGCCACGCAGCCGCCACAAATAAATTAATACATATTTTTAATAAAATGAACTTTTCAAATGTGTTTTTTAAAAGTGCATTTTGCTAGAGTGCATTTGATTCGATAATGTTTATTTCCCAATTAAAAATAGAATATAACAAAAAGGAGGGGCGAGAAACAGAAAAAGGAGTTACGCATATTCTGGCATTCCTAATTAAAATTATTCAACTAATACTTCATCATCATCATCATAGTCCATTCACGAATTAAGGCCATTTTTTGACCTGTTTTGGCTCAAGAGAAACACCATCCAAAAGTATTTTGAGTGGACGCCCTGGTCTTCTTCTTCCTGCAGGTTGATAGATTAACATTTGTTTGGGTATCCTGTAATCTTCCATTCGATGAACATGTTGCATCCACCTTGACTTATAATCAGAAATTTTGTTTTCTAAAGGTTCCATATGTAATTCTTCTAAGATGTCTTCATTTTTATGATCTAATAATGTGTATCCTGCAGTCCTCCGAAGGTATCTCATTTCAGCAGATCTAAATATCTGTATATCCTTCTAGTTTCAATGTCCATACTTGGCCACCATGCAAAATAGTTGGAAGAGCCGATGTTTTATACGCTTTTAGTCTTGAATGTTTATGCTTTGAAGATAGAATTTATTAACCCTAAAATCCTTGAAAATATTGATATTTTTCATCCAATTCTTCTTCACATGATTTATTTCATCCTAGATATGTAAAATTATTTACCTGCTTCAGAATTATATTACCAAGTACAATTTTTCTTCTGACAGGATCTACACCTTGAAATGCCATAATTTTTGTTTTTTCTACAGATATCTTCAATCCATATTCTTCTGTAATTTTGTTAAGTTCATACAGACCTATATGCAGATTATCTTCTGAATTTGCAATTATCATTTGGTCATCTGAAAACAATAAGTTCTTTAATTTTGTATTTTCTGATATTCTTATTTCAAATTCGTATGTCTTGTTCCATCAACATATTACTTCATTGATACTGATCGCAAAGAGTGTTGAGGAGAGGGGGCTACCTTGTCTCACACCACGGTTTATAATTCCTTCTTCAAAATATCTGTTATTTAATTTAATTTTTATGATGTTGTCTTTGTAAATATTTTGTATCTTCTGCAAAAGTAAATTTGGTCTATTTCTGTCTTCCAATATATTGAATAAGTTTTGGTCGCTTCACTGTGTCGAATGCTTTTTCGAAACCTATGAAAACAAAATGTGTTTCTAAGTTGAATTCTCTTCTTTTTTCAAGCAATAGTTTTTACTTCAACTAGACTTGACCTATCCAAAAAGTAACAGGTATAACTTTACACATATAAATTATTAAATTCGAGTCAAGACAAGACACGAGGTTGGAAGAGCAGTGCTCCCTTTTATATACCCATACGCATTGTCCCTCCCGTCGAGTTTACACTCAGTTTGCCAGGTGGAATCAACGAGCAGGACCCGAGGCCCGTCTCCTCCAGCTGCTTTAAGGACTTAAATGCCCTCTTCAGCCCATATGTATCATTTCTAAGTTAAATGTAGAGCGAGGATCCAGCTGCCGTTCGTAATCAGTCGCAGATCCGGAAGCAAAGATCCGATCATTGACCATTAACATGCCCCTTTTCAGTTTTATAAATTCGAGTGTCATGCTTAGGTTATTAACAATGAAAATTCGTAATATTTAAACTGCGTGAGCTAAGCAAATTCTTTATAAAATCTAATTTGTGGTCCATGTTCTTGGCGTTTATGCAATTTGTTATATTATAATTTTCCTTGCTTATTAAAATAATGAGGATTTGGAAAAAAAAATAGAATAATATTTTCGTGAAAATAGCTTCAGAAACTACATTCTTTCTGAAATCGCTAAAATTGGACCCTGAAAATAAAAATAACAAGGAATCAAACAACCATTTCCACTCCATAAGAGGCAAATATAATACTCTTATAGGGCCTATCATAGAAATGTCTCTAAAACATTAATTTTAAGAACGAAAAAAATGTTATAATACATGTAACAATAGATCTTATTTCCATGGTTAACAATTTATATACTGAAAAGATATTTGGATTTGCTATGGATTTGGTATGTACTTTCTGTTAATTAAGTTGTTAAAAATCGTATAATATTTTCTTAAGTGACGAGTAAAATTAATATCGTAGTCTAGTATAATTTATTTAATATAAATATTAGCAAAATTAAATTCAAATCAATGTTTTCATAATCCAATAATATACATTTGCGTGCATTTTGTAATTTATTGGATATGAATAAGAAATGTTAAAACATTGCTTTACTCTAAGATATTAAATATAAAATTGGTACCAGGTAAGTCAGTCGTCCTCAACTAAATTATTAAAATTCGTCTTCTTCTTCTTCCTTCCAAGTATTAGGCTAAGGCCTGTTACGATCCTATACAAAATTTTCCCTCCAGCGTTTAATAGGACGACCCAGAGATCTGTCCTCTTGGTATATAATTATAAACAGCTTTAGGGATCCGATTTGAACTCATTCTTTCAAGAAGGTGTTTCCAATTTAGTAGGTACTGTTTAATATATCCCATAATTGGCGTAGTCTTCAATTCTTTTAAGATAACGGTGTTCCTTTTCCGATCCCATCTGGTGTAACCCCCTGTTCTGCGCATGAATCTCATTTCACAAGCCGTTATTCTGCTTTCATGTTGTCTTTTTAGTATCCATGCTTCACTACCATATGTCAACACTGGTCTGGCCAAAGTGTTATATAAACATTTTTTGTACAAGCGATGGTTTCATAACTTGGCTAATAATTCTCAAACTTTTATTATAACTAGTAATTTTTTCAGGGATATCCTTTTCATCCGAGATAGAGAGATAATATCCAAGATATTTAAATTGATTAGATCTCTCTAAAAATGTTATTCTGGAGACAGATTTTACTTTGTATGGGGTCCTTCCCATGAAATACCATAATTTTAGTTTTGTTAATTGATAGTTCCATATTACATTTGGCAGCTATTTTTTTGTAAATTATAAATTTATCGTTGCAAATCATTTTCGGAAAGTGCCAGAAGAGCTAAATCGTCTGCAAAAAAAAATAGCATCGAGTTTGAGGTTCCTATTGATGGGTATATATCCCCGATGTGTTTCCTCCCCCCCATTCGTTTATTATTCTATATATATATATATATATATATATATATATATATATATATATATATAATGAAAAGCACTGGTGAAATTCCACATCCCTGGCATACTCCAGTGTTGATATTTTTCCAAGAAGATAGTTTTCCATCTTGTTTAACAGAGATTTCATTACCTTTATAGATGTTGAAGATATTAGTAATAGGCCTATATTGTTGTGGAACGTTATCATCAACTAAAATTTGTAATTATTAAACGTTATCAACTTATAATTTAGTTGAGGAAGACTGACTTAACAGGTACCAATTTTATAATTAACATCTTATTTATATAATTTCAACGGTACTTTAATATGATTTCTAAAGTGTTTATTACTTTGCTCCTAATTTCTTATTAAAAGGTAGAAATTAAATAAACCTTCAATTAGGTTATTAAACAGGATTTTGCGTAGGGATTGTACCAAGAAGCGCATGTTGCGCATTTCCATTAAGATGACTTTTAAAGCATTAATTACACTTAATTGCAAGTCTAACATGGTAAATAAAAACATATTAATAGACCTATACATACAGGTTGCAGCATAAGTCAGTTAACCAAAAATGCAAGTATATATATATATATATATATATATATATATGTGTGTGTGTGTGTGTGTTATAATTATTTTTTTGACATTCAGTAATGCAAGCTTAATATGACATGATAAGAAAAATAAATGCTCGGACGGGACTTGAACCCAGGCCTTTGGATTTGATGCCCCAATGCGCTACCGATTACCCTAACCGAGCAAGCCTGGTACAAACATTCATTTTTCTTTTATATATATATATATATATATATATATATATATATATATATATACTCTTTTATTATTACGAGATGTAGCGGAACCTCGGTCTCCACTGCCATCTAGTAGCTCCTAACACAAGTAAACAAACATCTCGTAATTCTAAGAGTATATATATATATACATATTTTACATCGGTTGAATATTGTCACAACTTTCATTATGTATAATGTTGTTTTATAGGTCATCATTATGTCAGAACTGATGCAATAAGTTAAGTTTCTAACCATGCAAACATGTGCAGTGGTTAAACTGACACATGCCGCATTCTGAATATTATAAATTAATAAAATTTATTTTTCAGATATCTCTAATGAAGTGCAATTTACTAGAATGGATTTGTGATGGGTATTGTTGATTACGTAGTTAAATGGAAGGTAAAAAATAGGACAAACTGCAAAAAAGAAACAGGCCTACGTTAACTGCACCATCCGTAACGAATATTTCTCATCGAAATATGTACCGTGTATCAAATAAAGTCAGGTAACACATTGCTCATTTAAATTCTAAATAATGAGTGTCATATTTAGGGTAACAATCACCATCATTATCACCACCACCACCACTAATCACCTAAACTCCAATCAAAACCAATAACCACCACCAACCCCAACACCAACCAACAACCCCCACCACCAACCTGCCGTCCAACAAAACCACCCACCACCACCACACAACAACACCACCGCCAAACCCAACCGCTACCCCAACACCACCCATCACCATCACATACCACACCTAACACCACCAACAACCACCACCGCTCAAAACCCCATCACCACCAATAACACAACCACCCACCACAATCAACCACCACCACCAAACAACAACCACCGCAAAACGTCCCCCGCCCACCCACCTACACCCACACCACCCACAATCAACCACCCCCACCAACACCACCACCACGTCCAAACCCCACAGACCACCAACAACCACCACCACCACCAGCCGCCAACAAAACCACCCACACACAACCAACACCACCAAAACAACAACACCGCCGCCAAACCCCCAACACCACCAACAAAAACCACCCCACCACAACTTAACACCACCACCAACAACACCACGCCAAAAACCAACAAAAAAACAACAAACACCAACCACATAAACCACCACACCACACCACCGCCAAAACCCCACCACCACCAACAACAACCACCCCCCACAATCACCACCACCACCACCACCAACACCAGCCCCCGCCAAAACCCCAACACCATCACAACCACCACCACCCCAACACCC